>OW804094.1:55794965-56262801 GCA_942159475.1 Sthenelais limicola | reverse complement strand
AGTGTAGTAACCGTGGTTAACACGAGAGGGCAGTAGGGTGGGTAGTAGGGTAGGATATGTAACTTTTACTAAGGCATGCGCTAAGGGAAGGGGAGGGGCCAGAGGGAGGGAAAGGTATCATAGGATAAAGGGTCCACCAATGCGGATACCCGACCACTCACCCCCTGGGTATATATACGGGGAACACTTGGGTATAGAGAGACTGGGGGGGATAGAGAGATATGCATTACAAGCAGTATATACAGATATGTACTAGATGCACTGTGTGCGCTAGAACCATTATATTATATCATCCTAATCTTGGACAGTAATGACAGTAACAACAGTAAGAATACAGGGAAGGAGTCTCATAAGATCTCATATGATTCGATGTCTACACTGACATAAGAAGGGATTATCAACCTAGCATCTATGTACAGGATAAGATACAATACACAAGTAGTGGTGTACTAAAACTCATCGTGTTTGTGTTGTTCATACCGGAAACCTACAGCTACTATATATCACCATGACTCTCTATTCAATATCGCCTACCGTCTCCTAAAAATACTGTACTGTATTAGACATCATGAGAAGCAATACCCCGAAGTCCGAGTATATTCGAATGCATATAAACGCTAGCTAGATATATTCACCCTGGCCCGATGCACCGCCCAATAGCATAAAGATCCGAAGCTACGCGCACAACACTGGTTGGAGAACCACGGGATTGGAGATAGTGTGCAAAGGGGTGGGGTGAGTATCAATATTAGCTGGTTAAATGTCGAAACAGGAGTCTTCAGTGGCGGACTTGGTGAAGGAAATACAGGAGAACAATGCTCGAATTACACGAAGTGCAAAGAACTTTGCTGAAACAACAGAACGAATCGGCAAGGTGGAGAGGGAAAAGGTGTCCATAATCAAAGATGGAATAAAAAATCTTGCTAAATTAATGGAGAAAAGATTGGCAAGAATGAAGGGCGTCCGCAAGACCTAGTGTGGGGGTTCATGTAAATAGGGAGGTGAAGACAGAAAGAGAGAGTACAGAAGATTCATCTCCGGACTCTTCTGTCCAGGGACCACCGAGTTACGCTAACTTGAGCGCTGAGAGTACAGCAGTGGGAGGTGCTAGGCCCAAAAGAAACAATCCATTCGCAGCAGATTTTTGTGATGACCCTAGTGTGCCATTAATACCTGAAGTAACGTGGGACGCTGGTAAGCCGCCATATTACACAGAGCCATTGGTGCCACTCCCTTATAATCCAGACTTTGACTACTTAAGCCCGCAAGGGGCCAAAGAGGAGCTGCTCAGGCAAAGCGTGGATATTGTCAGCAAAGAGTTGCAAAGAACTCAAGCCGCTCTTAAAGCAGCGGAGGAAGATACCCTGAGGGCAGTCCAGGATATGAGAAGTGATTGGGAACGAACAAATGAAAAAATGTTAAAAGATGCCGAAGATAGGCACGAAGCTAGAATAAACGTACTAAAACTAGCATGGGAGGATGGCGCACGACGTAGGGTGAAAACTGCAGAAGACGGAAATAGGGATATAATTATAACGCTGCAAAATGACTGGAAAAATGCACAGCAGAAAATGGAAAAGACAGAACAGAGAAACGAATATATGACGAAAGAAAAAGAAAAACATAACAAGGAGCTGGAGGAGCTGAAAAGGGAGCTGGAAGAGGAAAGACGGGCCAGAGCTAGAGCCAATAGGAAGGAAGAAAGCGACCGGGAGGAGTGGGAGAGAGCAGAAATAGCAAGACAGGAAATGGAGGAGGTGAGAGAGGCTAGAAATAGAGAGTGGTGTGAGGAAATGGAAAAGGAAAACCAGATAAGGGAAGCAAGGGCAAACTGGCTAGCAGAAGAAATGGATAAGCTGAAAATAGAACATGAAAAGGAGAGTGCCCTATTTAGAGATGCGTCTGTGCGTTACAAACAAGACAGAAAAAACCTTACAGACATGGTCAGGAATCTCACGAACGTTGGAGGAGTAGAGCAGCCTAAAAATAGCATACTGCGGACACCCCACAGAACAGGCCAGCAAGCAACAAAAATAGGAGCTAGTAGTACGATTTGCTCGGAAGATTCCGGGGATATAACCGAGATGTATAGGCTACCTAATGTGCTCCCAGCGTTTACCCCTGCACAAACAGGAAGATGGTCAGATAAGTCTAACGAAGGGGGAGGAGCAGCAATGAGACACTTCATTAGGGGGCCCGAAAATTTTCGGCACTCAACAGCGACCAGAAATGTGTCTGAATTCCTAACCGAGTATGAGGACTACGCAAGTGCCTTGGGCATACCTGAGATGTACTGGCTGCAGGGGCTGGCTGGTAGATTGGAGGGGTCAGCTAAAGCATACTACCAACAAGTCGCATCAGTTGCGGCCAGAAAACGGGGTACACTGTCGTACTCAGATATCAAAAGTAAGTTCTTGACCAAGTTTCAGGAGATGCCGTATAGTGAGGTGAAAGATGACTATTCGCGTCGACGACAGGAGGCAGGTGAGAGTGTGGAAACCTATGCAGACGCCATGCTGGTATTGCTGGCAAGGACATCGCTGCACGAGGATGAGAAACTGAAGGCTTTTATAGCAGGTTTAAAGGATGGATTAGCGGAGAGAGTCCTGACAGAAGCTCCTCACACCTGTGAAGAAGCTAGGAGAGCAGCCAGAAAACATGAGTTGTCGGACGAGCAAAATGAGAAAGCACTGAGACTTCACCTAGTGGGATCTACTCAATCAATGATAGCTTCTCTGGCAATGAAGGGTTATGACGTTACTCCCAGCGATGTCAGATCACACCCTGATCCTGCTAGAAACCTACCAGTAGAAGAGAGAGAATGGACTCCTAGAAGAGGTGAAGGGGAGAGACGCCAGGAGAAAGATAAGAATAAGAGAACAAGCATTCAGACACCAAAAACGACTGGGGTGGTAAAAAAACGGAGTGTATCGGCAGAATTTTCAGTAGAAGAGCCGGTTGGAATGTCGCCAGCCATACCGGCAGAAAGGGAGGATCAATCTGAAGAGGATGGAGAGAATGAAAGCGGAAGTTCAGTTTCAATAGATGATAGTGACATAAGTATGAGTCAGGAGAAAGGAACTCAGGAAGTGCAGGAGATGGCCTTCCGGGAGAGAGAGGTGAAGAAAGCAATAAGAAAGAGGTGGAACCAGAAAAAGAGAAGATGGAAGTTACAGGAAGAAAAAAAGAAACAGCGTGAGAATGATAGAGCGGCACAGGAATTGAAACTTCAAAAGAAAAAGGAAAATGGGTTGATGTCCTTAAGTAAACATAAAGAGGTGACACAAAACAGTAGAATTGATAATGAGGAGGGCGAGGATCGTTCCTCGCGCCTAGTATTACAGGACAGTGACGTGGGTAAAGTGACAGTCCAACTGGAAAACTGCAGAACAATTTGCACGGTTGGCTCGGCAAAAATTAGCTGCCTGGTGGACACAGGAGCTAGTATCAGTTGTATCTCGACTGATACGTTAAACCAAGTAGTGCAGGAAAAAGGGGCGCTGCTTCGCCGTATACAGACATATCTGGTTATTTACACAGCCGACGGGGGGCGCCACAAGTCGAATGAAAGGGTGTTGTTGTCTATTAACATTGGAAAAGCTCGCACTAACGCATGGTTTTATGTTGTGAAGGGTTTATCCCTTCAGTGTATCATAGGAGTCGATTTCTTGAAAGCAAGAAAGGCCAAGATTGACTTCCAAATCCAAGATCCTGACCATTACACCGTTAGATTGACTAAGACAAAATTAATACCTCCAAAATCAGAATTTACTTGCATGGCAGTGGTTTCGGCGCATCAAAATTTAAATCATGCAGTAGGAGTGGTTGACAATTTGAAAAGATGTGTGCAGGTCCCATTTGCGGTCAAAAGAGCCCTCGTGAGGCCACAGCGGGGGGGGAACAATATACCGGTTACCTTATTTAACGCTGCGAACACGCCAATAAAATTGGGAAAGGGTTCTGTTTTGGCAGCATTTTCAGTGGTCAATGAAGATGACTATGTAAAAACTGGGGTTCCCGGTCAATCGGAGCGGCCAATCAAGGAGGTAGGTAGCACAAAATGCAGTAATACTAGGGTTGATTACACCCTAGGCGATAAGCTGACGGCGGAGCAAAAACTAAGTATGGCGAGTCTGCTACAGCGTTACCGCGCGGTCTTCGCCACAAAAGATTCGCCGATCTCGACAACTGACATTTTCGCACATAAAATAGAATTGAAAGAAGATTACGTGGCCCCTATTCGAAGTCCATACCGTACAAACCCTCATATGACAAGGGTACTGGAAACAATGCTGGAGGAGCAGATGCGTTTGGGCATTATTGAACGAACAAATGGCGAGTCTGAATTTGCTGCACCGTGCTTCCTGGTGGAAAAAGGGAAAGCAGCTGCAAGGCAGGACAAGAAATATAGAATTGTCATAGACTACAGAAAAATTAATAAATGTATAAAGAACGAATGTAGGGTCTTCCCTTCAGCAGACGAGACGTTGGAGAACGTCGGGGGACTGGGGGGAAGATTCTTCTCAAAGCTGGATTGCCATTCAGGATTTTTTCAAGTGCCTCTAAGGCCAGAAGACAAGCCTAAGACTAGTTTTGTCACGCCCAGAGGGGTGTTTCAGTACAAGGTCATGCCGATGGGACTTAAAACTTCGCCAAAAGCGTTTCATTCGGTGATTGAGAGCGTGTTGAAATATGTGCCAAATGCACTACCCTACATGGATGATGTAATTATAGCATCACAAACATGGGAGGAACATCTGCGGCACGTGGAAGAGGTATTGCAGGCATTCCAGGTGGCGAAGCTTAAGTTCAGAGCAGAAAAATGTGCGTTTGGGTATGAAATAATGCAATTTCTGGGGTTTGTAGTAACGAAAGATGGGCTTCAACCAGACCCAGAGAAGGTTCGTATAATATGTTCATACCCAATACCAAAAACTGTCAGGGAAATGAGGGCCTTTAACGGTCTGGCAAATTACTACAGGACATTCATTCCTGGGTTTGCAGAAAAGATGGTCCCCTTGTACCAGCTGACGAAAAAGCTTGGTAGAAGAGAGCGTTTTCAGTGGAATACAGAGGCAGATAAAGCGTTTAAAGCGGTAAAGCGGTCGATGTGCGAAGATGTCGTTCTAAGATACCCTGATTATTCTAAAGGGTTCACTATTTGGTGTGATGCGTCTCGGGTTGGGATTGGCATCGTCTTGACTCAGCTCCATGATAATTGCTTCCATAGGCCGGTTGCGTTTGCAGGAAGAAGTCTGTCTTCAGCTGAACAAAATTTCTCGGCGACAGAGAAGGAACTGGTGGCGGTCCGGTATGGCCTGGAAAAGTTCAAGCATTACGTTCTGGGCAGTCACTTTGAGGTATACACTGATCATGCGGCATTATTAGCCTTAAACGCTAAACAGGATCTTACAGGAAGAATGGCTCGTTGGATCGACTGGTTCAGTAATTTTGATTTCACCTTGCGGCACATCAAAGGGAAATGCAACATCACAGCCGATATTTTATCAAGAATGCCATATTTTGGGGATGGCATTACAGCAAAAGAAGAGCTGGGACAGCAGCAGAGGCAGGTAAGATTCAAGGCGGTGAATCACATCCGATTCTTTGATAAGGAGGAGGTACTGGAAGCATCGCCCATCAGGAAGTATAGGAGACCGTCAATCTTAAAAAATGGACGTCTCAGGAATAAGAGGCGAGATGAGAAGGATGACACGCCTATTATCCAGGTAAGTGCACCAGAACCAGAGCAAGACACAGCACCAAGCGAGGATGATGGTAAGGACTTCCCAAGAGTCGATGGCACAGTGGTGACGCGCCTGGGCACGCCAGGAGAGCAAATAATGATGGTTACTAGAAAAAACCCACGTGTAACGAGAAGAATGGCGCTGTGGATCGAGGAAAGAGACAAAGCAAGGAAATTAGGTGAGGAAGACTCGGAAGAAGAGGATGGTCAGTCTGACCCTGACAACCATGACACACCAGCACAGGAGGAGCAGACAGAAGCTGAGGAAGAGACACCAGAGGGGACAGACCTAATCCACAAAGGAGTTTCAAGACGGAGGAAGACTTTGGGAGTCCCATCATTGGTTGGTAAGTATCAAAGAGAGAGGAGACGAAAGGGAGTAAGGGTGCGAGAAGTGCAAATCACTGATACTGCGTTCTATGAGAAGCTCATCACTGAGTATGGGACTTTGGGTACGAGAGAAGTGTTCGAGAAGGAGCAAATAACTGACGAGTTTTGCAGCGATATGACAAATTACATTGAGAGAGAAAAGCTCCCTAAGGATAACACAAGAGCAAGGGGAATTTTATTACAACACGACTGCTTCTTGCTATCAGGCGGCATCCTGTACAGGGTACCACCAAGGACGAGAAAAGCCCAGATAGAAGAAAGAGCGCAGTTAGTGGTCCCACAGTCTATGGTGGAAAAGTTATTAAATCAAATACATGACGTCGGTCTGGGCGCGCATTTGGGTGTAAAGAAGATGCTTAGCATTGCTTCACCACGGTACTACTGGCCATCAATGGCTAGGGACATAAGTGAGTATATCGGGTCTTGTCAGAAATGTCTGGAGGTAAAACCAAATCCTAATCCTATCAAGGTGCCTATGACCGTTAAGGAGCTGTCGCAGGTACCATGGGACGCTATCGAGATTGATACCATAGGTCCACTGCCTGAATCGAGCAGAGGCTATAAATATGTGCACACGGTCTGTGATGTAGCCACAAGGTTCTGTGTAGCTTGGCCAACAAAAGACATAAAATCTGAAACCTTGATACCTGAATTCTTTGAGCACATAGTGGCTGTCTTGGGCGTGCCATGCACTCTCTTCAGCGATAACGGTTCTTCATTTACTAGCAAATTGTTCAGAAATTTCTGTACAGTAATGGGGATTAGGCAGGTCCTGGGATCCAGCTACTATCCTCAGACACAAGGTCAAATCGAGAAATTTAATCGCAGCCTTAAGACAGCCCTGAGAGCATACGTAAATAAAGATCAGAAAAATTGGTGTCAATTTGTGGCCCCGATTGTATTTGCAGTGAATGCGTCGGATTCAAGCGTGACAAACTACCCAGCTTACCTGCTAATGTATGGTAGGTTCCCACGACTTCCCCACGAAAATGTTTTAAAGGAATACGAGGGAGAAATGAGGCCCCTTTTGGAGCAGCTGGGCAAGATCGTCGAGAAACAAGAGGTCTATGGGGACCTGGCTCGGGAGGCATTACTGACGTCACAGGCGAAAATGAAAGAGTATTATGATAGGCAGGCAAATGCACACAGGTTGAGGTCAGGATCGTTGGTATATATGAAGGTGAATCGCCTCCTGCAACCTGGAACTGCATATAAGTTGCAAAAGGATTTCTGTGGCCCCTTTGTCATCTGTGCAAGACCCACAGGGTGCACGGCCAAACTGAGGAGGATGGATACTGGAGCAACACTGCCTAAACCAGTGCATGTGTCTCATTTGAAACCGGTCAGTATATCCAAGACCAGTCACTTTATGGAGAGACTGCTGTCGCCAGATTTACTACCTATGCACGAATATGAAGAAGAAGGCCCGCTAGATGAAAAGGGGTGGCAGGACATTACCTGCACGGAAGAAATAGGCCACAATTGGCCTGAAGATGAGGGAGAGAAGGATAACTATGAAATAAGGGATACACAGTAAATTTTCCAGATCCTGTAGAACGTTAATAGAATAGATGAAATGAGTGTAGAACGTAGTGCCTTGGCAAGGGCGCATCAACAATAGATATAGTCATAAAAGGCTTGTGCAGACGCGGTGTTTACATTCTCAAACAGCTGTGGTGGTTATAGGGCTGTAACCACGAGGCGAGAGCTGCAAGACCAGCGACAGTGGTTTCATGTGAAAGTAGCACGGAGGAGTGAATGGGAGCGAGCCGCGTTTGGTATGGGGAGTTATCTCAAAGAAATGGGGTTTAATCGGGGGTGAATAAAAAAGGAGGTTGGGTTGGAAGTGAGAGTACGAAAAAAGGACACAAAAAACTAACTAAACAGCTCCTGTGCGGATTCAGATTCGCGTTGGGTTAAAAGGAAGTAAGGAGGGTGAGAAACTAATGCCATGACTATAGTCTGGCATAGGAGAATATCCTCATACATGTCATGATTATTTCCTAAAGAATTAATATCATATGAACAACTAAGGAAGCTTTGCTTATCCGAGAAAAAGGGTAAGAAAAGGAATTGTCACTAGAAGTCCTCATAAAGAATAAATGACTTATACTATATGTAGTTGGATAGAAAGGGAAGAAGGGATATGCAAGTGAAATAAGGTAGAATAGAGTCGCGTATCGACAGACTATGTGTAACGTTCTTATAACAATGTTATTCGGTTCCAATGAGAAGTCCCGAGCACAGCAGATACTTGAATTAGAGAAATGGTGTTTCACGAAGTTGAAAGGGTATGGTCAGAATACGCATAAGGCACGATGGGTGAGATATGAGAGACAAATGGTAACAGCAAAATAAGCTGCTCCAATAAGTCAAGCTTGGAGTTGAATTATGGGGGAGAGCCAGGGTGTCAGCTGCCCGGAAGATGGTAGGGAGGATGAGCAATTAAAAATAAGATGGGAGGAAGGCTGCCCAGTGGCACTGAGTGGGGAGGAAGGAACGCTCATCGCCGTTGATATTGAGGCAATGGATACGTTGCATGGTGCAGCAATAAGGGTACAGGATATGTACAACATAGAACGTTTAATAATAAGGCTGATAAGATTATTTACCATAGATCCAGCTCACAGGTACGGAGGATGTCCCGAAAGGAGGCTGACAAACGAATGGTACCTGTGGCACATGTATGCGGATCTGGGATTGCCAAGCAACGAGTTGAAAAGCATCACAGATGTGTTCCCGTTGGCAAGAACGAAATACCAGCAGCATAAATATATTGCCCACGTATTAGTACGTCGGTTATTATGCAATATTTTATCGTTAGAGGTGGAGGAGAAACGAGTAGCATACGAACGGTGTGATAGGACGATTCTTTATCAATATATAAGTGGCCTAACCTTCATCCCAGCAGATAAAATTCACGCAGTTTTTACGGAAGAGGTGGACCTGCTTAACATTGAGGAGCTGTGTCCAAGCGCATGGGCGAGAGTACAGGTAAGTGCATTCGCTTATAGGCAGTGAGAAGGTATTTTTGTCAGGAGTTGGGTGGGAAGTGTACAGTGTACAGCTTAATAGGCCTGTGAGCATTGAATACTGACTATCGAAGAAAATGTCTAGACCTATAACAAGGGGAGAGAGAGCAGAAGTGATACAGGTAATTCGATTGGCACGTCTGTACATGCAGAAACCACACCTGAGATTTAGAGGGGCTAACGCTAGGAGGCGAATTGAGATGGAATCTCATTTGAAAGATATTTGGTGGGGAGCTTCTCGTTTCTTGGTTAAAGAAATGCCGGACAGAAGGGCGAGAATAGCCATCAATCACATGAGCTGGAAGAATCGATCGCGGAAGCAGCAGTACATATACCTGTCAATGTTGAAAAGTTATTTCGCCGGGACGATGTTAAAAATGAAGTCTTGCAACTACCCTAGGGATATTATAATTAAGTTGTTGGCATGTAATACTGGAATGACAGTTACTGACTTGGAAAGACTGGCGTGTGAGCAATGGAGTTGGGTTAAGAAAACCTTGGAGGAGTGGATTCCGGTGTCTGAGGGTAGGTGATATATCATGTAATGAATCAAATAGAGATACGGGGTTTTTGAAATGTTATAGTGGACAGTCATTTCCAGTGAAGGTATATGATGAGCATTTCCAAGACAAGGAGAGGTTTATAATCAGAAAAAAAAAATAGAATAAATCAGGATGAAATAAATGAGGAAATGAGTCGACTTACCAGTGAAATAGGCGAGGTTGGGTTTAGGTGCAGACGGTGAGGGGATGCAGTGGGAGGTAGGAAGGGGTCATAGAGTAAATAGATAGAGTAAATATGGGTGTTTCTTGAGTAAAATAATATGGGTTATTATAAAAAGAAAAAGAAAAAAAAAAAAACTACATAACTACTGAAACTAAGATCAACTATAGGACTAAAAAAGATTTGCTGCTCGTTGACTATAGAGCCCAACGGCGGAAAGCCCTGCAAGCCAGGGCATATGCCCGGCAATATACCCACCGAGCGGCCTTCAATGCCAGGCCGTATGCCAGAAGCTGAGACAAATCGCTCAGCGTCCAGACATCACGGGTCTCGACGATGATTATGTCATCGTCGATCACCAGGTGAAATTCCCGACCTGGCATGGTTTCCGAGCGGGATAAAAATTGAGAAGTAAAGGTGAAAGAAAGGAAAGCTGGTGTGAGGGGCCGACGGAGATGGGTGCAGCAAGGGTAGAGCTGGGAAAGTGAGGAATTTGCCTAATCAAAGACACCACTCTAATATGATGGTAGGGGGACGCCAATTGGCCAGAAAGAATTGATTGACGTAATGAATGAATAAAGGGGAGGAACTGGGATCGAGTCATGGTCGGGTCATGGGATCAGAGACCACGTGACATTTATAGAGATAAGCGGCGAGCAAGTAATGAGAGAAATTTTTTTTAGAATCCATGAATTGGAAAACCATATAATTGAAAGAAGATTAGAGTGGGGTATAGTTGATGGGCCACTGATAAGACATAAGTAGAAGGGGTGTGAAAGTGAACGAAAAGCAGAAAGTTTCTATCACAAGGTGACAGGTTGACACAAAAAACGCTGAGAAACTAAAGTCGGTGTCAGCTTAATAAGTTTTATAGATATGAATACGTGGGAACGTGTGGGGTTGTTAGAGCGGTGTACTATGTTGTTCGTCTGCTGATTTGAGATCCGATGTTTACAAAAAAAAAAAGAGGAGATATCGGCGTGTTGACAGAAATTGGGGAGACAAGATGACTATAGTTAGGGCAGAGTGAACTGAGTCTTGAAATAATCAGGTAAGGGGTTACAGGGTATTATCTAGTTCTGTTTCAATATATGTGAATGACAAGGGTGATCCAGGGACGGATTGGTATAAAAATAACATGAAGTGAGCATACCAGCGTCTCCGGGAAAACACAGTGCCATATAAGACAGGCGGGTGAGGTGACTATGGCAACGCGAGAAATAGACTGATCTAAGCAGAAGGGGGGAGCACGGGGCGGCATCGACCTAGTATACTAGGCTATACTGATGCATATGAGGGGGATGATCCACCTAGACCCTGGACATAGGTTAGATTAGAAAGATGAGATTATCTAGAGAAAGGACGCTGCCAGATGACAGAGGCGACTGTTTCTGAAGCTTCGCTCGGTTTTGGAATTTGGTAACAATGCTGCAGCATAGTAAAATAAATATCAGGGACGCGTCGGTCCTGTGTATTAAATTATTCTCGTTTTGGCTTTTGGCCCCTTGTATCAGATATCCGATGCAGTTGCCTAATCATCGTTTGGAAGTGGAATGGTATTTGCTGGCTATATACGAGAAATGTGATAGACTCCTACGGCCCCTGGGAGTTAAGCCAGGAAAATTGTACTCTACCAGGCGTTTGCGGGTAATGAGTGATAAAGACAGAATGAATGCAATCTTGCATCAGGTCTATAGGATTTTAAATGTACTGTTAAATTTATACTCGACAGACTATTTAAGAATGCGCTGTTGCCAGAGAAAAAATCACAGGGATGCGGACACCAAACGGTTCATGGCATTGTCGGGTTTATCTAAAACAAAGGTGCAGGAATTGCTTCAAGAAGCGGTCAACGTGTGGAGACCAGTCGAATGGATCAATGGAGATTGGTTGCTACATGCGGTGGGTCAGATTTTCTTTCTCTGTCTGTAGTAACAATCTTAGGGGGAGAGAAAGGTGATACATTTGAATCAGATAGAGAAAGGGGTGACGTCACGGGCTAGCCGGCAAATATGGAATGTGGAAAGTAACAGATATTATTTGGTAATTCGAGAATTCGGTTTGAATGGATGGAATGCAAAATGATTGTTCTTGTAATCGTTTAATGAAAGGAGACGCCTAATGGTGGTTGAGCGAGACAACGTGTGATACCCAGGGCCTTATCTTATATGGTCGCGTAAAGGTGACATGTTGTGATGAATTTGACTCGTACAGATAACGCTGTGGAAGGCATACATTTCAGATAGAATTAATGAAGGTATGGTTTTCTATGAAAACACACCGTTGTGTGTCATTTTGTGTGTGTCAGGAAAATTCACTTCTTAAGAGACCCTTAAGCTACAAACTATGAGTAGTTATGATAATAGGTATATGTCATAAATGAATGATTGTCGTTGCGGAAGTGGTTGTTTCAGAATAAAAACAAGTGAATGGAGTGAATGTGTGGAGCGAAATGTTATTATGTTATGAATGGAGTGAAAGTGAATGTGTCAAGTCTTTATCTTGGAGACACAAGATGTGCGCTATTAGTTGAACATTCAGTGAGTGTCTACAAGGAACTCATTGGGGATTGGTAATTGGCTTGGGATTGGGGTGTGTATGGCTAGATGTTGTGTGAGCCTGGGGCGATTGGTATCTATATATGGTATATAAAGTTTGTGGGATACGAATTTTTTTAATGGACCCAATCGCGATGGTATATGTATAACCAATAAGAAGACAAAATAATGGGTTTATAGCCGTCCTGGGTACAACTGGTCCACCGGGGGCACATGAAAACAATAATCTCTCATGAATCGCATGATGGGAGTGGGCTGGTTGGTTTGTGACACTCGGCGCGTGTGTGCATTACTGTGAAATATTTATGTCATGTTTTGTGGCTTGAAAATGAGTAATGGAGCGTATGCAGAGCTGAAAGCTACATGTCTGGCAGGGCGGGTGTTACAACATACGTCGCGTGCCCAGGAAGTCGGGTCTGGAAAAATGACAACTCACAACATTAATTATGAGTAAGCGCCAGAGGTTGGTAAATATGGGTAATAAAGCTTAGCGGAAGAAGTTGGAAGGTGATAAAGGATAATGGGAAAAAGAAATAACAAAAACACGTGGATGTTGGAGGTGGGTCTGAAGTTTAGTGTCTGGAGTTTAGTGTCTGAAGTGGTGTCCTAATGTGGGGGTAGTTCTCAACTTTGAATGCAATGGAGTTGGAACAGAGACAAATGTGTCGTTTGGAAAAAGCTAGATTGGGAGCAGATGAGCTGAAGATTTTGAAAAATCAGAAGAAAAACATGGGAATCTTGCTGGTCAGGGCTACTAAGTATTTTCTTGTGAACCCCGTGAGCAGAGGTGGACCCACACGCATTTCTACTAGAGAGCGACTGGAAAGGGACACGTATATCTATATTTTAAAGGAGCGTTGCAGAATCTATGTTGAAAGCAGGGGTTTTCGGCCAATCGAACGGCTCACGACGCGGGGAGGGCGAATGAGGAGTGTCTTCGAGGCCCAACAAGCGGTAACTGTGTCCGATAAATTAATACATTTGACAAAGGCGGTGGGTGAGATGTTATTAAACATCTTGGCTGTCTACTGTGCTGAAGAATTCAGATTAGAATGTATAGAAGACAGGAAACGGCACAGATTGATTCCTTATCTGCAGGAGCGCACAGGCCTGGCGAGAAGACTTATAGTCGCTAATTTGGAATTGGATTTTGATTTTGCAAACCTTGGCGACGTATTACGAGAAGAATATTTGCCAGACATGACGATGAGAAAGGTGAGTTATATGGGGTCTCACAAATCAGTGGGAGAAAGGGACATCCCCGTGTAAGCATATACTGTTTATATTTGTCATGGTCGATTAGTAAACATCACCAGTTGCTAGGGAATTGGAAAAAACAAGACTAGAATGGGTAGGTGAGGATGGACCTAGGGTATATAAAGAATGGGGGGTGGGGGGGGAGGGGACTAGGGATATATAGTGTGTTGTCACAGGAGGTAGACCTGGTATAGCAGGGTTTGCACCACTGTAGTGAAAGATGGATACAAGAAGGGGGAGTGAGATGATTAATGCGGAAATTATTAGGAGAACAGATAGGGCTGCCAGAATGGCAGCCATCTTGAATCAACAAGTCAGGGCCAATTGGTTATTGCTCGAAATCCTAAAGTTTTTTATGTTGTCTCCGCATCAGCGATATCCGGAGTTTGAGCCCATTAGAAGGCTGCAAAAGGAGACGCATATCGTTCGCTTAAGAAAAGCGGCATTTGATTTTTTAAGAGGCCTACGTTATGAGCCTATTCGGTCCTTGACGATTGATATCTCGCAGAGACATACTCTTACGCCATTAAGAAGGCTACAGGATACGGTGTGCATTATCTCGGATTTGACCTATGAAATTTTAAACATGTTTCGTCCAAGGGTAAGAGGGATATTCCCTGAAAATATGGAGCAAGCGGTAAAATTCCTGGACAAGCTAACGGAAATGTCTGAGGCAACTATAAGACATCACCTGTCTTTGCCGGTGGATGTATATCAAATCGAGCTAAGACTGCCTTTGTCTTGGATGCCCGTGGGGTTGAAGGTGAGTTTCAGGCAGTTGAACCCATAGGTACCCCATAGCTAAGATAGTATATACATTGTTTTTCACGGTGACAAGGTATAAATGTAAGAATTATTGAGGTGTGTGATGCCTACGTGCAAATCAATGGGGTGTCGGGGTTGTATGGAGAAGCGAATTAAATTGATGAAAATTAAATTGAAGCGAATTGGAGGCGTAATTAGTCTTTTAGTCTGATATAATGTACTATGCTGGATTAAGGTTGGATTGGATGCTTGGAGCCAGTGACCTAAAAATGGTGTAACGTCATATAGAATAATGTGGTACTAATGAGATTATCGGTATATTTTGGTGGGGGCTGGAACGTCTGAGAAGTGGAGCTTGGGAGGCAAGACAGTTAAAATTAGACACAGCAATTGGGCTCAAGCAGTCGAAACCCATAAGTAGCTTGCAAGCGGTTGGGGGGGGTTGTTCTATAAATTGCAAGGCAGGCCTCAAACGCGATTTAGTGGCTAGGTGTCATTATGCAGTATTTCATCTAGTTGAGGCAGGTCATGAGCTGGGACATTCGTACCCTAACTTAATATGGGGATGTGTCGTATGCTTGAGAGGGAGGGGGGAAGGAGCAAGCCCAAAAGGTCTTGGACTGGTCTGGTCTCAGATATAAGCTCAGCACAGCCAGAGGGGGAGCATCACTTCACTTTTGTACAGGGATCAGGAACGAACTTGCATATAGAAAGAAAAGGGACTAACTATCTAACTTAGTTTGGAAGACTAAGGATCGCAAGATGTTCGGACTCATAATAGGGTGAGTTTACTAGAACTATATCACTTTTACATAGGCCAGTAAAAGGCTAGTGTGGATTTCTCAGCATTAAGCCTTTTTCAATTTGGGCTAACTTCTTGTTTTTAGGATCATGATGTGCATGCCATATAGTTGCATGGCTACGACGGTCCTGAGGCATAATTATGGAGTGGTATTCGCTGACCGTGGTACACTTATAGCAGGGGTGGAAACTATAAGTTTAGGCTTCCGTTCTGAGCTGAATATTAGACCTCCACAGCCGATCCAGATAGTTAAGGAAGATTGGCCGGAAGGTTATGAGATGGTAGGGGAGTCTTTAGACAAGTATATCAGGGAGCTACATTCGAGGGCCACAAGGGAGTATGAGCGTGCAAATCACTTGAGAAATATTTTGCAGCGCCCTAAACGATCAAAAAGAAATTATCTGGCCCCGTTTGGGAAAATCGTAGCTGGAATTTTCGATCTCCCAACTAACTCTGATTTAAGAAACGTAGAAAGACACATTATTCATAGGCTTGCACCAGGGATAATAAGAAACCCACACCTGAGGGACGAGGCTCTCATGAAATTGGTGGCCAATTCTAATATTATATTTAGGTTCCTAAGATCGCATGTAAACGAATCAATAAGCGCCATGGATGAATTAGAAGATAAATGGCTACGCTTTGCAAATAAGACGGCTCAATTATCGGACATAATGCACGGGGAAGTAGAGTCGCAGGGGAAAATCCAACAGCAGCTCCAGGGCTCCATTTTGGAATGCCTTGCGATAAGAAATTACATTGAAGATATAACGATAGTGGGCGATATCTTAGAAACATTAAGAGAGGGAAAAATACATGAGTCACTTGCCAAGGTATTTATGGAAAGTCAGTGGGAAGAAAGAGTGAGACAGGTATTAGGAGATAACAGCACTTTGAAGATTTTGGGGGATTATATCGACTGGAATACTAACGTTGGGGTGCAAATCGGGCCCAATAACACAATTAATATACTGGTGCCAATTGCCCTAGCAAACGACTCGGAGCCCCTTCAGTTATATGAAATGGAGGTGTTTGATACGCCATTGCATGTGCACAGGGAATCTCAAGATGGTTGCACACGATTGAGATCGGCCACACAACGCATGTTGGCCCAACGCGGTTCAGGGGAATTAATGGAGGTAGACGCCATTGAATTAATGCAATGTACTAAAAAAGGAAGCTATATATGTCCGTTCACCTTCATAGATAATTCAGGAAAGGATGAGGACTGCATGATCGCTTTATTTAATGACCATAGTGCCAATGTTCTTAGGTATTGCATGTTTGATATATACTTGAAGAAAAGGGCGCCAGACGTTGTTAAAAACGTGGAGGGATCAACGTACTTGCTTATAAATAAGGGACCCAAGGGGTTAATGACATGCAAAAATAGTACAAAGCAGGTCAGTATCGTGGGGATCACTGTGTTCGAGGTGTCCTGCGGATGCACCCTGCAGATTGACCACCATAGATTGGCACCAAAGGAGCTGACGTGTAGACAATTGAGCGGGGTGGAGGTTTCCGTGGCGCATGGGTTTAATTTGGCGTTTGCAAAAAGTTTTGGTATACCGGTGGGGAACTTTTCGGGAGAAAGCCTCACTAACTTCTTGGTACATTTAAATCTACCAACGGGTAAGGAACTAGGGAGAATGCTAACAGCAATGTCCCCCCAGCAGTTTGCAAAAGGAATGGAGGTTAATAAGGTTGCGAGAGAAATTAAGAATAACATGGAGCGAGGTGGAGCATGGCAATACAAGGCATGGCGAGATCTAACAGATCTAACTGTAACGCCGCAGGTACCACTGGTATTCTGGCTAATAGAAATGTTACATGTTTTAGTAACCATTTATCTTTGCTATAGAATTTTCAGAATGCTCGCGATCATTGGATCTTTGAAAGGGGCGTTGGCAGGGAAGATCGGCTCAACCCTGGAATTATTTCCAGAGGATAGTTGGGGCAAGATCGATTGGGGAACACAAGGCCCCGCCCTGAACTCAGATTCACTTGAAGCAGGCAAGTCTGGGGAATGGCCATCATATGGTACAATGCTGGCAGGACTAGTGGTAGTATACGTGTTGGGACAACTGATACGATGGATCTGTAATAGGTGTGGATGTGATAAAGCTCGAGGCCATAACACGGCAGGACACACAATACTTAGCCTCCGTGTACAGGAGGGAGAGAAGCGGTATGCTCTTTTCCTGTGTAAATTGGTATATCCAGTGGAGGTACTCAGATCGGCCACGCCACCTGTCGTCACGGGAATGGTAGCAAAACAGGTTTGTTGCTCGTTCAGGACCGTTGTTAGACTTAGGTGGCTTGGTGGCCTGGAGGTAGAAAATGCTGGGTCAGCAGAAACGGTCGAGTTGCCAGAAGAAATAGTATTCTGGTCACTAAGACCTGCAGAGAAGATCGAGCTTCTTAACTCCACTTCCAACAGCCGACTCCTGGTAGCCACTAATCTCCATGGAAATGAAGCAGCTGTTGGTTCAAAACTATGAAAACGTAAGTAGGTAGGGTGTTGCGCATGCAAGGGGACCTGCAACTTCTCCAAGTTGGTATCATGCAGATTTTCTTTGATTAGACAGAAATTGTTACAGTTATTGGTGGAATATTGCATAATGCATGGCTGCCATAGGCAGGACAAAGGCCCTTCTAGGAATTAAAAGAGACGTAGTAATAATGCATGTAATTATAGAAAAGCCCACAACTAATGGTTGTGACCTCCCCTGATCGGTACCATATGTATGACTATAAGAGAATGAATGAAACGTTACTTGATGGGAGCAGTGTTAATAATATAAAAATGTGTATGACCTGTCTAAGGATATAAACAGTGGCTAAATCTTCCCATTCATAACTTATTGCAGGAGGAGGACGACCAAGGCCCGTTGGACCACATGGCCGGTAACACTCCAAGCGTGAGTCGGTAAAGGACATATTGCATTAACTTTCATACAGGCAGACACCACGTGACGATATCCGGACGACAAGATATGCCATGTTGTCCGTTCGCCCCCACGTGGGCTCTCTCCATCCGGCAAACGGGGCGGTCCGTTTGGATAAAAGGAACTTTCCTTGTGTTTAGTGATGATTCCACAACGCGTTTGGCACACAAACCCGGCTTAACAGACCACACGCCACTACTTCACCCTGCCTGATGCTACAACCTAGTCTACATATACTACTACGTTCATCCCGACGTGGCTGAATCATAACCTAATTTAATGATACTTAGAATACGCTATAGGATACTCATTTTATATTTAGGCAATTGATATCACTTCGTGCTATATATTTGTGTAATCAGGATTATCATTATTGCTATATTATTGCCTCTTTGATTTGCTTGTGTTGTTTCATTTCTATTCAGCTCGGTCACGGTGGGGCACTTATATATGTAGGGGCTCGTGTTATGTTTCTTCGTGTATTATCTTGTATTTAGACTTTACAGATTGGGGTTGAGTAATACATCAAGTCTTAACGGTTGCCATCGCAACTGAGAAACTGGCCTTTAGGTTTTCATGGTACACGCGAAGTCCATATACATTGGTTAACATAATTGAATTCACCATTCAGGGGTTTATTTTGAAGGAATGTAAACAGTCCGTGCTATCTCAGAAAGTCAGAAATGTTGCTTACCCTATCACTATATTACTTGTTACTCATTGCTCATTGTCTCAAAGCAGCTGGGTGTACGGCCCTAAGGCCATACACCCCGTCACATTCTGTTTTTATGCTATTGGTGATTGACTTGGGAATAGGGTGTGTATGTGCTGCTGGACGTTATATACGCCGTCACATTCTGTTTTCTCTCGTCTGCTCAAGGGCCACTGTTTGAGCGAGCAACTATGCAAATGTTTGCAGCATGAAGCTGGTTCCTTGTTTTTAGCACCATTTATCCCCAACATTTCTCCCTATCCTATATATATATATATATACATTGCACAGGTATCCAGCCCTACCCGGTCCCCTTTCCAGACATATTTGAATTAATTAAGTTATGGTTTTAATTGATTAAGTTTTCTCGCCCACTGCAGGTATCTTTGTGGCATTACCCATAAACCGTTCATGTGATCTGAATGAGGCTGCGTAGGGCCACCTATCAGTTCCAGCCCAAGGTGCTAATATATATATACCTCGTGCATGGCTATTCATGCTGGGTTGTTTTTCTTACACAATGAGGGGGGGAGGGAGGGGGTGGCACATGCTTCACCATTGCGGTGGCAAGTCACAATATTCAGGGGGGGGGGGGGCTATCTGCCCTTCTTCTCACTTCTCGGTATCCAATCCACACTCCTGGAGCTAATCTCACCTTTCTTCATCAATTTAGTATAAAAAAAAAAAAAAGTAAAATTCATAAAAATATCGTACCAAACAATAAACCACAAATATCGTAGCTGATTCTTTGAGGCAGTTCCTGGGCACTTACTCCTTGCACCGATGGTTTTTTAGTACAAATCCCTAGCCTTAGTCTTAGCCAGGCGGTCAAGCCTGTCGCTGGATGTGGAATTGAGGGATGTGGGTGTCTGGGCCTGACTGGTAGGGACAAAAAGGGTAAGGATGACTGACCCACGAGTGGGTGTAGCTCTTTAATCTTACAGGATGTGCAGGCTCATCTTAGGATGAAGTATGCCATCTAGCCCGGCTGCGGCTCATTATGTAATCACGCATTCTAGCTTCCAGCACTGTTGTTTGTCTGACGGCCCTCATGACGCTCAGACACATTCCTGCATGCAGTCTGATAGAGTCGTATTGCCGCATAGATCTCGGCATTATTTTTGTACCAAACATTGGGAAGGGAATATGGGGTAAAGGGATAAAACGCATAATATTTGGGACTTCCCCCTTCTTCTATTACAGAAGGCCGGAACGGGCTTTGTCAATGTCACAAGAAGTTTCTTGTGATACAGTACTTCTTATCAATACAGTGTAACATGAGTAGTTCTGGTGGGTCCACGTAGGATTTCTTTACACAATCAATAAATAATAAATTACTTAAAAATAATTAATCTACTTCTCCTCCCATCTAGGACATTGCTTCTCCCATTTAACTGGATGGTGCTTCCATCCCTCCATAGGCACATAGGATCTTCTTAGGAAATAAGAGAAAATCCCATCCCCATGGTTACCTTCTTTAGAAAGCAACTGCCCTACACACTCGCCAAATCACCCCGAAATAAAATAACAATACATTAGGGTGACCAACATGAGCGGTTTCCATACATGTATGTTGTAAAACAAAAGAAAATGATACAGCATACAGGTTGGAAGATATTGCAAAATAGGTACAAATACGCCCAATTTAACCCACACCCCATAGTTACCCCCACCTAGTTGCCAAGTTTGTACATCCAGATTTATACACGAGCGCGTAGGCGATTTTATTGTTAAGATGACGAGAAACATGTACCACAAGAGGCAAGAGAATGTATTGTATTTATGAGCTACCATGTATCTTGGATTTTGCGTGCGCGTAAGTGATTCTAATTGTTAAAGGAGGAAGGTGTGTACCTCCTGGAACTGTTGTGTGTATTCATTATTTATGACTATATTCATCGAGTGTCGGGACGAATAGAGGGAGAATAAGGTGAAAAATTTTTTTTTGGGGGGGTTTTCTTGCTTATCGAGTAAAAGGGTAGTGTAGTAACCGTGGTTAACACGAGAGGGCAGTAGGGTGGGTAGTAGGGTAGGATATGTAACTTTTACTAAGGCATGCGCTAAGGGAAGGGGAGGGGCCAGAGGGAGGGAAAGGTATCATAGGATAAAGGGTCCACCAATGCGGATACCCGACACTCACCCCCTGGGTATATATACGGGGAACACTTGGGTATAGAGAGACGGGGGGGGATAGAGAGATATGCATTACAAGCAGTATATACAGATATGTACTAGACGCACTGTGTGCGCTAGAACCATTATATTATATCATCCTAATCTTGGACAGTAATGACAGTAACAACAGTAAGAATACAGGGAAGGAGTCTCATAAGATCTCATATGATTCGATGTCTACACTGACATAAGAAGGGATTATCAACCTAGCATCTATGTACAGGATAAGATACAATACACAAGTAGTGGTGTACTAAAACTCATCGTGTTGTGTTGTTCATACCGGAAACCTACAGCTACTATATATCACCATGACTCTCTATTCAATATCGCCTACCGTCTCCTAAAAATACTGTACTGTATTAGACATCATGAGAAGCAATACCCCGAAGTCCGAGTATATTCGAATGCATATAAACGCTAGCTAGATATATTCACCCTGGCCCGATGCACCGCCCAATAGCATAAAGATCCGAAGCTACGCGCACAACACCAGCATCAGATAAATACATAGGCTCTAGCTAGGGGCTTAAATGTAAGGACGGAAATGTACCTATTTTATTATTAAGGGTTTTGACTGGTTTATTCATCCCAGTGATTATGATTCTTTTCAAAGAAGTGCATCCCAGTGATTATGATTCTTTTCAAAGAAGTGCATGCTATCAAGAACGTTAGAAACCCATTAACCCAACAGGAGGATATATAATACATATATACGTATATATAGCCATTCTCAGAAAAGTCATACAAATGGTGCCTTTGCTTTTCATAACTCTTTGAAGCTGAAAATATAGTTATTACCTTTGTCTTAATAGGCTACATGATAGCTTAGATTCCCTCCCTCCGCCTCCCCTCCCGCACCCCAGAGGCAGCCCAGCGAACAAAAAACGTTCACGCTACGTTTATTAACGTTCGGTCTAAGTTTATTTTACAAACGTTTGTCCTGAACGTTATATTAAAGTTGTTTCAACGCTTTTATAATTGCCGCCTTTTTCCTGACGTTGATCTAACGCCAATTTATTTTACCCTAACCAAACGTTTGTGGAATAACGTTCTAATAATGTTAAAACAACGTCTCCAGAAACACCTCAATTTCAAAGCTGCAAATGAACGTCAAGTCAACGTTTGTAACAATAATGTTTTGGGTTCACATTCGTTTAACGTTTGGATAAGTGATGTTGGATTAACATATATATCTCTTTACGTTAGATAAACGTTCTGGAAATCGTCCAGATACTACAGGACCGCCACGACACCTAGCGTCTTAGTTCAGTACTGTATTAGGAACTCTTCAATAAAGAGACTCTGTAGAGTCACTCTGTAACCTAGACTTGCCTTGAGTAGTTCATTAATAGACACGACACATGGTACCAGGAGTGAATAGGAAGAAATAAGCGGAATCAAGAGTCAAAATGAATGGAATAGATCCACCACGAGGGCTAGACCTTCTTACGGGGAATATAGCCAACAATTGGGTGCTTTTCAAGGAGCAGTTGGAGCTATATTTCAATGCGGTGGAAATCAAAGATGACAAGGACAAGCGGCAGATCGGCGTGTTACTGAACACAAAACATTCGTGTACGAAGGCATTAAAGACAAGACAAAGTACACTACAGTAATGGCGAAGTTCGAAGCTCATTGTTCACCACAAAAGAACTTATGTTATGAGAGACACAGGTTTCTGGAGAGAAAACAGGCAGTAGGAGAGACTTTTGAACATTTCTATACCGACCTGCGGTACCTAGCCAACTCTTGCAAGTGGGCTGGGATGGAAGATATATTGCTGTGTCAGAAAGTGGTGAGTGGAATACTAAACATCAAACTCAGGGAGAAGATGTTAAAGAGATAAACCACAGTTCAACTGGGAAAAAAACTGAAAATAACATTTTGTTTAAGCTTTGCCTCGTGAAAGAACAAGGTTATGTGAATTCAAAAAGCCAATAAAAACAATATGTCACCAGGTTAGTTTTCATTTTAGGGAGCCTCAAAATTTATGGTTGTTCACTATAGAAGTCTATGAGAAAAGGACAATTTCTTCGTTTTTTCAGTATAAAAAAAAAATTGAAAATAACTTTCTCCTAAAAATCTCTATAAACATAGCTAACATATTGCTTTACCCTTTCAAGCAATAAAATATGGGGGTCACCAACCTTTTAAAAAAGTTATTCAACTGAATCTGCATGGCGGTGAGTTAAAAACAGGAATATTGAAGATTTTCAATGCTAAATAATATATTTCAAAATATGTTGATACCCTGTTCTTTCATACATGAGGGCAAACATCTATAGTGGTTATGTTTAGAAGACATTTCAATTGAAAAATGTTATTTGTCTGTCTGAAATCTTGGAAAAACTGAGAAAATATCCATTTTTCCCACATATACTTCAATACTAAACTTTGCTGGTCTCTAGAAAGAAAAAAAATATGCTGAGATCCATTTTTTTTTGCTTTTTGTTATCCTCCAACCATGTACTTTCTCAAGACAAAGTTTGAAAAAATTACTCCGCTCCGCCACCATGAGGCAGGGCCCACCCATCGATTGTAGGAGATGTGGAAACAAGCATCAGAAGCTAGCGTGTCCAGCATGGAACCACAGATGCACCAAGTGCAACTCCAGAGGACATTTTGCTTCACAGTGCTTCTCAAAGGTGGCAGAAGTGACTGCCGAAGTAGATGAATACGACCAAGAAGTGAATGCAGTCAACACGCTGTACATCGGAGCAGTCCACAAGCAAACAGAGCCAAAGGAAATAAGACTGAGTAAGTCAGAAACGTCTAAGTGGGTACATCCATTGCATGTAAATGAAGCATTAATAATGGTAACCTTAGACACAGGCGCTGAGGCTAATTTAATGAACATAGAAGACTATGCAGGGTTAAGAAATCCGCCTCCGCTCAGGAAAGTAAATGTACGATTGACTGACTATAATAACAAAGAAATTGCTGTAAAAGGTGTTGTAGTACTGACAGTTAACCCATTCAGGGCGGGAGAATGCCTCAAGGCATTCATTGCAAGTTGGCCTAGAGGGCGGGTGAATGCCTCAAGGCATTCAATGCAAGTTGGCCTTGGGGGCGGGTGAATGCCTCATGGCATTCAGTTTTTATATAAATTGAAGGGGGCATAACTTAATGAAAAATGAACAGATTTTGCTGAAATTTAAAATATATGTATACAAACACATTAGGAATATTTGTTGTCATGAAAACAATAATGATGACGTTATAACTAACATATGTAAATGCTGGAAAGTGAATTTTGAGCAAGGTTGCCGTCATATTGTACTCAATTGGCACCCATTATTTCAATTATTGAAGACCAATTCTAGAAATTATGGAAAAATATTATCAATAGCTGTTTACATAAATTAAACGATGTACATACCATACATATTATCTTAAGAAAATATTCTTACAGTGTTTTCAAACCCTAATCCTCATGTTAGACACCCATCCTGAAGCCCAAAAAGGGGGGAAAGGGCCCCCGTCAGCCAGGCAAAATATGTGTAAACTGCCCCCGCCTTGAATGGGTTAAGGTTTTCAACAAAACTGTACCAGTGGTTTTTGTGGTGTGTGAAGGCTCCAGCCTATTAGGAGGTGATACATGTGAAAACTTGGGATTGATTAAACAAATGTATGAAACCAAAGCAGTTAATGGCGTCACCAGTACAGGTGTGGGAGTTCAAAACATTCAGGAGGAGAAACAGGTATATGAAATGGAAAATTGTTTCGTCCCAGATCACGTAAAAGGGGAACTGACCGCAATACCGGTAGTGTATGATATCAAGCTTGTTGATGGAGCTAGGTCTGTTGTAAATCCGCCCAGAAGGGTGCCCTTGGCGATAAAAGATGAATTAAAAGCTGAATTGGTAAGAATGGAGGATCTAGGGGTTATTGAAAGAGTCACCGAGCCTACCGAGTGGGTGAACTCAATGGTTATAGTCAAAAAACCAAACGGGTCGCTAATAGTGTGTTTAGACCCTAAAGATCTAAATAAGTCCATTAAAAGGGAGCACTTTCAGTTACCAACACGTGACAAAATATTTGGAGAACTGAGAGGGGCAAAGGTGTTCAGTAAACTGGACGCCACGCAAGCGTTCTGGCAGATTAAACTTAGCCCAGTGTCGCAAGGTTATACTACATTCTCAACACCTTTTGGCAGGTACAAATACAAGAGGTTACCGTATGGGTTATGCAGCGCTCCTGAGATATTTCATAGAAGCATGGCGCATATATTTGAAGACTGTGTAGGAGTGCGAACATATATTGATGACATACTGGTTTGGGGTTCTACCCAAGAGGAACATGATCAAAGACTAGAGGTGGTAAAACAAAAAATTGTCAGCCATAACATCATTATGAATTGGAAGAAATGCGAATTAAGTAAATCACGTGTAACATTCTTAGGTGAATCACTGGATGGAGAAGGGGTCAGGCCGTTGGAGGACAAAACAGAAGCGATTCTGAAGATGGCGGACCCAGTTTGTAAAGAGGATGTTCAAAGAATTTTAGGTTGTGTAAACTTTGTTGGTAGGTTTGTACCGCATTTGTCTGCAAATTGTACACATATCAGAAAATTATTGTGCAAACAAGCTGGTTGGATGTGGATGGAACAACACCAGAAAGAGTGGGATAATATAAAGCAAGTGTTATCGACAAAGCCTGTACTGGCATATTTTGATGTAAATAAACCCACGAAGGTATCAACTGACTCGTCCCGTGACGGTATAGGGGCTGTATTATTACAATTGCATGGGGACAGTTGGAAGCCGGTAGCGTATGGTGCCAGGTCTTTAACTCAAAGCGAGTGTAGATATGCTCAAATAGAGAAGGAGGCATTAGGCCTGGTATACGGATCTAACAAATTTCATAATTTTGTATACAGTTTGAGAAATGTAATACTGGAAACGGACCATAAACCGTTGGTTCCCTTGTCAAAAAAAGCAATGCATGACATGTCGCCCAGACTCCAGCGATTAATGTTGAAAATACAGATGTATGATGTAGAACTAATATGGTCACCCGGAAAATTTTTATACTTAGCAGATACTTTGTCAAGGGCTAAGGTCCAAGAAGTCAATAAACAAGGTGGCATGGAGGAATTGATACAAGCCCAGGTGAACCTAATATATTCAAGTGTACCTGCATCACAAACGCAACTGGAAAAGATAGCAGTAGAAACTGAGAAGGATGAAATGTTATGTGCGGTCAAACGATGTATCTTAGAGGGGTGGAAGACTGGGGCATGCCCAGCATATGCAACTTTCAAAGACCAGTTAGCCATTATTAATGGTGTTATATTTAAGGGTGATCGAATTGTTATACCTGCCAGCATGCGACGAGAAATGTTAAACAGGCTCCATGTGGGGCATATGGGTTTGGAAAAACAACGTCGACTGGCTAGAGAGGTCCTGTAGTGGCCTCGCATGAATGCAGACTTAGAAAGTCAGGTGTTGAATTGTCTGACGTGCCTTAAGCACAGAGTTAGTCAACAAAAAGAGACATATAAAAAGGACAAGGTACAATGGGGTCCGTGGCAAAAAGTAGCTGCAGATTTGTTTTATTGGGACCGCCAGAATTATTTGATAATGGTAGATTACTATAGTAATTACCCGGAGGTGGCCAGGTTGAAGGGAGTTGGTACAAATGAAGTGATGGAACACATCAAATCTATTTTTTCACGCCATGGGGTGCCAGAAATACTGGTCACGGAAAACGGTCCACAGTTCAGTGGTCGTGAATTTGAGTCTTTTGCCGCGGATTATCAATTCAATCATAGAACGTCCTCTCCTAGGTTCCCTCAATCTAAGGGTAAAGCGGAGAGAGGGGTAGGCATATTAAAGAATCTCTTAAGTAGATCTAAGGATCAAAATGAGGATCCATACAGAGCAATTTTAAACTATAGAGTGGCTCCCATGGAAAATGGAAAATCACCAGCGGAGTGGTTGATGGGACGTAAAATAAGATCAGTGTTTTTCGAATGTACAAGTGTTAAAAGACAGAAGGGGAGCAGATAAAACTCCTGAGGTAAAAGATCACGTACAGAAGTATAATGAAACGGCCAAAGACCTGATACCCCTAGACCAAGATGATACGGTCAGATTAAAAGACAAAGTATGGGATACAAAAGCCAAGGTTTGTAAAAGGCTAAGTGACAGGTCGTATAAATGGTACAAACTGAAGCTGGTGGTATGTTACGGAGAAACAGAAGACAGTTACTAAGAACAAATGAAACTTACGAACCACAAGAAGGTCAGGGTGTAGATGAAGATGAAATCAATGTAACCGAATATATGGAAAAGGGTGATGGAGTAACACCACTAGAACAGGTACAAGAAAACAATGAAATAGGTATACCAGAAGGTAATAATACAGAGCCGGTGGTTAGAAGGAGTACCCATACTTCTGTGGCTCCTACCAGGTTAATTGAGGAATGTTAGAAAATTATTATGTATAATATCACATGTAAATTGACATAATCTATCATTATGTATTTGTATGCATTCCAGGTTGAGAAGAGAGATGTCCAGATACTACAGGACCGCCACGACACCTAGCGTCTTAGTTCAGTACTGTATTAGGAACTCTTCAATAAAGAGACTCTGTAGAGTCACTCTGTAACCTACACTTGCCTTGAGTAGTTCAGTAATAGACACGACACAGAAATCAGCGTTCTTTTGCACAAGTCAAAGGAACGTCAGAATAACGTATTGAAGAACAACTCATTATTACTACCGTTTGATTAACGTTTGGATAACTCAAGTTGGATTAACGTATATCTATTTACGTTAGATGAACATTCTGCAAATAAGCGTTCATTTGCCCATGTCAAACAAACGTCAGAATAACGTATGGAAAAAGAACTCATTAATTTTTATATAACTCTTAAGATATGACAGGCTTTCTAGGTCAGTGCTGTGATAGAATTGGAGTCATCACAGGAAACTGGTACAAGCCAGTTGCTGACATAAGCACATGGGCACATGGCACGTGCAGCTAGGGACATGTTTAAATCAAGGTTTATATAGGCAGGAGAAAGAGAATTTGTTCCCAATATAAATGTGAAACAAATGTTATGCCTTAAAACATCAGATCACTTTTATGTGATGTGTCACTGAAAACGAGTCACATGTTGCAAAAAATGATATCATATTTAAAAGTTGAAATGAAGAGAATTCTAATGGCATGGTAAATATCAGGGCACCTAATAATCATTTCAGTATTTTTAGTTTAATATCTACCCAGCTTACACGTTCTATAATATATTAGGCCTAATACAGTCCATAAATTGATTATTTTCGTTAAATATCATTATGCATGTACAGTAATTGTTTTATGGGCTTTCTACTTCTCCATACCAGTATATATCCATTCGAAATGGCCATTGAATTACAAGGATTATATATTTCTTCACCGTTCAGTTAGATATTCACTCCTCGACGAAATTATATGGTCAATTCTCACGAAATGGGGCAATGGGTGATTTCAGAAGTCATTTTTTCAAACTTCTCAGAATTAGGACATTTTTGTGCATTGATAAATAGGGTATTTGGGGAATGTAACCTGTAAATCGCTATTTGATTGGATGTATATTTCTCTCTCAGCATCAATTTGAAGTTTCAAGTTATTTTTTCTTAGGTGCGTATGTCGGGGTAAGCCTTGTTGATTTATAAGCTAAAACTGTGAGGAATTACTGCTCACTAAAGATTGGCTTTTATCATTACACCGTTCCCAACATATAGACCGACATATTTATTGAGTTTTTGAGAGGGTCGATCTGTAGGGTGTAGAGATGTGTAATACTTAAAAGAAAATGCCCGACGTAGGCATCCCACCCCCGATGTAGGCACCCCATCCCCAACGTAGGCACCAATCCCAATCATTAACAAAAACTGCTAGAAAACATTTAGGTATTTGTCTATACATATTGCAGTCATCACACTGAGAATCATACAAACCTTATGAGGATTAAATCAAATATATAGAGGCTACTTGCTGCCGTCATGGGCCTACATAAAGGTGGGTGCCTACGTCGACGGGTGCCTATGTCGGGTGGGGGTGCCTACATCGGGGTAAGTTTTTCTGGCCATTTGTTCAAATATTTCCCACATATATTATACTCAGAATTTGAAGTCGTTATCATAACACATTGTTCAATAGACACAAGCAGCTTGAAAGATGAATAGTAACAGAATAATTACATAAGTTGTATCCCGACGTAGGCACCTGCAGATTTTAGCCAAATTGATTTCTTTCCAAAAGAATTACCCTACCATACACAAATAAAGCGTCTGCCATACAAATTTGATTTTTTTCTTTCATGAATATTATTGGCTTTATATGCGGATCATAGTAAGCCCAATTGTAAGGTAATTTGTTATATGTTTTTACATAGTTTACTGCCCCGACGTAGGCACCTTGTGATTTTAGGCAAGAAATGGCAATTTAAACAAATATGTCCCATATTTGTACCACATTTTAACTAAAAACGCTTTGTAAATGGTTGGATCCCTTTCATGAAGTCAAAATTCTGACATAAATTTATAATTTGGAGTGCCCACGCTTTCATTTTATTTATTTAAGGTTTTAAAAAATGTCTATTTTCACCTATATTTGGGCATTTTATGTACAAAATGCACATTTCCAGATTAATGAATCATATATGGCCCGAAAGCTCGGAGTAGGATCTATATGATGGGAAAGAAAGATAAAGAAAATAAATTAAAATGTAAGCTCAGTGAACCTTAGAATCAAAAAACGCCAACTGCCCCCATTTCGTGAGAATTGACCATATATATATTTACAACCAATCATTGTCATTTCTCAGGTATATTTTCAAGGAGTTCCAGTCTCTGTTTCGGTGTCGTTTGTTAAGATTGTTCCATAAAAGGGGTCCTTGATAGTGTGGAGATTTTTTAATTTTCTCACTTGTCAGGTTTAATACTTTTAAAACAATTCCAGATTGTAGAAATCTGGATTTTTTTCATATCAACTTAAATTATGTCCAATTGCATTTTATCCTATCTCTTGATCTTACAGAAAAACATTTCTTCTTTATTGAAAGGTTATCCTAAAATCCTGACGAAACCATTGATTATTCTTCATATTTTGTATGACAATTATTAAACTTGGAAATAATAATTAGTTATCAGATCTGCCAACTTCTATGATTTTCTCGTAGTTACTACGATTTCAGCATCAAAATACGATGCTACGATCTGCATGACCCAAACAACGATTGTTGGGAAATTCAGGACCAAAAAATGTAAAACAGATCTTATTTCTAGAACAATAGGGTACTAAATAATCTGAAGAATTTGCCCTATAGTAATTTTCGCCCTGTGCAGAATACTTTGCCAGAAATTAGTTTTCAAACATTAGGGTTTGGGTTCTGAACTACTTGCTGCCGTCATGGGCCTACATAAAGGTGGGTGCCTACATCGACGGGTGCCTATGTCGGGTGGGGGTGCCTACATCGGGGTAAGTTTTTCTGGCCATTTGTTCAAATATTTCCCACATATATTATACTCAGAATTTGAAGTCGTTATCATAACACATTGTTCAATAGACACAAGCAGCTTGAAAGATGAATAGATCTTACAGAAAAACATTTCTTCTTTATTGAAAGGTTATCCTAAAATCCTGACGAAACCATTGATTATTCTTCATATTTTGTATAACAATTATTAAACTTGGAAATAATAATTAGTTATCAGATCTGCCAACTTCTATGATTTTCTCGTAGTTACTACGATTTCAGCATCAAAATACGATGCTACGATCTGCATGACCCAAACAACGATTGTTGGGAAATTCAGGACCAAAATATGTAAAACAGATCTTATTTCTAGAACAATAGGGTACTAAATAATCTGAAGAATTTGCCCTATAGTAATTTTCGCCCTGTGCAGAATACTTTGCCAGAAATTAGTTTTCAAACATTAGGGTTTGGGTTCTGAACTTTACTTTAATACAGTGTTTCTACAAAAACGGGATAACCAAAGCATTTGATCTTTTAAAAACATCAAGTATTTGCGATAAGCATATTTTCATTTTATATTTTATAATTGATTTTAGATTTTGATTTGAAATAAAGGGGATCAAAACATAATAATCAGAAACAGTCATGAATAGAAACATGCATAGCATTGACCACCACTGAACATAAGATTTCAAATAGGTTTTCAGTTCCGGCCGATTTTTATTTTTTACTTTGGCTGGTAATTTGTTCCACATTCTGGGCCCTTGCACTTAAAGGGATTTTTTAGAAAAGAAACATCTTTCCTTCCGTTCCCCGAAAAATTAAAATTAAAATAAGAATTAGTATTGAAGATACAATGGTTTATTCAAAGTCATGTTGTTTTAATGCATTATTGCATTATTCGTCCAGTCCATGGGAATGCATTATTCGTCTAGTCCATGGGAATGCATTAAAAATGCATTGTCTGTCTGGAATGGGTTAATGTTTACTACTATTGGAATTGACTTCATCTCAATGTCTTTCAAATATAATGGTATCTCAAAATTGTGTGTGACTTGTGACTCAGTTTACTGCAACACATCACATGACCTTTCAACTGTGCTGATGTCATCTCAGACAAACAAGTCTGTACATGCCTCAAGGTTTTGGTGGGAAGTCTTGACGCACACTATGATATGAGCCCTCAATGTACCATTCATGAAGCTAGTTCTGCTCTCTCTCCCTTAGGTAGTTGACATTTTAAAACTTGAATTATGTTTTGATGAATAATAGAATAAGTCAACATTTATATTTCGTTTCCTAGCTATGGCTTCACTTATGGTTGCTCACCAATGACCATTTTCTCTCAGCTGATTCAAGTTGAGGTGCTTGCATAAATATAATTATAACAGCAGTAGAATATCATTGCATTCAATCCTATATGTCATGAGTAGATTCGATAAGATTCTTATAACATGTGGTTTAATCATGTTTAATTGTACATAGCATCCCTTGTGTAGCAATAGAAATACATTAAAAAATTTGTATTGCCACAACAAGAATGACAGGAATCATCTCAGCCCTGTGCAAGTCTACAATTATCTACAACCTGTGTGTCAAAATGCACCCCTTCACAAGTTGTTTTGATTACCACTTGACACACTGTTTCACAGGCAGCAGTGTAGCGGGTCAGGAAGCACTACTGTGTAGCACCTCAAAACACAGTAATAATAAGTAAAATGTGTACCATGAAGCTATATATACCTGATAATATGCTTGTTAATCATAACCTCATAAAGATCAAAATATTTTCGACAGAAGGTCCTACCACCAGGATAACCAACTGAGCAGTGGCTGACATACCCACATGCCCTTTCTAACTCTTTTTAGTGATGAAATCCTTAGATTTCAAAACCCCTGTTAGTTCATTTAATTTTTTTTTTCACCTTCTCAACAGGAAGAGAAATCGACATATCAGATGAATTTATATCAAATCCTAGGTATTTGCATTTTGTTGAAGGAGCTGTAACTTTATGCCAGGCGACATAAAAACCTAAATACCTCAATACATGTACAACCATATCTCTAGCTGATATACATTCCTCATGGGTACGACCACAAACGAAAAAATCGTCCAAATAATTTACGATTTCTACATAACAAGTGTTTTTCAAAATATCTGCAACGATATTAGAGATAGAATCAAAATAGCATGGGCCAGTTTTGAGGCCAAAACACATATGGTTATCGATGAAATAAGTGTCTACACCATTAAATTTCCAAGCAAAACCACAGTATTTACGATGGTTAGGGTTAACAGCAACTGCTCTATAGGCAGATTTTATGTCAATAACTGACATATAATAATCAACATCAATAAGGTTAACAACATCTTCGACTGAATTATATGAAAATTCCCTTACCAAGCTGGTACAATGATCATTAACAGATAATCCAAAAGGATGACTACAGTCTGTAATGGGACGTATACCAAGGTCAGGTTTGCTAACATCCCCTAAGGCATATACACAATGGGGTTTTTCATTGGTAATGGAAATATAACCTTCCTGAAGCTCGTTCGCAATAATTCCATCCATTTTTAGACAAGGACCCTCCTCCAAGATAGATCGATAATTTTTACATTTGTACGATTCAGGTACCGTATCATTCAATGACCCGTGGATTTCAAATGACATAATTGACTTGATTAACGAAAAGAATAGAATAAGAAAAAAAGCTGCCACATCAAAAAATAGTACTAACTGGAATGAAGCAAAAAGAATTAGAAAACAAACAAACCAAGCTATAAAAAATGCCAAAAGAAACTTTATACTTCAGGAGTCAGATGAAAATTCTAAAGACCAGAAAAATTTTGGGGAAGTAGTGAATACCTTAACTCCAACTAAAAACAAAAACAAGACAATTAATCTCACAAACTCCCATGACCAGATTATAGATAACAAAGATCTTCCTGACTACATAAACGATTATTTTGGTAATATTGCTACAAATTTAACCAAAGACCTCACCCCCAACTGGACACCAAACTCTCCAGCCAACCCAAACTCGATTGAGAATATCTATACAAACGAAAATGAGATTCTTACCCTTTTGAGAGAAATAAACACCAACAAATCCTCCTCAATTGCAAATATACCGACTAGAATCCTGAAAATAGCCCTAATAACATTATTTAGAGAATTTACCCATTGCATAAATCTTTCTCTTTCGACTAGCACCTTTCCATCTTCATGGAAGGTGGCAAACGTAATTCCTTTATTCAAAGGTGGCGATAAGAGCAAAATTAATAATTATAGACCAATTTCTTAACTCCCAACACCTAGCAAAATAATAGAAAAAATCATACATAAAAGAATTTACGAATACCTTGAAGCATTTAATATACTCAACAAAGAACAATTTGACTTTAGGCCAGGGAAGTCAACAATTGAGGCCCTTACCAATGTAACAGATAGTATAGCATGGCAGCTGGATAAAAATATAGATACCTTAATTTCCTTTATAGATTTTAGAAAGGCTTTTGACCTTGTTAATCATCAAATTCTCTTAAATAAATTAATGCATATAGGAATTAGAGGCAAACTACATGACTGGTGTAAGTCCTATCTCTCTGATAGGAAGCAGAAAATAACTGTGAACAATATTACCTCCAAAGAATGCAAAATTGAAACAGGAGTCCCCCAGGGATCCATACTTGGACCTTTAATGTTCATTATCTTCATTAACGACCTGAAAACATATATACCCAATTGCAGTTTATCACTCTATGCTGATGATACCATTCTCTATGTACATGGTAACGATTTAGACAGATTATACAACGAAATGCAAAAGGCCATAGATAATCTCTATTTATGGTGTAATAACAACCTATTTCTTGTGAATGCATCGAAATCAAATACTATGTTCTTATCTAAGTCAAAAGCTCATGCAATCAAGAGTAATACTATGAAGATAAATTACCAAAATAGCCCTTTAAAGCCAACAACTACCTACAAATATCTGGGTTTTACGTTAGACTACAAATTAAACTATCATGCACAACTACAACAATCTATAAAAACCATTTCACACAAAATATATCAAATCCACAAGATACATAGATACATTGATGAAAGCACAGCAGTCAGGATATACAAAACAAAAGTTCTACCTTTCTTTGATTATGGCGATATACTAATACATAACTCACACAAACCTCTGATAGATAAATTACAAAAACTCCAAGATAGAGCACTTAGACTAATTCTTAACCTCCCATATGACACACCAATAAACCATCTTCACACCTCAGCCAAAATCCCCCTATTATATAACAGAAGAATAACACATCTCAGATTTTTAGCCTTTAAAAGAAAGAATGACCCAATATACACTGAAACACCAAACAGGGAGACCAGACAGAATGCCGGGCCGACCCTAAAAATCCCCAGATATAAAACAAAAATGGGCGAAAATTCCGTGCAGGTAAAATGCGCCTCAGCATGGAATGAATTGACACCCAAACAAAGACAAATAGGAACTATTGAAACTTTCAAAGCAAACCAGAAAAATTGGCTAAACACATTATTTCTCTAAAACACACTAACAAGTATATGTTTTCAGGTCGTTAACTTCAAGGTCTATATGATTATTATCTTTTTCTACAATTATCATAGGAATTCTCTAGCTAATCACAGAGTTCAGAATCCTCTCTACTCCTTGTGGCAAAGCTATCAGAACAGAAAATCAAGAAATAGGAAAATTGGAAAGTGCCTCTGAAACAATTGTTACAATAGTAATTACTCTCTGAGGGTTATCATAGTAAATCTTATGTGTGAATCGGCATAGTAAAATCAAATCACAACACTCAACCAGTATGAATCAGAGTGGCAAGTGATAAAAATATTGGCTTGAAGTAAATTAACAAATGTGATATCTCTGAGTCACAAACACTCCTCAGTATAAACTGAATGGAAAGTGGCAATGTGACAAGGAAAACATAATTCTAAAAATCTCACTGTAAATGCTGCTATTTTATCTCTGGTACCTAGTTCTATGAAGTAACTAAGAGATGCTATACAACAGGCTGTACATATATGTATATATAACATGTGCTTTTTTTGAGTCTTGGACCGACAGAACTAACCCCCGAAAAAGGGGAGTCGGCAACCCAAGATAAAATAAAATCTTTAAAAAAAACCGAGTATGTACGAAGCACTTCCTCCTGTTTAACATTGTTGAAAGCCTCTAAGCCTATCTTATTAGCTCTCACACGCACAGCTTTGTCGTAAGAGATGCTGGCCTTCAACAAATAAATCTGAGATTTTGATTTTTCACACATTGTGATGGCATGATTTACTACTCCGGTTATCTCACCATGCGGCCCTTCATCAGCCAAGAGCTTCGCCACCAATTTAAGATTTAGCAATAGTAATGTTTCAAAATTATCAATTTCTTCACCTTTATCCAAGTCGTTGCAATGATCAAGAGGCTTACATCTTGTCCTCGAAGCCAATCTGGCCCTCCTGCGACGATGATCACTGCCTTGGACATCGTAAATCGAGCTGACAACGCTCGGGCTCCTCGAGCGACGAGAGTAGAACATTTCATCGGAGTGTTGACGGTTACCACCTTCGGTATCCTCGGTATCCCGACGAGAGGACCTAGTCTTATTAATTTTCACCTCCGAGTCAGAAGAAGAAACATCAGAATGTTCAGGTATATCAACTTTTTCACTTGAACGTTTTTCAAGCCCAACTACAGCTGTCATGATTTTTCAATCATACCTTCGATTCCAGTAACATGGTCGGTGAGATGGGCGTTTTTCTCCCCCTCCACTGCCTTTACCTTGGCGATTAACCTTCTGTTACACAACTGTCCTGTTGGAGGTTCGTGAGCAAAGCCACACAGGGCACATTGCTTTGGTTTTCCCATTTTTTAAGAAAAATCCAAGAAAAATCGACCAAAAGTTAAAAAATTTTGGCGATGCGAGACCAACAACTCCTGTGATTGGCTGAGGCGATGTTGACGTCATAGATTTTTCCTCCTAGCGAGGTGGGCGTGGTCGATATAACCACTGAGGCTTCAGTTACACATATAGCAATCTTATTCAATACAGTATATTATATGTGACCTGCTCTGCGATTATGGGTCTTAAAGGTTGTTACTTGGATAGCCCTAGGGGCATTATTTAACAGGAAAACTGTTAAAAACACAAAATTTACTCAAAAAACCATTGAAAATGAAATTTTTCACAGATTATAGCATGGCGGAAAACTTTGGAGAAAATTGTGTTATTGTTGCCATGGTAACCATGAATTCAATGGAACGTCCAAATCATCAATAATGACGTTTAACAGGATTCTGGTTTCCATGGTTTCCATATAATTATGCCATCAAATTGTTTCAAATTTAAATGAAGTCAAAAGAGAATTTTCTTATGATTAAGATACTGAAAACAGATTTGAATTACTTAAATTTTCAGAAAAATGGCAATATATTATTCAATTTATTGAAAATGATGCGCATTTTGAAATCATATAAGGGTTTAACTAAAGTTTGGCAAGTAAAAACTGTACAGCAGTTTTGGCTATTTACCTCATTTCAACACATCATATTTCAGAACTTCATATCTCGGCTTCTGTTTTTCGTATCAACATAATTTTTGCAGCATATTATGTCCTAAAACACATTTGCACATAAGACCCGTTTTCGCAGAGCAGGTCACATATGCGCATTAAAATATGCTCATTTACGTGCATGATATTTAGCTTGTTTTAGGTTGTTTTAAGTTATGAATAGTTTTTAATGAACATTCAGATGAAACGATTATCCAATTAGAGTTGCTGAGGAACCTAACAATTGACAATAACCACCAATAGAGCATCCTTAGAAAGACATCCATTTATTCATCATTTTGCCACAGACAGTGTCCACATGAGTGTAGGTGTCTATCATTCTCCCTATGTGTGGTGTAGGTTGTGGGTTGTGGAGTTGGCAGTCCCGTTGGGGGTACACTACATATACATATATAAATGATTGGGGGTGTTTTGATTACACATCCTCTACAATTGCCCACACAAAATATAGAAGAATATCACCAAAAACAATCAAAGATATATAATGATTATGTAGCACTAACTAACGAACATATCACTAACTCAGGTTCTTGGTCCTTGCCAGCTATCAACCTTTATTACCATACACCAGCTCTGGAGGCCAGTACTGAGGGAGTACTGAGCCTAACCTACACTAGCCACACAGGGACTAGTCCATACATTCCACATAACACAAATAGGGTGTCACAACACCATATGGCATACATACAAGTTACACAGTGATCATACATAACATAGGGCAATACAGTAGTAATCAGCAATACAAGCAACAGTGCATAAGATAGACATCTATGGGTCTAGAGAGAGAGTATAATACAAGCACTGTCCTGCACCCCACCTGGTGGAATAGACTGTCACTGCACCAGGCACAGCTGTATATGGGAGCCAGGTAGCACAAAGGCTTGTAAGAACTGGCCTTTGTACCACAGTTAATTCCAATAGTGCATATTATGTCAAAATACTACATGGGTTGTGCTTTTAATGTAGGAGAATTAGTAATGATGACAGGCTTGCCTGTAGCACCCTCTAGTGCTAAAATGCACAATTAACACTGTAATGTAGCCCAGATGCTTGAGGGTAGTTTTGTGATGCGTTTTCATGCACTGTGAAAGATACACTGGGAACATATATTGCTAAATAGTATGTGCACTGTAAGATGCAAATTTATAAATGCTTATATAGTTGGGAATGTGCAGTAGAAAAAAAAGGTTCAGTGCAAGGGTTTTTTTCATGATGAAAGTTTGCATAGATATCTAAGATATATAGGTACATAGACTGTATATGCTTTTATGTAGATTTACTTATCAAATTGAAATCTATGGTGATTGACAGGGTGTGCAGTATGCCGTCACGCACTGTGCCACCCTAGGAAAGCTTGATGCTTGACCAGTGAGTGGACTGCTTTTTCTTTGCTGGTCACACTGAGGCATACACTTTGCTTTAAAAGCTGTGAGGCAGAATGGGTGCATAGGGTTTCTGTTCGCTGTTCCATCAACTTTTTGTTTTGGCGGGCATTTTAAACTCCCCTCGCTTCGAATGCACGGTTTATGAGAACTTTTTAATTATTCATCAAATCAAAACGTTTTTCAAATGAAATTTGTTATAAATAATGCAAGCTAGTTCTGGGATCAGTCAGAAAGTTCCGACCTAGGAAAAATTCTACAAAAAGGTCATCATAGGGGGGTCTGGGTAAGATACCATTCCTCACTCTGGCAAGTGCACCGGTCACATGTTCTACTAGCATAGCAAAGCAATTTCTAGCGAAATAGTAGAAGGTGCCAGTCGTCCAGGAGAGCATGCCGCACCAGGGAGTGGTGGCTGCTAGTAGGTGCCTTGCGAATGTAATTTAGATATATATGGTCATATCCACCAATTTGACGACTTTTGATGTAAGATCCACCATTTCATACAAAATGGCTTTGAGGAGTTAAATATCACAATATATGATTATTTTGGCAATAATTATTTGAGAAATATGGGGTAGTTTCAATTTTTTTCCGATTGGAAAAATTGATTTTGTGGGGAAAACTGACAATTTTTTAAAAAAACGCACTCCCACACCCAATTTTCGTAGATATTCATTGATATTCTAAAAAACTGAATACAACAGTGACCATTAAGCAATTTTAGAATACACGACAGGGGTGGGGGGACAAAGGGGGGCTGGGGGATGGAGGGAGGTCTCTTCATATATTCAGCCACTTGAAAATTTCTGTACTAGTCTTGGCCAGGAGGGTGTACATCTTGTATTTAAGATCATGGAATGCTTTTCTATCGATTCTAAATCTCCAGAATCACCATATTCAAATCTGCCAAGTACAACTGTGTCACCCTTGTGGAAATATAATTATCGACGTTTGAAAAAAAAAAGTTAAAAATATCAAATTTAATCAATATTAAATTATTTTGCTCGAAATATGCACTATGCTTGTAAAATGTTGATGTATATTAGGCTGACTGAGGTTATCACACTTTAAACAGTCCTATCCACTGGCATTTCCAGGCCTCATTTTGGGGGGATCAGGGGCATTTTTTATATTTTTGTTTCATTGCTTGGAGTTAGGAATAGTCCCAACAAGACATTTCAGTACAAAATTATGACTTTAGAGAACCTTGATGAAAAACCAGAAATACAAAAAAAAACTAATTTTCCCCTAGAATATTAGAAAATTGAAAGTGGGTCTTCATAGGTATTTCTGACCACCACCCACATACCAAATCTTGGTCCATTTTGAGAACCTTTTCATAATTTCAGGAAAATGAAGTATGGCTTACAGTGTAATCTTGCTCTTAAAAAGAAGATTCCTCAAAATCTCATGAAAAGTTGTTCAGGTACTCTGTACATTTATGCTATTACATGGCCAGACAGAAATAGGCAGTTTTACATTTTTCACTTCAATTTTAGGGGCCGGTTAAAACATTCAAAGTCATGTAATTACTATGTAACGAGTCATAGCCAACCCATTATTTGGGCGCAGGTTAGGCATTCAATAGCAACATATATTACAAGTAAATTACATGTTAAATCTCTTATGAAACACCCAGGAAAAGTCAATTGTATAGGCCTATGTGCATCTCTACTGAGCATAGTGTCTGTAATAGAAACTAGATGGTGCAAGTAAAAAACAGTCATGCTGTCATCTAGGCTAAGTGAATACAACTACAAGTCATTGGCTCAACATTACCTCTAATCGGTAATTCTCAATTCCCCTGTTAACAGCTAGAATATCCATCTTATTAAAGGTAGTTGTATCCGTTAAAGTGGCTAATACCCAGTGCAAAAACCTTTTGAATATAATAGAAAAATCAAGGTGTTGGGAAGAAGCTGGATCTAATTTTGTCCATGTGGGTGAGCATTTGTTTTGTGAAGCAATGTTATGGTTACTGGGTTATGAGGCTTACAACACTGGCTATCTATATTTGTGGATCAGTAGCTCAGGAATCTAAGTGTTTGCTTCACACGCCAGAGGCCAGGGTTCAATTCCCAGTAGGATTTCTTCTTTTTTTTGTCAGAACACCAGTTCTCCAAATCAATTTCTTGCAGGGATATTTATTATTTTCATGTTAATTGACATTATTGTTCTGATGTAACTGTAGGCACTGCAATAAAGAATATGTACATAAAAAAAGGTGTGCTTTCGACGACAAAGTCCAAGCAAGAAAACGATATTGCTCCGGTAGTTGCTATTGATCTTCAGGAAATTAACATATGGACCTTGATCAGTTGAATGATAGTAAAGCGGTGAAAAATCTGGCTGTTGCTCAGTGCCAACTCGTCAAAGCACATGCTTCCTTTGCAGACGTATTAAAACACTTGCATAGTGACTACGAGCATTTTGGCAATGTGAATAAAGACCGTGAAGCATGGGGGGAAGAGCGGAAACGCTTGCTTGATGAGATTTTGGTCTTGAAAGTGGGTCTCGAAATCGCTTCGCATTCTCAAACAGTGCTTGAGGATGAGCTGAGGTTGTGCCAAGCCAGTGAAAAAGATCTGCGGAGAGCCTTAGAACGAAAGGCTGAAAGTGATAGTGTAGTGCCAAAAGAGCAAGAACCAGACAACCTGGGAGTGTCTGCAACAGCAGAGGACATGGACAGTGTGGACAAAGTCATTCCAGGCTTTACGCTGAAGCAGTCACTTGCTATTTGCGCTATCATGAACACTTAATGAACTGAACTTTGACGATGGCTGTTTCCATATTGGTGCTTCTCTGATGTGTATATATTATGGATCTTTATCCATATATGTTGGCACATTTTTTATGTTGAACAATTGTATTAACAATTGAGCAATTGTATTAATGTACATATGGATCGTTTTTGTTTCGTTAACATGTTCATGAAATTTCTCCAGTCATTAAATATGTTCACCTCCTTTTAAAATTTTATTTTTCGTTGGTTGGGGAGGAGTGTAACGATTCCTACCTCCGGGTAGTTCCTCCGGATTCGACCAGGATGTTAACTGCAACCCATGATGATATTTGCAGTTTATATTATGTGATTAATTTATCATTCATTATTGAATTCATTCATATTATTTCATCCGGACTTTAACCATGATGGTTATTACATATTTCACTATTTATGTTCAAGTTTGTACCTATTTCATTATTATATTTATTTAGTTATTCCTGTTTTGTATTGCAAACATAATGTTCTCTTGTGTTGAAAATCATTGATATACTTGATGTACCTGTTCATAAACCGGGTTGAGGAGCAAGGTCTTCAACCCAGCACACAAGGAGGAATAAAGGGAATATAATTATGACAGAAGTATTTCACTCTTGATGTTCTATCTCGGAGCTGCGTTTTGAACATAGAATAATTCCACCCTTGGTCCTTTAACTTTAATATTATCCAGTTGCTTTAGTTCATTTCCTCCCATCTCCTGCTATTGATATTCATAATATATTTATTCTCGCGGAAGTAAACCTATACGATCACGAAATATCATTATTTAATATCGATTAATATTAAGCCGGAGCTGAAACACAGATGTGCAAAGATGGCCACTCAGACATTGGAAAGAACATAGGCAAGAATCGCAACATATATATGCATGGGTAGAAACTTCTGAAAACCAGCAAAATACAAGTTAAACATATGGTCAGCCTTTGTGCGGGGTCAAATTCTGCGTGGATAAAAAGGGGTGAGAGGAATTTATAATGCATGATTTAAACATTATACAAAATAGGTCTAGGTCATGACAGACTGATCTCAATGACTACCACAACTGATGAATACACCAGCTTCAAATGAAGTATCATCCATGAGGGTTGATGAACTAGAATACTGCCATGTTTCTTCCTGGATAAGGTTGACTTATTATGTAAGATAAGCAACAGGAAACAAATGAAATAATATACAACTCCAGCTTTATGTAAAAGGAATCCTGGGCCAGAAAGACCACACTTGCCGTATTGGGGCAGTTGCCAGGTTCTAGGTGGAGGTGGCGGTGGTAGCAGTAGGTGGGGGCCATGAGGAACAGTCGAATAGCCAGAGAACAAGCTAGTATATATATTGGTAGAGAATAAGCCTGGATTAAGGATCCGCTTGCCTCACTACTAGCCCCTCGACCGGCCTGCTGTGTTAGGAAGAGAAAAGCACTCTCAGCTAACTTAGTGCAGTTGAGAAAAGATAACTTACCACTCAAGGTGGGAGTCAGGCAAATCTTGAGGGTTGATGAGGGTTTGTTTCTTATGTAGAGCTAGCCATAGAGAATGGGTACTTGACAAACGGTAGTAAACAAGGACTGGTGCCAAAGGTGGAAACTCTTTGAAGCATATATAATATACTGGTGTAAGAGGATACAGAGTTAAGGTGTTGAGGTGCTATATCAATTACACTTTGATCGACCATCACTCTACTCTGTGGCAACAGATATGGCTCCTACTGCTAGTTCCTCGAAATCTAAGAGCAAGAAATCTAAAGAGGCAATGGTTTCTCAGGTGAGTCTTCGCAATATTTCATGATCACACCTGTGTAACAATTGAAATGCCATTATTTTTGTTATTGCTATTAATACCCTCAACATATAAATCGAATATGTTTTCATTTAAGTACCAAATCCACATTGAAGAATATTTTGTGATCTAATGTCAGATGAATGTCAGCCAACTTAGGTTGTTAGATTGAAAATTAGATAAATGGCCCCTTCTAGATATCACGTGGGAAATGCACGGTATATAGTTCCCATCAAGCAAAAACTAATAGGTAGGCTACTGTTATTTTTATTAAACCATTCGTGATTTTAATTTCAATTCCGGAAAACGCATTTAAACAGGGATGTCGAATATGTTGATTCATCTATAATTGATATCACGATTGGGGGTCGTACACAATGCAACAGAGTGAAATGCATGCAATGTTGTTTCAATGCATGGCCACTTGTTTTTACCGATCTAAGGATCGCACAAGAAGAGCAGGCTTCTTGTGCTCGGTAAATCCTCGCGGTCATTGAATTAGCATTGGCAGTCTCACTGCCATATCAATTCTGTCTTATCACCTTCTTACCATTGATCTCAATTTTTAAGAAGAACCGCCATATTGCTTTCTAAACAATATGGGGGTATTTACTTCGGAAAATATTATTCAGCAAATTTATCTTTAAATAATATTAACCGAAGGGAAAATAATGCCGTATTTGCATTCTGTTTTTATTGGACACATAAAATGAGCTATTCTAATTGCGATAGCCTACATTCATCGCCATATACATTGTCGTTACCCCAACCCTTGTTTGAGCTTTGTCCAGATAGACATGATCCGATTTGGTTACTTCGCACCAAATAAAGAGATAGGAAATCTTTGTTATGTGAACATGATCCCAAAATACGCTTACACAGAAGTCACTGAAGCATCGGTAAATACCTTCCTTTTCGCTTAATTCTCTTTAAAGCCTACACCTTTAAAATGGCCAACAAGAAGGAAAAGCTACTTATAACTTATAAGTTCGCCATGCGCACTAGTGGTCGGATTTGTTTTGCTTCACAGTGTTTAAAAATGGCCCATTATTTCGAGAACGTTGTAAGTAACAAATATTCGGAGTATATTAAAAAGTCTGAATACGCTATCGGCTGAATAAAACTACGATAATTTGTTTTCGTGTGTGATTAAAACATCTCCAACTAATGGGAGCCTGTCCCTTGCTATATATACGATATTTCCTGAAGTGCAAAACCTTTTCATACCTAAACAGCTTAACCGTATAAAAATCATTTAGTACGTGTGATACGCCTATACTAGGGAATACCTAGGGTAGACGCGAAGAATCATGAAGATTACAATCTAAGAACCATTCTGTTTCGCATGAATGATATGTTTTAGTATCTAAGGTCCCATGCAGGGGCCCGTTGCTCCGTTTTCTCCGTTTAATCAGATGTTATTACTCCATCGGAAGTGTATGGAGAAATAGTAAGCGAGAAAACAGAGCAACGGGCCCCCGGAAGGCAAGAATGGAAAATAACGCACGAAATTGCTAGGTAAAATTCATAAGGTAACATAACTGCAAGATGCAGGAACGTGGATTGTTGACTATTACTTGTTATGTATGTGATATGTTTAGACTGTGTATTATATATAAGAGCCCAGGTGGCAGGACAAAAAATAAAGAATTTGAGAAAAATAATAATTATGCGCTGCTGCACTATAAGTAGTCCTATATATATTATCTATAATAAAAACGTCTATAATACACGGAGGTGGGGGTGGGGTATTATCCTAATCGTTGGCCTTATTAGCTAGTAATTACATTTTAAAAACAAAAACAAAAACTCCTATGTTTTTATCATATTTTTTATCTGAAAGGTTGTAATTTCGTCAGCATTTAATTAACTGAATAAGCAGAATGTTAAGCCATATTTAATGGGTTTATGGGATTGTGTTATCTAACACGATTTTTGTAGCAAAACCTGCTTTTCCTGAAAGACTTGGATGGGGAAATCATGAAGGACTTTAACTACGTTCTTTTTAAAGTAACCGGGAATATAAAGACCAGTTTAACAAAGCTTTCATATTAGAGTACCAGAAACATACACACACCGGAGTGGAGCAACTTGTCTTTCCCCTCAATGCACACAACGCCCACTAAGTTGCTTTCAGTTCGAACTTTTGATGTAGACCATTCTCAAATCGACTGCTGGTATTAGCCTATTAACGTTAAATAAATCTAAAATGTTAAAATTAAATCAACACGATTTAATCTTGTGTTCACTAATTCAGCAAAATCCTGTTATGCACATTAGCAGACTTTTCCTGTCAATACCCTAAGAATAATAGCCCAGGCTTACAGGGCTTCCCTGAGTACGAAAAGTATATATATGTTATGCATTGTCAAAAGGTGCCAAATCTTTAAGTGCCCCATATTTGTTCGCCTGACCCGTGTACGAGTTGTGTGTCTTCCGATGGTTAAATATTTGACTACCTTGGGCATAGTTGTACGCACGCATGTCTGATTAGATCGATCAATTATACGGAAAGAAATAGGCAAGAACGTAAAAAATAAATCGCAGCAAGACTGAGGTGTTATTGTTTCATTTAGATGTAGATGTTTCTTCTTACAAAATGTCCTGTAACTTGAATATGGCAGAGATGAACAAGATAAAACATATTTGTGTTTTTCCAGTATACTAAACATACGGTAGGTAGGTAGTATTAGCATCACATACTATAGACAAATATCAACAAGGATATTAAAGCAAAAAATACATATACAAAATATACACACTATTTCCATGACCGGAAAAATCCGTGTCTAACACCTATTGAATGGATGTATACCACATCAGTTTTACCAGGGTTTGGCTACATATGAATTTTATTAACATGAATCCACTGGTCTCACGGAAAGATTGTGCAGTCTCACTTGAAAGATCACCATTAAGAGTATAGGCCTATTGAAAATGTGCAATTTAATCGTGCAACATGAACATACCTCCTTCTAGAACTGTGAACTGTTTTGAACGAGGGTCTTTAAGGGTAGGCTCTAAACGTTAAGCCAGTGTTTGCTCACGTACTTAAAACTAACTACCTTATGAATTAGTATGGGGATAGGTGGCAATCACTGGTGTTCATCACCAAACAAGTTGAACTCGTTCTTTACTCCCCCTAATCACTGCATTCCATTTCCAGCCAGAAGCTTTCCAGGGTCTTTCCACAGAACAAATACAAGGTATGTGAGAGAACGGGTCAATGTTCTTCTGACTGGTTTGTCACAACATATTGTGGCAGCTTGATAAGAGTCACTAGTGCATACATAATAAATGCTTGAACCATTCGTAGTTTCTAGTAGATTTGTATCTGCCTAAAAATGTCTATAAAAATTTGACATAGCAACCCTCACCCCGTCCCCGCTAGTTACGTTTAAAATAGTGATGCATCAACTTCTATAGACAATGACAATATAATAGTCTAAAACAACCAATCTAATAAACGACCTCCGCTGAGTCTGACAATCCTTATACCCGACTCGAAAGTATAGTATATGGATACTTTTATTTCTTATATGTTTCATACGCAGAATTCAAAAAGGCTTTCAAGATATTTGATGTAAATGGGGATGGAACAGTTACTAAAGCCGAATTATGCCAATCCATGAGGATTTTGGGAGGAAACCCCACGGAGAAAGAAATGACAGCTATTATGTCAGAAATGGACAAAGACCGTGAGTAGAGCATGAATTTACGTTTGAAATAGTGATGTATCAACTTCTATAGACAATGACAATATAATAGTCTAAAACGAACAATTCAGTCAGTAGTAGTCATAATTAACCAAAAATGTCTCATAAATTCTTCTTAAGTTGTTTGAATTTTACATCTTGAAAAATGTTGCAGACTTCTGTGTGAGCGCGCGGGGGGGGGGGTGCTTTTAGTTAGGAATTGCGGTAGTAAACTCACGGAGTATTAAATGGGACGTCTCTAAAGCAGAGGCCTATGCAAAAATAAATGCATGAACCAAGGTTAACCCGGGTTAGTACGAGGAACTAAGTTTCAATTGTCAAATACACGAGTATTGAATGTAAACTGATCACCAATGTAAACAGAAAACAGCAGGTTTGCTGCAGAAATAATATTTAGGCTTGTTACAAGAGCGACAAGTTATATTGTGGCCATGTCAGAACGTGTATATATCTCGTGAGACCTATTTTGTTGTGATGGAAAAAGAATCTTCAATCTGGAGGAACCCCATTTAAAACGCAGTCTAAAATTTCTTCATGATAGTTTTCTCGATTGTCGTGTGGTGCTGTCGCGTGGTACTACATTTAATAAGCTTATTGGTCAAAACATTAAAATCTCCTCATGTTATTAGGCTAATCAAATATTGTGTAACGAACTGTTGTAAAAAGCTACACGGTGTAATTGAGAAGGTTATTAGGCTACTTATAGAACAAACCATGATCGGCTGATCCCATTCTGTATAACTTTCCAGGGATCTGAGAGAACAATACCTATATTACTTATAGTCTTGTTGATAGGGGGCTGTTACCTAATTCACAACCTTTTCATCAATATAATTGTATTTAAAGGAATATTACATACCTAATTAAGGGAATCACACGGTCTAGCTTATTGTTTACTGCGCTTTGGTCATTCATTTTCCAAATCTTATACATGAATAATATATAATGGAAAAATAGGATACTATGAAAGAATAACACATGAATACAAATGGAATGGTATAGGATTATGAAAAGTACAAATGATTAAAAAGAGTAGTATTTTTTTTTAATACTTTTTGACCCATTTCCTTTTCGTAAGAAAATGGAGGTTGATTGTTTTGGGAATTTCGCAGATGCACGATACTGAAATGGGATTAAACTAATAGATGTATTTTTGCTTACTTGCTTACTTATTTAGAAAGCGATGGTGTGGACTTTGAAGAATTCGTGACAATTATGGTCAATTATCTGAAGGATCCCGAGGATGAGAAAGCTGATCTTCTTGAAGCTTTCCAGGTATATTTCGAAGCAGTTTCAGTTTTTAAGGTTTTACTGGTGATTTCTTTAACTTTATATATACTAATATTTAATAACTAAATATAACAATATATTGAATAACTACGGTGGTGCCACCATATAGAATTCAGTACATGTATGTAGGGAATGAAAAGAGGATGTTTCTTAGGTGGTCGGCTGATCAGATACAAAATAAGAGTGCATATATGAATATAAGACTATATATTTAATGTTACATATAGTATATTTCAAGTTAGCTGTTATGGTATATTTATTGTATTTATCAAAGTACTTTCTTCTCGTGCTAATTCCTTTCCCAGGTATTTGACCGGAATGGTGACGGAGTTGTATCTGTAGAGGAAATCCGATATGTTTTGAAAAGTGTAGGAGAAAAACTGTCAGTGCAAGAAGTTGAGGAGATGCTTGAAAAGAATGGCTTAGATAGCTCAGTAGATCTAAATTACGAAGGTGAGGAAATGCTGCTCATATACATTTAAAAGTATCGTCAACCTGTCAATGAGACTAGTATTAGTAAAAAAATCCACGTGCAACTTTTCTAAAAGGGCCGGCTCTTGGGTTTATATTTAATCATCATGATGTAATAAAACACATCCCAATGGTCTAACTCTCCCTTTACATAAAAAATGTTCTTCCCGCCTTATATATTCCTTAGCCTAAATCCTGGACAAAGTTCTGACTACTATTCTGTCACTATTGTAGCACGGACTCCTCTTTTCCACCCCGTTACTACTTCATTCCACGCACCATACAGACACACAAAAGTATGTTAAAATGTCTGATAGAATTTACACATGATTCTTCTTTATTTGTTTGCAGATTTCGTTAAGCTTATGACCAGACGACAGGCAGCACTATCCTAGATATGCCTTCACTCATACATCTATGTTTGGATACACATTATAAACCATATTGTTTGAGGATAGGATACATGTATCCACAATAAATACCCATATTTAATAGATTTTAACGTTAAATTGACATCTGAAGCTTTACTTCCCTCTGAAAAGAAATTTCTATATTGATTGAAGATCAAATATGCAAATATCCCCATCTTCCTTATTTAACCTTATCCTCAGAGGCTCATGGCACTCTAGTCAATTTTCATGTTTTCACGAATTGAAGGCTATTGTTATGATGTAATTGTTTCGCTTCAAAATGAAAAAAGTGGATGTAGTAATATTGAATGTAGTAACTGTTGAGGATACTTGTTGGCAAATGAATAAAGAAGGATATGTTACGAAGTTTGCGACATATCTTATAAATTGCTTGCGATTATTTTTACTGGGATCCCTTTTAGTCAGCTTATACTATCTGAAGTTTTCGAGAGATAAATAGGATATTAAGTAACCATAAACAGATCACAATATTTATTGCGATTCAGACACACTTATCTGTAAACAAAATTTGTTGAGAGAACCCCAGATTAAAACATCATGATGCGGTAAGTAGAAAACAGGAATCGTCCATGACCTAGTGCGGAGAGAATTGCAGAGGCAAGGCCTTATAAATTCAAGGCATCACCCTGATTAATCATGAGATAGGTTTGTCCTCATAAAGGAGACCACAGAAAATGTAGCCTACCCTACTCACCAGGCTAGAGCAAATCTGCAAATCTGCTCATATTAAGTATCATGTTACGAATCAATCTTGAGAAATCATGGGAACTGGCTTACAAAATGGTCTGTTTCAAATGATTTTGCCAAGTGGGATATCGAAGTATGATATATATTGTAAGCGGGCATACTTAGACCTTATTTAACCTTCTCATTAAGGGCATTTCGATCAACCCAGATCGCCCCATTTGGCCTGATAGTACACCTGGTGGGACACATAGAGCACCCAGGGAGGGGTGGGAGGTCTGGGACAAGGGGACAGGGTGCAGGTGAGGGTCTGGGTAGGTCAGCTCCATGTAATAGTGGACCAAACAGTTAAGCCCATTTTCCCTTTCTCTAATATGAACGTTTCGGCCAACCAGATCTAAAGTACCGTTTAAATTAATCCCTCCCCACCAATCACTACCTTTCAGCTATTTCCCTTATATAACCCATTCCTACCAACCAGAACCATAGTGCCATTTAGTTAACCCCGTTCTACCAATAGCAGGCATTCTGCCATTCTCCTTGTTTACTTTAGACCAATCGCATCTATTCGGCCATATTTCTAACCAATATCTCCAAAATGCCATCTCTCTAATGTGAATTCCCTCCCCCTCCTACGATAAGTAGCCCTGCAGCTTGGGTGCAGGCATGATTAACAAGATTGGGAACATAGAAGCAAAACTGAGTAGCGTCTCTGGTTGGATTTAGTGTTGAATACTTGTGGACTTGGGCTGGGGACTTTTAGGCTAAGAACACCTGCACAAGAGGGACTACCTCGGAGCCAGACATAGCTAGGGAGCACCTGAGTTGCTCGGATAGGTCTCTGAGGAAGGTTTGAGTGATCCCTGTAAGGAGTATCTCCAGCTGTGCTTGGTCTGAAGGTGCCTGGACCCAAGGTTCACTCACACCACTCTGTATTGGATTTATTGTGTATCCTGCTGTAACCTTGTATCTCTGGAACTTATGTATGAAGTGTGTGAAACCGTCCTTTATGAATAAAGGAGGAGAGAGAGAGTATTTAGACAAGACCTGTTTCATGTGGATTTATTCTTGTTTTAAGCACGCTACCAATGTCTGAATCAGCACCATCGATCCGAGATAATCCACTGACCGCTATTACTTGACTAGAATACCTCAAGATACCATGGCTTTGGCAAGTCTACCAGCCAGTGGCCCGAGAAACTCACCATCCCTCTCTCCACTCATCACTGAACTGGCATGTTCAGCTCGGGACATGGGTCAATCTGACTCTGAGGAAGAAGAATGGACAGCTGGTGTATATGACAGCTCCAGTGCGCTTGGAATGGGTCCAGAGAAGTTTAGCCGCCAGAATCATTGAGAATATTTGTTTCCTGTGATAAATTAGTTGCTTATAGTTAACCTTATAAATTGTTGACTGACAGCATTGATATGTGCCCACCATCCCGCCGCCATCACTAGCCAGGAGAACCTGGTCACTAAACGTTGTGTTGCTGCTCAGAAAGAAGGTTGTCAGGTGTTTTGCCTGGCTATATCTGCCGCCGATCTATGGCAGAGCCATACGACAACGCAGACAATTTGATTATATATTTTGTTACCTTAGTAGTTCAAAGGTATGTGTTTTTGCAGGCGGTGGCGGACGGACCCGGGGGAAAAACAGAAGAAAAGTGAAATATAGGCGGTGCAGGTCTTAGTGGCATTAGAATTGGTGTATGGGGTGCCGTTTGTAATGTTTTAGAAGAAGCTACACTTTTGCTTACAAAAGGCGGAATTGGCGCGATTGGTCAAGACCCTCCAGCAAGGGACCATGGCCATGGTCACCAAGGTCAATCCTTGGCCGATCATGGGAGAGCCCAGTTGGAGTGGGCTCTTCATGTTAATTACCTTAATGACCCTGATTACCGTGGTGAAGAATTTATAAGAGGTCAGATAGATGAACGACAAGTACGACGCCAACAATATATACTAGCAAAGTACCCAGCCTCTGGACGGTCACCCTCTTCCTCTTACTCTCTCTCTCCTTCTCCTCTCCCCCTGCCTTTCCTCCTTTTCTCTCTCTCTCTCCCTGTCCTTACCCTCCCCCTCTCCTCTCACCCCCTCTTCCCTCTATATCCTCTTCTCCCTCTCCCTATCCGATTTCCACCACCCTCTCCCTTCACTTCTTTCATTCTCTCCCTCCCCTCCCTTTTCCTCTCCCCCATCCTCTACCTCCCGTCTTTTTCTCTCCACCTCCCCCTCTTCTCTCTATCCTCTTCCCCCTCTCCCTATCTGATTCCTCCCACCCCTCCCACCGCTTTTTGCTCTCCCACTCCCCCTTTGATCTCTCTCCCCTCATCTCTCCCTCTCTCTTTTTCCTCAATCTCCCCCTCCCCCTCTGATCTTTCTCCCTCCCCTCTTGTCTACCTCTTGTCAATGACCGCCAACCTCTCCACGGAGTCCCTTAATCTTTCGAACAATGGAATTTTTAGGGGAACCATCCAAAGTCCATTCTCATACTCGCTCCTACAAGTTGTATAACAAATAACTTCAATTTCTGTGAGAACTATCGAAATTGATGTAGGGTTGCTCAACCAGTGTTAAGGTCTTCTAATGTTTTTATATTGATAATCTATGAGCAACTCGGAGAACACAAGTGAACAACTGGTCAAGATATATCCAACTGTTTATTTATGTCTATCCTACAGACTCTCACTGGGAATAATAGGAGGCGTATCCCCGTTACATAATATCCAGGACAATAGTTTGTATAAGTAGACTTGCACAGTACTGATAATTAGCGATTTTATGGCTTTACTAAAGAGATACTAATTAATAATTATATAAATATAATGAGGTTACACAATGTTACGCAATGTTACATAACAAAGGCATGACGTCATTACATTTTCATTCAAGTGACGGTCATGTTATGGGTCACAAAAGCCTATAAATAGAGTGGGACGTTCCAAGAAAGGCTTTCCCGAGAGGCTACCCCAACTTTTTTTTAGCCTAATAATTATACAGAACCCAACTAAAGAGGGCTTCAAAATCACATTTTTACTCCAGATACCTTCACAAACAACATACCCAGTGAACACTATTGCATTTTTTTCTTTAATAAATTGCACGAAAATCGGCCGCAATTTTTGCGCGCCAGAACAGCGTCAGATGTTACTCCATGGAGCGCGAAATTGTACAGCGCGTGACGTGGTGCAGTGACGCGCGGTATGCGCGGTCATTATTGCAGGTTATTTCGCGGTCGTAGGGTCCTGTTCAAGGGGGGGACCGGGATGGTGTTACTATGGTTCATAATTTTTGGGGGGCGGCGGGGTGAAAACGGAAAATATTGGTTTTAATTGTGGTTTATATCCGATATTATATTGCATATATATGTACTGTACTGTACCGTGCTATATGAATAAAGATGCATTATTATCGGCGAAATTGAAGCAAGAGAAGACAACACAATGGTTACATTATATACATTTTACTCCTTTGTTATTCATTTCACACTCCAGTCACATTTTATATATAATACTTTCATTTGCATTTGACATATATGACTTGACGCCTATAATGACAAGAAATGTCCATATATACCTGCTGTATAAATATCCTTAATATGAGGTAAATATTTCACCTTAACACTCTTATATAGGCATTTACAAACCTGAATCCAAAAACGCTTAAATTTATATATCATAACAGCGTTATATAAAATCCCTCACCTGTCCACATATATAATTGAACAAAAATATAATGCAACATCATGCATCTATGACTGAACAGAAAATTGAGGTTAACCTACGGATAACATAATTTTTAAAGCTTGTACCATTTAAATGTCATGTTAAATAATTGAAATTCGGAATTTGGTAACACTATAGTGTTACCAAATTCCGAATTTCTTGTCCTGCTACTAGTTTCTAATTGCTTTTGTTCATTAATCAAGTCATTCCATGTCTTGGTAGTGAATGGTTGGTCGAGTCCATGATTAATCAGCCAAATAGATTTAGTATGCAAATTATGGAGGTCCACTAGCTTGACAAGGGGTGAGGGTATCGAACCACAAGTGAGAGTAGATTAAGCTCACATAATTCCTTTATTTCTCATGATTCCAATCAATGTACAGGTACAAAGTAATCACAGAAATAGAGTAGAGTATTACTCAGGTAAATACATGCTGGCGAATAATCCAAAACACAGAGGTGTAAGCAACAAGCACACTCTCATGAGCCATATCGTGTAAAAACGATGGGGCATCAGACATCGTTCCTTCATGGGCGTAGATTCTGCCCCTCGTAGTATAGAGGGCCAGCGTAAACCCCACAGAAAGCTAATCGTAATTGTCCCCGCCCTCGGCGCCGCCGGACAAGCCCGCCATGGTCATGTGGGGTGGGGGAGGGGGTTCGTCATGCTGTGGTGATTATGAGAGGGGTTGGGGAGGTGGTTCTGTACTGACCCACGAAAATACTGCTTAAATATTTATTCGTTTATTCATTCATTGATTTTGAAGAGGGTGAATTTATTCTTCCCTTCAAACTCATCATTTCATTATTTTGGTGCATCATTTCTCTCTGATGTATGTCTTCCTTATGCCAGCTTCTGTAAAGAGAAAAGTACAGGTATATACATCAAATTAAACAATAATCAATGACCATGCATGACTATGACTGAATGAATGAATGAATGAATGAATGATTGTTACCTGACTGCCCATGTATTAAATATTCAACAGTGTGTATATTTTTTCAACAGACTTCCAAAACAATTAGACACAAGTCACTCAGCCATTTCAATGGGAGTATATTCATAATATGTTTCAATAGGGGTATATTTCAAACATGAATACATATCACAGGGGAAGACCAGCCATGGCTCCAAAATTGAAACAATACATTGGGTAATTGGGCATCATACTTACCTGGGATACCTACTAGTATACCTAGAACTATATACTTCCAATTACTTTTGGTATGTGCTGCCTAGTGCCTAGAAAAATTAGTGTTCAGTCTGTAAGTTGTTGCTGTGTCCGTGGCTAGTGAATGAGTGGTCACTTGAGGTGAGGATATAAATAACCACAGTCCTTGCCGCTCTGTGCCCTCTGCAGTCAAAGGCTAGGCAGACGGCGCACTCAGTGGGTTTTGTATAATTGGGTCAACCCTGTGCGACCGCAGCGCCTCTGGTAGTGGGAAGTAAGTTCAGGTACAATGGGAATAACTGTATAGGGTATCAAGGGACCTCCCCCCTTACATACCCCCGCTGGTGACAACCCTTCTAAGGCAGTATAGGGGCTGTACTGACCAAAGATGTTCAACCCCTAACTATAGAAAACCATATGAGTAAATAGCTTGATATCTGTAGAATTCATGTATCATAGTTGTAATAGTTATTATAAAGATTGTTTAGGCGAATATGTATCCATATATGATAGTAGAACTACTCTAGTTTTAAAGGAAACCAGAAAAAATTATCAATCTACCACCATTTTCTGCTTATCAATGAAATAGTAAAGAGACATATCCTATAGTCAACTTTTCTGCATACTATGCGTATGCATTATGTACATCCATATCTCAGCAAGTTAACATATGAAACTTGTACACATAAGTTGGACCCTTATTCAAGGTAATAAACAAGGTCTCCCGAAGTAAGTAAAAGACAGAATGAACATACATCAAAAAGGCTGTATAATGTCAGTAAAAAAACAGACAATACTTTCTCTGAAACTAGGAAGTAAAATAGCCACCAAGACTCATCAGCAAGGTAGAATGACCAGACAGAACGAAGGACCGGAATTAAACACTTTTGTCTCAAAACTGGATGTGATAGGAAATCACTGAAGTATCAAATGGCATCTAACTGGAAAATGTTAGACGCGACTCTTGGAAACTTAAACGACATATCAAACAGACAAAAAATGAAGAATTTTAATTCATCTATACATTGAGAAACGTGACTACTCCCACGCCCGACTTTCTTCTCGCTCCCTCGACATAACGCATTTCTTGACTTACATGCTGAATGTACAAAGAATGTTTACTAACATAGAAAACATTCAGAGTTAGCTATAAGGCAGGGGGTAGGACGACCGCCTCACGCTATGCAGCGCTACTGTTGCCGCCGCTCAAGTCAATTACATAAGCGCGAATAGGGAGTGAGCTGTCTGCCTATTGTATTGTACTGTCTCTGGGCTAGGGTTCGCCTAGGAAGCGATCGCGAAGGCCAGTGAGCCATCGCGGTCCACCGCACAGATCAAGCTTGTCGTAACTTAGGCTTGTGGTGCTCCCGCGGAGCTCGTAGTGCCCTATGCTGATCGTAGAATACACTACTACGATGAAATAGTAATATTTATACTATGGCAAACTGCTTATAAACGATCATTTATTAGAGTGCAGCTTGTGTCAAAGTAACTGACTTCCCCAAGAATGACCAATTAAACAAGTGGCCAAGAACTGGAGGAGGCGCTCCTTTATATACTTGAGCTGTCCTCCTAATTACATCCCATAGAAGTACAATCCTGAGTGCCAGGTCGACCTCTGTGTACTTGGGTAGGGGAGGGGGTAAGTGGGGAAGGTTTGAGAAAGGCTAAACAAGAGTACATGTATGTATACTGAAACAAGGTCTGAGCATATACACTTTGTGACAACCGCTTCTTTTCTGAAAGAAGCTGCCCATCGGCAGGATCTCTACCCACAATGACGTCACACCCGCTATCACTTATGTTTTACGCAACACTACAAGAATCAACATTTATAGCTGTCTCTGCCCACCAAATACATGCTTATTGAGGTTATTCTCCGTGCTCACTCCTACCGTATATTAGTAAGCAACGATATTAGCTAGTGATTACTGGAACAATATTGTCTAGAAAAGAAGATATAAGCCCATTTACCACCAGCGAGGCCTGTGATAAGATTCGAATCGACGGCCATTGCTGCTAAATATAAACAAAGCGCTGAAATATGGTGTCTCCCAATACCGCCGCTAGCGCCCCTGCATATAGGCTACACACTCCCGCTGGCTGTACACATGCCTCGCACAGCCTGTGATATATTTAAAGGGCGGGTGGCGTTGACGTACACAGCATGTTGTGGTGTGTACGTCGACGGTATTTAACACTAAATCAAATGGATATTGTAGGTAGGAGGAATATACAGACTGGGGGGGGGGGGCGGGGGGACGATCCTTTATTTTTAAATATAAAAACAATCTAAAAGCATTCAGATCTGGTGAAATATAACCAATTTACTTCCTACAAATAAATACCTTGTGCGGTTACTTTCTGGATGTGGAGGATATGTTAATACGAAGTTTGCGACATATCTTTAGACTTGTGAGAATTAGGGGTGAGATGGTTGGGGAGGATGGAGAAGGCAAACAAGGAGGAGAGAGGGAATTCCAAGAGTTGCTCACCCCAGTGTTAAGGGACACTCGCTGTCATCACAGTCAGCTGCTCCCAACCTTTCCACTGTCCATATGTCGGCCTGTATGCTCGGGTGTCGGGGAGGGTGTGGGGAAGGGGGTGGAGAGGGGAGGATAAGGATGGAACTTAAAGAAACACAGAAGTCAGCCTAGTAATGTTTCATGTCAAATATGGGGACATGGGCCATATAGGGGGCCTCTAATCTCCGAGTCAAAGAAAAGGGGAGGATAATATGTATTAAAAAAACATATGATAATAATGCTTTGACGACGCTCCGAGTTAAATAAGAATATAGAGAAAATACATCTGCAATTCCAGTTTTTATTCCTGAGCTCCTTTGCTGGGGTTGAGAGGTGATCCCAACCTGACCATTCGGTCTGGTCTGGTAAAATTTGTCTGGATGATGGGCTGGGTGGATGATGGGCTTATTAAACAATACATCAAGGTATTTGAAATGCAAAACATGGTAACATTGAAATAATAATGAACATGGAATATATTCAAACAATACAATAAATAGAACAATGTTGAATATTAAAGATGGTTGAAATATTACGAATGAGTATCTAATAAATAGTACGCAATAATTAAATGAATCTAATATTTCTGCAATATCAGCTACTCAGGATATGATACCTTGTAACCATTAGTGCATTTGATATGCTTATTATGAGTTATGAATATTGATTATGACTACTAATATGGTCCTGTGATGTAATGTTACATAATGTTGCAATGTTACATAAGAGATATGCATTAATTATGTCTCGTCCATTCACGTTAGTGTTCCGAGACTCTGTGAGATCACGCATGCGCAGCTCACACATCAGTCCAAGCGCGTCTGTAAGCTGCGGCTAGCACGTTTCAACAGGTTGGGTAAGTATTTACCTTTTTTCTTGGAAAATTATGGGTTTTCATCCATATTTTCCTTTTCGGGGCGTGGATGTTCAGTTATGACCAAACCGACCCCACTTTTACCACAACAGAAACGCTTTACACTTAGCATATAACAGGTCCTATTAGCAGCTTGTAACATACAATAGAAAAGCCCATGGATAGTAGCTGCTATTCGCTACACATAAAATGCGCTAGTGGATAGCCACTCCTTCCCTAATCATTATCAAAACAATTGTCCATGAATCAATTAGACTCCTGTGGGTAGAAATGAAACTGATCGAGCTGACCCTGAATGCTACATAATTGATGTTAGAGCTAATCCTCTCATCTTATTGGTTTTAAATTGTGCATGTTCTAACTCTGCTTTCTAGATACTTTTAGTATCAAAACCATCATTCATCAGCACTCCAGTCATTCTATATATTCTCAAGAACGATTCCTGTGTTTAACATTTATGTAGGTCGGTTATGTCCCATTTCTACACTTGAAAAAGAATTGTTTACAATTTGCGTATGGATCAGAAATCTGGTATTTTTTATGCAGCTCAAGTTCTGCGCTTGGGTCAATTGACCACATGTTTATATTATAGTCTAGAGATGGATCTGTTGAAGGTTGATGTATAGATTAGGTTGAATAATAAAGTCTGAGAATGTATCGATGTTTCGGAATGTAAATTATTTATTTCTATTGTAATCCTATAGTTTTTCTTATTTAGTTAGTAGATATGAGTCATTTAAAAGAGGCGATGCATGGAATCGGCCTATCAATTACTGCATAAAATGTAGTGGTTGAGGTGGGCTTATAATACATGGTATTACATGATTAGGGAAGCATGGAAGTAACCATGCACTCTAGGCTCTGTACCTGTCCCATGTCCCTGTACATTATTCTGAAAGGTTCATCAAGATGGAGGTAAACTTGTTAGATCCTTAATTCATTCTTGAGAATTTTAAAGTATCTTGGGTCTCTATCTTATAACGTCATAGAATTAGGTCCAGATTACATTTTGCGCCTTATTCATGAGATATGTGACAGTCATTCTAAATGTATATTATAATTATAGACAGGCGAAAATGTCTGATCAAGTAAGGAATCTAGCATTTCTTTGTATTTTGACTTTTTAACTAGATAAAGTATAGGCATTACCCTATGCGCTTCAACCAAGGCGGGGTCTTCATAATTATAACTGTATCTCATTTTCAGCATGAATATGCCAGAATTATGTGAATGAATACCAACGTAGGTACCAGTATGATACATGTATTCTGTTTTGGAACAGTATTCCCTACAATTATATGCATGATCATCCATGATCTAAAACTGCACTGCACATTAAAAAGATGAGAGAAATCGGCAGTCTGTATTTATTTTGTAATTAGCTTAGTTCATAACACAATGACCCACCATGTCCAGTGACTTTACCCCTCTGACTCTGTCACTACCTTACTCCCTAGCTTCTCCCTCACTCCAGTCCCTCTCTGCCCCCTCTCTCTCTCTTCCTCCTTCTATATTATACAATCACTACCACAGCTCTACAAGCTGTTTGCTTCTGTCATTTACATTGAAGTAATAAACTAACTTATAACAGAACTCGGCAAGAACTCCAACATTATATAGCTTATACTTCTATGTTTATTTTTCAATTGTTCCTAGTGCAATATTGTAGTTGTACAGGACTGAAGAAAATCCTTCCTTCCTTCGGCACAAAATAATATATGTATATTCTCTATGGAGAATGCTAGTATATTGTTCCAATGATATTATGTCCTCCCTTTGCAAGGGAGGACATTGAAGTGGCTCTCTCTCACCTCTCTCTCCTCTGTCCCCGCGTTCTTCCTATCTCACCTCTCTCTCCTCTCCTCCCTCACTCTCTTCTCTTTAACATTTCGAAAATATTTCTCCATTCGACCATATTAACATCGCCACAAACAACATCAAATGCTCAATTTGTGAAGTTTTGTTGTTGACCCCCGCCCTGCTCCTGTTAGAGATGCATGGGTTGAAAAGATGAGAAACATCGGCAGTTTAAATTGTGTTTATTTAGTAATTAGTTCATGACCCAATTGCCTAGCATTTCCAGTGTGTCTACACCTATATAATTACATTACTTCCCCCCGGTCTCCCCACTCTCTCTCTCTCTCTCTTCCTTGTTCTCCAAACTTCTATCAATTATGCATCTCATTAATAGATCTTAATCTTTGCTGAGTTACATGAGTCATTTTAAACATATATTAAACAAAATACAAAATAAATGTGATGTGTTTCATGTAAATGAGTCACAAGTCGCAAAAATGATATTTTTTAACGTGTTTCTTTTACAGGATCTCTTTATTGAAATGTTCTGATTTTTCTAGGGTTTAGCGCATTTATCTGTGTACCAAATTTCAGGACCGTGCATAAAAATATATTCTTGTGTTTTAAAGGTCTTTGTATGGAATCTATTTAGTTACTTTACTGGTAATTGCCCATCAAGAAATATTGCAAACTTTTTTTTGAAAAATAAAAGTATCAAACTTAGAATATAGAAATACTTATTAGATGTCCAAGTGTTTACTACCATTAGAATCCGCTCGATCTCATCTTTCCGAATATGATGATATCTCAAAATCCCTTTTTTGCGACTTGTGACTCATTTTCCTGTAACACATCACATATTATATTTTGACCACAAATAGCCCCCGTGAGCCTTGTATATCCTTATCACTTATGGCTGTATAAATATGTTAAATAAAAAAAAAAAATACCAGAATTAATTGAATGAATACCAAAGCAGGTATCAATACATTCATCAAGAAGGGACGCCACTCATATGTTTTAGACCAGGATTGTCTACAATTATAAGTATATAGGATTGTCTATTACTGGTCACACATAGAGAAGATGGAATATGTTCTCAAGAAGGACAAACCAGCTTTATATATCAAAACCCATCATAGATACCGTAGTTTGTGTTTATTCAGTAACTGGCTTAGCCCCCTCTGTCTGTACTGTACATACACTCGGCCGTCGCTATGGTTCACTGGACACCAGTGACAATTATATATTTGCCTACTATCTGTGCAGCAGTCAGCAAGCCTCTAAGAAAAGGACCAAGCGGGGTTTGTTATGTAATACCTCCCGACCTTGTGCAAGAGGACAGTAATGTCTTTTCTAGGAAGAATGGATGAGCACTTACTTTATGGCGAAATAAACACACAGTACAGGGAAATAGATATGAAAAGTGCTAGCTTGTAATGGTGAATTATAGATGTTAGTATTTTGGTATAAAGGACTTATAACTTATAACTTCATTAAAATCGGACATATCCAATTTTTATGAAGTTTTAAGTTGTCCTTTCTACAAGAATACTAACATCTATAGCAAGATATCAGTTTAGCTGTGGCAGATGAGTTTCCATCCATGCTATATAAGTTCCTTCAAGTTTCCAGAAAGAGATTAGAGATTAATGGTCAGTCCCCATGCACAGGCAGAGCGTCGGTATTGTTTGTTCTACAATCACATATGGTTGTATACTTAGTAATATGACACCATGTCCATGAAGTTCCTGCTATTAGCTTAAGTATAATGGTAGCGAATAGCAGCTACTATCCATGTGCTTTGCTATTGGGTGTTACAAGCTGCTAATAGGACCTGTTATACGCTAAGTGTAAAGCAGTTTTTTCATCCAGTGATGGGTCGAGTTATAACTGTTTCAATTATTTTCTCGCTTCAGAATTCAATGCCGGGCAGGAAGACCCATAATAGTCAATCTTCACTTGAAGTGCAAGAGAATCTGTACACGTTAATTCTTCCGGGTAGGAAAAGAGCCCCGTCAACGAAGATTAAAAAATTGGCATCTAATATGGCAGATGACCAGCAAACTGGCGCTAAGCCAACTGAGAAAACTCCCGAAGCAGCGGCGAATGCCAAGATGGCGGAGCCAACCAACACGACGTTGCAATGTCAGGTCCCTTTGGCGGGAATCGGGCATGGTGCAGCCCTGGATATCTCGAGCAACCTTCTTCAGTCGGTGAATGCTATGCAGATGCAACTCCAACAGATTCAACAGGGTCAGAACTTTAATTTTCAAAATCAGAACTTTGGCCAGAATAGTGGGGTTTTCCCGAGAATGCCCTATCCTAATAGGGTTTGTTTGGTTCGCAGTTTGGTTACCAACCACGTGACTTCTGCACGCAGAGTTGGAGAGAACCTGAGGCAGCGGAAGATGAGCCCATTTGTAAGTGGATGAGGCAAGCTGTTCACTGTTTGTCGGAAGTCGAAGATGAGGTGGGACTGGAGACTCAGAAGGCCATCAGAGTGCTGGGGTTCCTGTCGCATGAGATAAATTCCAGATGGAAGGAATCACTCAAGTTTAATATTGATAAGAAATATGTTAACATCTTCTCTCACAAGACACCAGAGTGGTTGATGGGTGGAAATCTTAAGGAATGTTGTATGATAGTGATACCGCGTTCAAAGTCAAGAGGAGACTGGAACGTTCACAGCCTAGAGGCAGAGGCAGAGGCCGTAGTAGGGGCCGAGGTGGCACTAACAAAATCAACAAAATCAACTATGGCAACAGCACATGTACCAAACGCAAGAGCACCAGCCCTTCGGTTTCCAGCAACCACAAGGCCAGTTCGAAGGCCAGTAACATCAGCAACAGCAAGCGTTCAAACCAACTATGTGCCCTCCCTCCAGCCCCTCTGCCTGGTGGGCAGAGCTGGGTTATGGGGAAGTGGCAGTTAACTTGTTTACATTCTAAAATAAGGTTGTCATATCTTATTATGTCTCGTCCATATTTTGGATGAGATTTGTTGTTATTTTCACTAGGAAACCCTAGTTGTTTTAACTTTAAAACCTGATGTGTGAGCTGCGCATGCGTGATCTCACATAGTCTGAATACACCGTGAATGTCCTCGACATAATTCCAGCTTTAAACTTCAACTTACAAGTAAGTATCAGTTAACTGTAAAATTAACAGGGAAAAAGGCGCTTATAACAGTGGGTCCAAAGGATAATGCTCAGTGTGGACAAAAATTGGTTTGACATAATGGAAGCATTCCATAAAAGATCTAGAGACGAAATACTTTTGACACCATTCAAACCCAGTTAACACATTAACAGATTCTACGAAAGGCTGTTCAAAAGTTGGAATAGATATTATTATAGGCAAGCACCTCACACGACAAGCCAGATACTCAAAGAAAAAAGCTAGACAAATAGATTTATCAAGTGTAAAGGAAACATGATAAGGTGGCAAGAATGGATTGATAGAGGTATAAATGTAATAGGCAATATCATTAATGAAAACGGGGAATTGATGTCAACATACGAGATAAAAAATAGTTTCGATTTTTATCCATCTTATATACAGAGGAGAGAACTCAAAAATGCATAACCAGCAGACTGGCTAGCCAGGGTGAAATGTGAACAGACCACACCCCATGACGGATCGATAGACATGTTTATTGGTGGAAGAGTCTTGAATCTGGTTTCATGCTCATCTAAAATTATTTATCAACTGCTAATTCAACAGAGAACACCCAAGTGGAAAAAGTTTACTAAATGGAAGTATTTGTTAAACTTACCAGATGAACAATTCGAATCCATTGAGTAGAAAAAATTGTTGTTATACCATATAGGGCCTAGAAGAGCTGCTAAAACCAAAATTCAGGTACTGCAATACCGTTTATGCCATGATAGCTGTGCGTATCCACAAAAACATGGCCAGATTAGACCATGGCATAAACATGCCTGGATTGCACTAGCGGAATCCTCTTTTCAATTGCAACCAATTTACTCCCGCTATTTTGATTGGCTACGTAAATTTAGCTGCGCCAATCCATGACGCTCATTTCATGACGCTCATTTCATGATGCAACATTGTAGGCGGTTGTTTTTGCCGAGTCCGAGGGTTGCAAGACATGCAATGAAGGTAAATAATGGACAAATAACTCTTAAATATATACTATGAAAGACAGTGTTGTATGCGGGTTTTGCCCTGAGAAAGATAACTTAGTACACTTGTCAACTGTTCAAATACACGCAAACTGTGGATTGATATTATTACCTGGGTTTATGAAACGGGGTACCTCAATATATATATGAGTAATTCTCCCAATCGGGCTTCATTTGATTTCTGGGGGTCTTTTTTTGTCAAAAAATAGAAATGCTTCAATATCTTCGATTTTCTATGCACCTAATGTGGGGGAAATTACCTTACTTTAAGCCAAGTTTGGGAAGGCTGCGATAAATATTTCAGATTCTACAGCTGTTTGTTAGGAATGATGATTATTTTGCATAAAGCATTGTTTACGACATATTTTCATATGTTATACCCTATTTTCGTATGCCATATTATAATGCTTTGAAATAATAAGTCCTAGTCCTAGTCCTATCCTAGTGACATTTGTTTCAAAATCAAACGAAATACAATAATGTTAGGTTATTAATGGGTAAAAATAGTATTCTAAATAATTTGATCCTAGTTAACATATATTTTTCACCAGCAGATCTGTGAAAAATGATAAAATCTGTGATCGATATGTCCATATATATATATGTATGGCTTGTTTTATGTAATTAACCTTGTCTTGTTATTAAATCTATGGAAACTATATTATGTTTTAAGTGCGATCTGGAGTCTTCTTAAGCAAAGTTATTCATCTAGTTAATATACATTCAGACATTTAATAAATAGGACATATTATTTTATTCTGGAAGAGATTATCTACTAACATATAGAAATATGGAATAATATGTCGTAACGGCGACATATATAACTAAATCTGGTATATTTTCATCATTTCATCAAGAAAATGCATTTTAGATTAAAATGTTTAAATACCATATTCATAGCCATGATTCGTTGAATGAATACATATATTGGTGCCAGTATTTCTATAGTAGTATTTTATATTGTCCTTTAATTACGTATACATTATCTAAAGGATCTAATCTGAAGATAGGACTTGTAACAGCACCATATTCCTAACATTCGATTCCATGGGGATAGTTAGCTTGAGAGCTAGTATAAATGTAAAGTCAGCCATGTCAGTAAGTAAAACTGAGGATTCTTATAGTTATGTACTTGAATGAAGTCATTTCTTTATTATCCATGCATGTATACTGAATTAAACTTCTATCAATAGTATTCCATGAACAACATAATTATTCCGTACATTTTAAGCACCCTATATGTAGGTGGAACTTAGTTACAAATAACAATAACAAATATTTACTGTCAAGTTCTAGAGCACATTTTCAGATAACAATTTTACAATGGATCCAGCTTTCGATTCATTAACTCTAGTAAAGCGGGAGTGGTTAAATGATTGAGTGATTAAATAGTAGATATCATGTATTACTTATACACCATTATACAGTATTACACAAACATCAATGCAGAATAAATATTAGATTTAAGAGGGACATTCGTCTTTTCATCATCCAATGTAGACATAGGTCAAATACTTCTGTACAAGCAACGGAATAAAGACATGTATGATTTCTTTAGATATAAATATTTATATAGATTTAAACGTTAAACATTAAATATCACTTATTTCGCTAGTATTTGATCACATGGTAATTAGTACAATATCATGCATTAGTACTATCATTACAGCCTTATACAAACATGCATAAAGACAAAGTATTAAGTATCATATAAGAGAGCTTTGTATAACTAATTTACAGCACATACACTTGCATGTACGATCCAAGAATAGCCATATATTCTAAATATTTATAGTCAATTAACAGAGACTATATTCTGTTGCAGTCCAGCCTTTACATAAACTATTACAGTGTGAATTGGTATGTATTACCACTTCAGGATACATATTTAAATATGATATTACTATCAAACACTTTTGTTTCATCACTTGAGCGCAATCAAACAACTATCACAATTTTAATCTCAATATCAATACGTCAACGCTCTAGCAATAAATAAGAAAACCCACGATAGGAGTATGATGGCACACAATTACTCTAAAAATATAAACCACTTTGTTTTAGAGCGACCTAGTCGTGAAGACTTCCTGGTTGGTTCGTTTACTTTGCTTTTAACTTGCTTACGTTTTTCATCAGAATTTGTATCATTTCCATTTGGCAGATCAACCCCTGCAGTATCATCATCTAAGCTGTTGTCGTCAGAGCTGTCATTGTCAGGGCTTTCATTGTCAGAGCTGTCATTGTCAGAGCTGTCATTGTCAGAACTGTCAGAACTGTCATTATCAGAACTGTCATTGTCAGAGCTGTCGTCATCTGTGTAAATGACATCACTGTCATCCGGTATTTCTTCGATCGGAACTCTTTTATGCAGGACCTGACTACTGTTCTTAATCATCAACTCTGTAGGTCTCCAGCCATCGCACCCAGGACTTTTCGTATATTCATTGCAGCATGTCCTGTAACAACTTGTTACTCGAAGATGTAGGAGTGATGTAAATGGTGCAACCATGTGGAATTGCATCAGCCCTTTAGTCGTTTCTGGTTCCCACTTCTCCATTTTCCGTTTACTTTTCTCAACTTCTTTTTTTGAAACAAAGATGGTCGTGCTTTTCGTTTTTGATGACATTTCATGTGAAAGTTCAGCTGGGGTTGAGATGATCACGCCGCTCTTGACCAAATTGATAGCCTTCATTTTGAAGCTACCACCAACTCCGTCGCAGGAAGACTTGCCATGGCCAGCCTCCAACCATGTCCAAGTTGCTGTTAGGCTGAAAATAAGGGGGAAGCATGCTACCAGTTTCAGAATGTACTTATTGCGAAACTGAGAGGAAGGGCTGTCAGAAACAAAATGAACAAATTGAAGGGAGGGAATGAGGCTCTGAAGATGACCTAATATGTTGGAAATAAATGCAAACGTTGTGGGAGCTGTGTGTGACATTTCATCCGAAACATAAACAAAGGACTTCTTTACTTTCTTCCCTGTAGCACTGTCCTGGTAGGTTGCAACGAAGGGACACAAGGTAGCTTGATGGCGGTCATAGTGAATGGCAGCAATTTCATCCTGGTAACACATGGAGTAGTTTTCACTATAATCAAGCTCCAAAATTACTTCATTGCTTTTTACTTTTTCCTTCACATAGGCGACTTGCTCATACTGTACTTTTACTCTGTTACAGTGGTCATAGTATTCTTCAAACACATCGGCTGAGTCCTTGAGGAATTTAGACGATCGTTCATTAATTTTTTCCAGTCGAAACTTTTTGCATACCTTTTCTGCGATCACATCTGTCTTCACCCAGTTGTAGTATGAAACTGTTTTCACGCCCTTAAGACGATCTTTCATTTGTTCTAGAAGTGTAGATTTGTTGAGATTTCTAATGTTGTTAAATCCAACAGCTTTGGCACGTTTCTTTGCGTTTTCGCACTTCCTACATAGACACTGACGTCTGGCTGTTTCTTTTATTTTCTTGATGGTTTTCTTGTTCCTTAACTTACAAAACTGTGCGTGTGACATTGCAAATGATGGGTACTCTGTGCAAAACTTTTGATGCAGGTTGCTCAATGTGTCCATCAATCCATATTTTGCTCCTAATTTGTTATCTCTTGAGGCTGGGAGCTGCGCTGAATTGTCCGGCCTCTTAAAGAATTCGTCTACCATTTCTTTTTTGTCCTCCCATTCCCTCCTCTTTGCCTTGCGTCTCAACTTCCCTTTTTTGTGTCCAAATACTTGCATTCTTGACAATCCTATTTTTTTCCCGATTTTCGTTTTCATTCCATGAGCAACTTTGCCTTTTATAGGGGGAAAAATAGCCCTTTTGGCGGCCGGATTAGCTGCCTTAAGAGCATTCGTTATGCTCACTAAGGGTATCAGTTCCTCTACGTTAGTGCTTGATGGAGTTGCTCCTAGATGTTCAAGCATCGTCACTGCCTCCCTGTGTTCTTCTGATGTCGCACTTAATTTTGCTGTACACTTCATTTCTTTCATTTCCACTTGAAGTTGATTAAACTTATGCTGATTCTCGTGAAGTACTTTTTCTTTATAAGCAAGAGTTTCCCTTGTCTCTTTTAACTCATTCTGAAGCCTTTCATTTTCTTCTTCTACTTTCTGCTTATTCCTTTTAATTTTTCTAACTGCTGGTATCCGGCTAAAGGCCATAGATGATGAACTGCAAATAAAAGTGTGGAGATTATTATGTATTAAAATGAAGACCAAGAATATAATCTCATGAGCAAGATACAAGATTCAAGATACAACCACATCTGAAGGCATACATTATAGTTTTCCTCTGCTTCATTTAGGTGCATTCATTTTATTCATACCGATGATAAATATTATTGTGACAAATCTTGTATCGTATATATATATATATTACTGCAACGATGTCTCATCTGTATATACTACTTCAAATATAATTCCTTTGTTTGTTAGATTGAAGGGATTAGCAACAACTAGTCACACCAAAGTCAATTAACTATAGGACCATTCTCATATGTCTTGCATTTCAAGGTCGGAAATCGAAAAAATGGAATTAAGATGAAAAGTTTGAGGGTTATATTTCCCCAATATATATATATATTCTCCTCTACATAATGCTAACAAAATTGGCACTCAGGCTCAAATATTCAGTAATGTAGAGGAATGTGAGGAAAGGTCATTTTTGCATTTTATTTTACATAGGAATAGCCTGGCATAATGTATATCGTATAAACTATCTAAGTTCTCCTCACAAACAAAGATATAAAGATTTAAAATGACTGTAGTCTTGCGAGATTTCAAGGGATCTTGATAATTCAAAATACTCTATGATCCTGACCTATTTGCGGAGATTTTGATGTACACGATAACTTTATACTCTAAAAAACTGTGACACATCGTTACATGATGCATATAATTTCCAAAGAGTCCCGTCACTTATCGTGACATTTTCACCTATTTCTTGATATGGCAGGCAAAATACCTATTTTGTCATGGCCTCGATAGAGCTATAAATCCAAATAATTCAATCAATAATTCAAATAATTCTCTTTTCTTTTAATAATTCCATATTTAATAATAAACTCTGGAGGGTTGTCGCATATCATGACATGCTTAGGAAAGTTTTGTCCTGCCTTCGAACCACTGCCAGGCTTAATTTTTTTTATTCCATTTAAGGCCAAGTCATTAAATTACAAGTACAATAGTTAGAAAAAGACGCATTTTGTCGTTCAACAACGTTTCTCATAAGTTGCGCCCATACCTATATTTCTAAGGAGTAAATCCTTTTACAGAACAGTAATAATTTTATGTAAGACTGTTCTCTGTCGCTATTATGTAGCTTATCCTTTAATACAGATTAAACTGGTAATGAACCATTACGGAATTATTTCAATACAATACTCTTATCAACTAAAAACATATGACATACGACTTATGACAATACAAGGAGGGTCATTTTAGATACTCATAAGAATACATGTGAGGGCAATTAATATTTTCATGAATATATATAGTGAGCACAGATCACCTCAAGGACGTCGCATATTGTGACATAAAATCAACAGACAATTGATTTTGGCTTAATCCAGTTGCAATTTAAATATCAAGAGACAAATTCTTCCTTTTTTCTCAAGAGTTAAGAATGTAATCTGTTGGTTTATGATGATTATTCTTTTTATTCTTATTTTTTTCTTATCTTTTTATGGCTGTAAATATTGAGAATCACCCTACGGACAGCATTTTTAGGGGAGTCTCCACACTCAACCCCCAAATGATCCTTGATCTTACCATTGCAGACGCACAAAAGTATATATAAAAATGGTAATGATACATAGAATTCATACTTAAATAAAGAAAATAATTTACTATATTTTCCTCAGCTTCAGAGGGATCAAAACCACGGAGACCGTTTGCAAGACTTTTCTGAGAATGGCCCTCTAAGGTTATATTCAGTAAATTAATCTATATTCTCTTTTGGCAGGATATTTGTATAGTATTTTCGAGTATATTGTGTAATAATGACAATCACAGCAACATGTAATGCTAAATCAGTCTTATCCTCATACACTTACATCATATCAGTGAGGTTTATTTTCCAGCCACTTCATGTAAACACAAACTCATAATTTACCCAGTCGCTATAATATATACCTTATTAGATTCGTTGCTGAGTGATCGTCCTTCATGCATCTGTCCTCCACACTTCTTGAGTGTACATTTGTTGCCAATTCTTGAACTAAAATTAAGTAGATAATTATTCAATTAATATAAACTATTTGAATATCTATTAATAATTAATAGACGATTTTACAATATTTGCAATATCATACATGTCAATTCTTACAATCGCAGATAATTCTAACTCAAGTAAACTTCATAATAAACATCACAAAGGTAGATGAATTATTACCACTCCACCCAACAGAATATTACAAGGTTACAGGAACTACAAAACCAACCGTCTGTCGGTTCTCTTTGGTGTTAGGACCAGGAATGCTGACTAGTGTTGGTAATTCTTTGTTTAGTATGTCTGTTTATTAGGGTCCAAGCTCTCTGATGTAATTGAAGGCAATCCGAAAGGGTGGGTAATAATTCATAATAAGATTCATTGTGGTGAGGGATTTACAGAAAGCTTTTTCATATGGATGAACACAGAGAAAATGTATTGATTAACTTCATTGATTAAAGGTGTTCTGATCTGAGGTTTAGCAAATAGGCAGTTGCAGGTATTGAGCTAAATATATTTGTAATATGAAGTATGTGTGATGTAATTGACAGTAATCCGAAAGGGTGGCTAGGCCTATTAAGTTTAAAACTAAAGTTATAAAACTAACGATTCATTGTGATCAGGGCATGTGGGTGTGTATGGTGGCATATGCCTATTAGGTACACCCCAATCAGGTATATGATATCAGTTTTATTGTAATATATCATATTTTATTTTTACACAATGCTGCAAAGAGGTTGAAGTGCCCCCCCCCCCCCCCCCCCCCCGCTCCCAGACCTCTAAAACTTTGCTACCCTTGAATTTTTTTTTTTTATTTTTTTTATTGTATTAAAGGCCAATTACATTTAATATATTTAAAAATGTAGACTATTTTCCCCAAGGCCTTATGAATTCCCTCTGTGGTTTGGTAAATTCTGAGGTACTTTTTATGTTGAGTTCCGCAAGGTTTAGTTATAGGTGGAATAATTTATTCATTACATTCCCATTTCACGTCAATGATTGATAATAATAAAAAAATAGGATACATACCTCCAGCATCAAATAACTAAGGTTGAAAATATCAAGCGGATTTTAACCCAACTGAACCAGTGAACATTAAATCAAAGATAGGAGTAAATATAATACCATTCTTCCTTGCCCTCTCCAGTCTCTTTTGTAGTCGTTTCTTGACCCTGCTCTCCTCAGTCTGTGCTGGGGTACTCTGATTTTTCTTTCTGGCGCGATACAGCTGCATGGTAAAGAAAAGAAAGACAATTTTAAAATCATATCAAGGTTAACCAGTTGTGCAGTCATCAAGTGAGATATTTATACTTTAGTCCATTTTGTATTGAATTATAAGTTTCTACACATTACAAACTATCCTTACCCTCATTCTGGCCGCAATCTTTGCTTTAAAAACAGGGTCATTTTTTTTCCTTTCCCTGTATTGTCGGCAGGCTTCTGCATTGATCAGCCGTTCATAATAATCTCGAGCCATGTTCTGGAAAAACATTGATAATGTGATGAAAATATTGGGAGGTTTAGTAGTAATTCACATTAGATACAAGCCAACCACTTGAACCACACTACAGGCCCTCTTGTCATTATTGAGTAGGTCCTACCGTAGCGCATGGTAGGGTAGGTAGCCTAAGCCTAATGAATGGGTGGGTGTGGCCCCGGTCAGAATCATGGGTCTGTGAACCATGTACGGTAGGCCTAACATCAATGCCCAAATACGATATTTATAATTTTGCTAATAGACCTATGGCCAGGATATAAAATAACATTTGTAGGAATAAAAATACAAAGCTGAAGAAAGGATCTGGTTTTCTTGCTATACTTGCGCCAGTTACGACTCTGTTTACATTGGATACTCTGGGATATATATATACATGTTTGCTGATAACATTGGGAAAATCGTCCACATTTATGTATTTTTGACACGAAAATGATCCTTGTACTTGATTTCACATTTTGAATATAATTAAATCGTTGAAACGTGCATTTTCTTTGTATTCCTTACCTTTTTTCTCCCGAAAAGAACTGTCGGGAGGTTGAGAGAAGCAGACGATTCTGATTCTTCCCATAGATACCGCTAGGGGTAGTGGTAGGAGTCTAGTTCCAGCTTAAAACATAAGATGGCGTAACGGCGACAAAATGGATGGCGTAACGCGACAGTACGGCTAGTCCTGTGTATGATTTAATAACATTTATATATTCATATGCCTCTGTTAACGAATCGGGGCTTACCTAAATAATTATTGTACAATGTTAAATTATGTGATTTCTATTTTGGGTTTAAATTAGGTGAGATATTTAGCATGTCGTAACGCGACAAAAAAAATTCCCGCGTCAGGTGAAGGAACTTTATATGAGGCAAAAAACGGGTTCAAAGAAGTCGTGGGGAAATACTTTTTATTTCTATTTACATACATATTATATGTGCGTCCTCCATTTAAAAAAAAACTGGTTTGATATTAAACCCCACGTTTTGGGCACTTCATTGTTCTGAAGCATATTTATGTGTCGTAACGGCGACACAAAAATTCCAAAACGTTTTTTTTCAGGCACATCTTAGTTCAAATGAATAGTGAAGTAAATGATCATTTTTTCGGTGACAATGTACAAGTGCGCCTATGTGAAAGCATATTTTTTTTGTGTAAATGGTATATTTAATTCTTGACACCTCTACATGTATTCAATTTTCATGATTATTACTAATTTTCTAACCTTAAAAGGCCCTTTTCAAGCCACAGAGGCAAGGATTTTGGTACAGGAACATCGAAAGTGGGGTTCCCATGGGCTGATTTTTGCCAAGGAACTCAATAAAAATGGTTCTGAACATGTGTGATTAGCGCAATTATTAGTTCTGTACACCCTGCGCATGAAAATCAAATGCTGCCCGATTGGGAGAATTACTCATATATATATATATATATATATATATATATTGTTGTAGTCGGGGTTGGGAGGCGGGGGACGAGTGATGTATTGGGGTACATTCGTCTCCCGCCTGGGGGCACTGAGGGTCTCACACTGTGAGTGAGCACGGGACCATGGGGGGAGGGACTATAAATAGGGGAGGGAAAAGGGGGTAAGGGCAGTTGGCGCCCGGGCAGGGATACGAGCAGAGCTCCCCAGAAACACTTCAAAGAAATAAACAGAAAGATCGTCACCTGTATTTGGACTTGGAGTTATCTTCTTGCGGCGATAAACACTCAACAGCCCTGCCGGGCAAGGTCCCCTCACCAACTCATTTAATTAACACTTCAGAGGTCCCAGGTGGTGCGATCCCCACTCTGGGAGGATATAACCTCTGCTATCATCCCTCTCCCCACAGTAATTTCAGAATAATATAGCTTAACATTAATAAGTCACGAACCAGAGACGAGACGAGACGAGACCGGAGACGAGACGAGCTACTATATACAACAGCAAACACTATGTTCTCTTCACATTTATTCAACCGAAGCTCCGACAATATTGATGGCGACAACAATGGTGGCAGCGGTGGGATTGATGCCAGCGATTCCCACCCTCTATCGCCATCAGGAGAGGTAGGAGTGCACCCGAGAATGTGGAGTAGCTGGCTGGGCCAGGGCTACGAACGGGCGGGGGTGTTACAGCAGGATCTCAGCACACCACCGAAGGAGGAGTCGAAAGACAGGAAGCCAGAGATAGCGGAGACGAGCGGACCGCCAAAGAAAATGAAAGTCACCCCCCGATCCTTCGATGGAACAGGATCTCTGTCTGAGTTCCTCCATCATTTCCGCCTCGTCGCAGAATTGAATCAGTGGACAAATCATGAGAAAGGCTTGCACCTAGGCGTGTGTCTGGCTGGGCCGGCGCTTCGTCTCTTGGAAAAGGTGGATTTTGAGGATGAGGGAACGTTTCCACGACTGGTACAAGCCCTCTACGAACGATTCCAACCAGCAGACCAGATCGCACTTTACAGGACGGAACTTCGGGCTAGGAAACAGAACGAAGGAGAAGGTCTCCAGCAGATAGCCGATGAGATCGAGAGGTTGGCCAGATTGGCGTATCCTACAGCCGACCGGGACATCCTCGACGACCTAAGTAAGGACCTGTTCACGGCCGCACTGGCTGACGCCCAACTACGCCGATGGGTGGCCCAGGCCAAACCCCGAACTCTCGCGGAAGCTCGTTCGGCCGCTCTTCATGGAGGAGCCCATTTTGCCGCGGAAGCGCAAGGGGGACGAACCCGATCAACCATTCGGGCCGTGCAACCCGAGCGAAGCACCGATGAGCGAATGGGTCAACTCGAAGAGATGTTGAAAACCTTGATGACCAAAGCAGAGACCTGGCCGCGTCCAAGCCGAAATAGGGATATGACCAATAAGTGCTACGGATGTGGGGAAGCTGGTCATTTTAAACGGGAGTGTCCCAATCGGGTTCCCAGGATAAGGAAGGAGGAGACGGAAAACTCCGGGGGACAGTAGGTGGCCGGGCCACTGTCCCAGCAGCATCCGGCACAAGCGGGGAGCGGACGAACACAGGGGAGACGAACATTCAAGGGAGATGGGACCAGCGATCAAAAGGCATCCTCGTTCGGGGACAATGCAATGGGGTATGGATCGACTGGTTGGTAGACACAGGCGCTTGTGTCACGCTGCTGGGACGAGCAGTATGGGAGCGGATGGAGAATAAACCAGAGCTCCAACCCACTACCATCAGGGTGGTGGGAGTCGGGGGTCAGCCGATGGAAATATTGGGACGAGTCCAATTGGAAGTAGCCTTTCAAGAAACAACAATACCGGTTCCCGCTATTGTCGTTGATATAAACTATATGGGTATCCTGGGGATGGACGTCCTTAGGCCACTTCGTGGAGTGGTCGATGTAGACAAAGAAACAGTGAAGTTTGATCATAACATAGTACAGGCCGGGCCTGTGGAGGTGAGGGAGGGGACGACCATCCCTTCAGGCACCTGGACGAATCTCCTGGCAAACATTAAGGAGTGGAGCCACCAAGAAGAGGTGGTGGTCGAGCCATACCGGCTCGGGTCAGGACTGCTGACAGCCCGGTCTGTCAACCAGGTAGTAGCAGGGGAAACATGGGTGAGGGTGTCTAACCCCACTAACCAGGATATCGAGTTACACCCGGGAGAACGGGTGGGACACTGGGAGGAGATAGATGAGGACGAGGGAGACGAGTCCCGACCGGTGGGACGAATCAACCCAGAGTCTGCAGCCATAGAGAAAAATGTTCAAGAACAGGAGGGAGATGAAGACCCGATCAACCAAGCCCTCTGGGCCCAGACGGATGACACCGTGGTGCGAGGCAAGGAACAAATCGTCCAACAACTCTATCAGGAGTTTGCAGACATTTTTGAAGAACGGTTGGGCCGAACCTCGAAGGCAACACACACCATTAACACGGGAGACCATCCCCCTATCAAGACAAGACCCCGACGGGTCCCTATCCACCGTAAGAAACTGGTGGAAGAGGAGTTAGACAAACTCCTACAATTAGGAGTAGCCAAACCTTCCCATAGCCCCTGGGCATCCCCGGTCGTCTTAGTAAAAAAAAAAGATGGGGGTTGGAGGTTTTGCATCAACTATCGTCAGCTGAATCAGGTTACCCGTAAAGACGCGTACCCATTACCCAGAATGGACGACATATTAGATAGCCTGACTGGGGCCAAGGTTTTTGCTACCATAGACCTGGCCAGTGGGTACTGGCAAGTAGAAATGTCACCCGATTCCCAAGAAAAAACGGCTTTCTGCACACATAAAGGACTCTACCAGTTCCGGGTCATGCCTTTTGGCCTGGTAAATGCACCTTCCACGTTTGAGCGACTCATGGATGCGGTCCTGTCCGGCATGATAGGAGACGAATGTCTCGTATACCTAGACGACGTCATCGTGTTCGGAAGGACGGTCGACGAATGCGCGGGACGATTAAAGAAGGTCTTTGCCAGGCTAAGGGAAGCAGGGCTCCGGATTAAAACCAAAAAGTGCCAGCTCTTCCAACGCGAAGTCAGTTTCCTAGGCCACCGGATCTCTGGGGACGGGGTGGGTACGGACCCATCCAAGGTAGAAGCATTGCTGAGCTGGGGGACGTTACAGGATCGGAAAGACGTGAGGTCCTTCATGGGCTTCTGCTCCTATTACAGGTCCTTCGTCCCCGGGTTTGCCCGGATCGCGACCCCCCTACATGCTCTCACCAAGAAAGGGGTTCCGTTCGAATGGACGGACCAATGTGAGGAGGCCAAACAAGAACTAATCAAGGCTCTAAGTCACTCACCACTCTTGGCTTTCCCCGAGGCCGAAGCAGAAATGATATTAGACTGCGACGCATCGGCAGAGGGCCTGGGAGTGGTGTTATCACAAATGGTAGAGAGTAGAGAGAGGGTACTCCAATTCGCCAGCCGGACAATAACGAAGGCAGAAAAGAACTACTGCGTAACACGCAAGGAGTTGCTGGCGGTAATCTTCGGAGTAAGAAAATTCCGCTCCTACTTAGTAGGAGCTAAGTTCCTCATCCGAACCGACCACAGCGCTCTGAAGTGGCTTATGCAAACGAAGGAACCCGAGGGGCAGTTGGCCCGTTGGATAGAGGAGTTAGGGTGCTACAAATTCCGAATTGAACATCGTCCGGGCACTCGTCACGCCAATGCCGACGGACTCTCGCGCCAACCATGTCATCAGTGTGGCCGTATCGAGGATGGAGACGAATCTGGTGACGAGGACGGGGGTGTGGTAGGGATGTTGCGCATCGACCAGGCAGTAGACGACCTACGGAAATGTCAGGAGACGGATCCCCTGCTGCAGGAATTTCGTCTCGGGGTTGAGAAGGGAGCAAGGCCCGAACCAGGGCGCGGATTCGGGGATTGGGAAGCTGACTGGCTCCACCGCCGTTTTTCTGATCTGTCAGTACGGAATGGAATATTGGGCCTCATGACATTAGATCAGCATGGGGGCCGGACGTGGAAAGCATTCGTCCCAAGATCAGTCCGGGCTTCGTTAATCAGTCAAGCACACCAAGGACCATTCGGGTTACATGCAGGCCGTGACAGAACTAAGGAAAAACTGGGGAGAAAGCAGATTTGGCCGGGGATGGACAAGCATATCGCGCTGGAGATCGAGTGTTGCGCCACTTGTCAACAAACAAAAACTCAGGGTGCGCGGAGACGAACTCGGATGGGCGCTCGTCCCCTTGCAACGGTGGGGGAGGAATGGGCGATTGACATCACTGGGCCCTTCAAGACAACAGAGAGAGGCCATAAGTATGCGTTAGTGGTAACAGACCTATTTTCAAAGTGGACGGAGGCGTTCCCCATAGCTAATATGACAGCATCCACGGTGGCCAGGGTCCTCGTCCGGGAGATTGTGTGTAAATTCGGGGCACCCAAGACCTGGCATACCGACCAGGGTAGAAACTTTGAGTCGGAATTATTCGCCGCCATGGCGAATCTGATGGGGATAGATAAAACCAGAACGTGCCCGTATCATCCCCAGGCCGATGGGCAGGCAGAACGCTGGAACAGGACAATGTTAGCAATGTTAATCACTGTGACCGATGTGCAGGAAGAATGGGACGAGTGGTTACCCTATGTAAGTGCAGCATATCGAGCGGGACAGCACCGGACAACGGGGTTCTCCCCGAATTACTTGATGTTTGGCAAGGAGGTACACCTACCATGGGAATTATGCTACCCCTCCCCCGAGACGGGGACGAACCCATTTGAATTCGTCCAACAATGCCACGACAGAATGGCCGAGTCTCACCGTATAGCATGGGAAAAGCTGGGGACAGCACGAGAAAAAGACGAAGCGTGGTATAACCAGAAAGTTAGGGAAGTCAGATATAGGGAGGGAGAGAAGGTTTGGTTCTTTCAACCAATAAAAAAAATAGGCCTAAGCCCCAAATTCCAGAGATTCTGGACGGGCCCTTGGACCATAGAAAAATGTTTGTCATCCACGACCTATAAAATCACCTGGGGACGAAAGTCCAAGGTAGTACATGGAGACAGCCTCAAAGTTGCTCGCCAACGGGACCAGGAGGAAGACGAGGACAGGGCCCCAGTGGAGGTGGTTGCTAGGGAGATCCAGACGTCCTCCTGTCAGGAGACAGATCCTCACTCCATCACCGGAGACGGACCAGAGCAGAGCAGCTATACTGCATCACTGCCAGTACTGACGATCATGCCACATTCGGCGAAAATAGAGGACCGAGGGAGAAATCACTCCCGGAGTCCAGTGAGGGATAAGAAGAGGAATGATAAAGAGAGGGAGAAGAAAGACCACAGTGAGCACCGGAGACGGAGGGACAGAGAATTGCAGACGATTGACCCGGGAAGGGCAGAAGATCTTGGCCTGGGAAGGAAGAAGGTTGCGTCGAGAGTAGTGGTGCCCGGCAACAGCCGGCCGGAGACGACCGACCGACGGGTGGTGTCCTCAACGGGGGGACGAGGTACCTCGGAGGTGAAACACCACAGAAGGGAGACGAGGGACCAGGAGGTGGCGCCGCCGGTGACCAACACCGTCGCCAACCAGTCACTACCTCGAGACCGTCATGTGGCGCCCTCTGGGACAGAGGGAGAGAGTCATACCGGAAATTCAACCAAGAGAACCACTTCCGGTGTAAACAGGTCAGACTCGGCACTCCACAAAGAACAGAACCAACTCTCCACTGTTACTAAAACTTCTGAAAGTGACCCGAATCAAGCCAGTATGCTGTCAGTAGAAGACGACGAGCCCAGCTGGACGAAGACAGACGCCGAGGCCCTGGCTCCAGGTGAAGATGGGCGATTCAGTTGTTGGGCCTGTGACAAAATTTTGGCCAGCAGGAAGTACCTGCTCAAACATCTCGGCACCCACGAAACTCTTTTCAAAGGGGTGTTATGCCCCATCCGAGCTTGTCAGAAAGCAGCATATGTATCCAGAGCTCAAGATCTCGGCCCTCACATCAAGAATCACCACGGAGTGGACATCGAGATAGACCAAGGTATGGCTAAAGTTTTGATGGTAACGGCTCGGACACCGGCACTATACGCTCAACCCGCCACGGAGGAGGAGGTGGCGCTATACAGGTCAGGGGAGAGAATGTGTCCCCGATTACCCGGGGGTCCAGTAATGCGGGCACTCCTTGAGGGGGATGACCCTCCTTCCAAAAAGCGTAAGACGGAGGACACCCGAGTAGTCGTCCCCAGGAAGTCCAGGTCTACCAACCCAAAACCAGTGGACCAGTCCCCGAGACGAATGTCCCCCCGCAACCTCCAGAATCGTGTAGCACCGAGGGCTGAAGCAGCATGGGGTCAAGAGTTGACCCTCTCCAACCGGGACACCCGTGAGGACCGATCGTCAAGATCTAAAGAATCGACTGAAGGGCGGCCCCGGGACGAGCGAGACCGGACTCCCAGTGACAAGAAAGAATCGTCCCACCGGAGTAGGAGCAAAACAGACAGTACTAGAGATGGTAACTCTCATACTAAAGAATCATCCCACTCGAGCAAGGTTGGTGCAGAAGGCACGAGCCGAGAGAAGGCCAAGTCTAGCTCCCACCGTCGACCACGAGAGCCCCAGGAGAGACGAGACGAGTGTCCGTCCCCTTCAACTGGTTCGACCCAACAGCCACCGACCTCCCACCAGAGAGACGAGGAGGAGACCGGCAGTTCGAACAAAGTGGCAAAGAAGGAGGACCAACGAGTGATCGAAGCAGCCATTACATTAATAAAGCTAGACAAGGAGGAGAAAGAGGAGGGAGAAATTGGCAGCGATCTCGGGGAAGAGCCAAACATTGAGATTGGGGAGGACGTGTACATCGACCTCACATCGGTGGAAGAACCAGCGAACTCTACCTCGGTAGAAGGAAGGGAAGAGCCTCAACGTATGGTGAGCTCGACTACTATCAAAGAAACCGGTAGTGTTGCACCAGCGGGACCTCGCAAAGGCGAAACAAGGGCAGAAATCCACCCTCCCCCGATGATCACCCACCAACCAGCTCCGGCTCATCAGTCCCCTCAGCTCAAAGCAAAGTCACGGTCTTCAACTTACCAACAGCTTCTCCATACCCAACAGCCTCCCGCTCACTCGTCCCCCCAGTTCGGGCCTCAAGCTTCACAGCCAACCTTGTACACCCCACCTGGGGGTACTTGTACCGGAGGCCTGTGGGCAAGTTGGCCTGCCAATATGCCCACCCCGGGGACCCAACAGATGATGTTGCAGATGCTGACGTCCCTGGAAAAGAACTTAGTTCCAACTGCACCTGTAACAGCACCCACCCCGCCAGTGAGGGAACTTGTGGCCCAGAGCGGTCTCGACATCGAGTCACCAAGCACGCCAGAGGAGAAGCGACAGGTGAAGCCCCCGCCCTCTTCCTTAAACACACCCCTCTTCCAGGTGGCCACCGGAGACCCGAGAGACAGATCCGCACCGGCCGAGTGGTCAGTCCCACTGGATCTGACTCCGGGGTCTAAGAGGACACTAGAAGCTCTACAGGAGAAGGAGTTCAACCCAGCCGAGGCCGTCAACCAGATGACACTGGGATCCCAGGATGATCCGAAGGAGACGGTGGGACGATCCAACCTAAAGAGGAAAGTGGAAGGTGCAGAAAAGAAGGAGCGAGCAGCAAAGAGTGGACCGTTCGGACGACGTACCCGGACACCCCTCTTGTCAGGATCTGTGTTCAACCCCCGAAGAGAGCTCCCTGTGCCCGCAGACATGTGGATCCCGTCCACCGTCACCATGTCCGAGTGGAAGCAGCAATGGGACATTGCGGACATGGATGACGTGTGGACGGTTAAATACCGGAGATCTTTCATCTGGAGAGGGAACGCCAATACCAAAATCCCGAACCCGGAGTTGACCATCGACCTACCTGAAATAGCGACCCACCCAATACAATCGGTGCGGGAGCGCTTGACGAGAAGCGAGTTGGAACCCGGAGTGATCCGTTTCGTCCAGACCGCGTGGAAGACCCACCGCAGGGAGATCGAGGAGGAGGACTGAGATGATACTGATAATTGCGATATTGTTATTGAATAGTGTTACCTGTCCATAAGAAGGACCAGTATTGTGTAGTACTTGTAGTAGTTGTATGCTTATGACCAGTGTTGTTACGGACTGGCTTATGTTCTTTGTATTTGACGATATTGGGGATTGATTAATTTAATTTTGGGGTCCAAAATTTATTAAGGGGAGGGTATTGTTGTAGTCGGGGTTGGGAGGCGGGGGACGAGTGATGTATTGGGGTACATTCGTCTCCCGCCTGGGGGCACTGAGGGTCTCACACTGTGAGTGAGCACGGGACCATGGGGGGAGGGACTATAAATAGGGGAGGGAAAAGGGGGTAAGGGCAGTTGGCGCCCGGGCAGGGATACGAGCAGAGCTCCCCAGAAACACTTCAAAGAAATAAACAGAAAGATCGTCACCTGTATTTGGACTTGGAGTTATCTTCTTGCGGCGATAAACACTCAACAGCCCTGCCGGGCAAGGTCCCCTCACCAACTCATTTAATTAACACTTCAGAGGTCCCAGGTGGTGCGATCCCCACTCTGGGAGGATATAACCTCTGCTATCATCCCTCTCCCCACAGTAATTTCAGAATAATATAGCTTAACATTAATAAGTCACGAACCAGAGACGAGACGAGACGAGACCGGAGACGAGACGAGCTACTATATACAACAGCAAACACTATGTTCTCTTCACATTTATTCAACCGAAGCTCCGACAATATTGATGGCGACAACAATATATATATATTATATATTCATTTTTATTTCCATAAGAACAGAAATAAGGCATACACCATCAGGAATCCAGATCTTCCAGGTGAGCCAGAGAACGTAATGTACATGAGAGTCATCGGAAGATTTGACATAACATAGTCGTTGGAAAAAAAGACATAATTATAAGGTTATACCGTCAGTTTGGAATTACTCTAGACTAGTTTTAACATGATAATACATGGCTTAAGGCTTTATATGCCTGACGATGAGTTTTACATCAATATCACTTGTAATAAAATTACCGTGTTGATTATAAGCAAGTACATAATACATACATAATACATGGACAAGATCAACAAGGGTTAAAATATTTATAAGCCTGACGCCCATGGACAGCCAAGATCCAATTACCCCGTCCCAGACCTCCTGGAGATATACTGTTTGGAGAAAAGTCCTAAAGTCTTTTCTATTTTTGCATTGATGGCCCCATGCTTCAAGGTTATTCCAGACCTCAGTGATTCTATAGATGATAGATCTCTTTATTTTATCAGTTCTTGGTGTAATGGTTTTTAAGATTTTTTTGCCCACATGATTTCTTAAAGATTTCCTTGAGATTCTTCTCTCTTAGACTTAGCGTTCCGTCTAGAAGATGGGATTCTCTTTGTATGTACAGTGGGGCTAATTTTAGATATCTTTGTTGTTTATCTACATTAGTGTATTTGTTAAGTTTAAGATGATTCTCACTGCAGAGTTCTGTAAAGTCTGTACCTTTTTCAGTAAGTCTTCGGAGGCCACCACATATATAATATCCCCGTATTCCAGGATAGGGCGGATAGCCACTTTATAAACCATAAGGACGGTTTCTTTAGGGGCACTGTGGTTAAGTCTAACAAGAGCTTTCAGTTTGGCTTTCGCGAGGTTGATTTTTTACCTTAGATGGTCCGCGAACGTCAGCCTATCATCAATCTTTAGACCCAAATAGGTATAAGAATCTGCTCTCTCTAGTATCTGATCTCCTATGTTAAAGGTGACCATCAAAGGGGTTTTCTTCTGAGTTACAATCATAGTTTTGCTTTTTTTGACATTTAGCGAGATTTTATTCTTTCTGCACCAGATATGAACATTGTCTAAACTATGTTGTAGATCTTTTAAACCTGAGGACCCATTCTCCGTTGATAACCGATTATATATAATGGTGTCGTCAGCGAATAGCTAGATACTCGAATTGGTAATTACTTCATGAAGATCATTAATGTAGGCCAAGAATAATAAAGGCCCGAGGGAAGTGCCCTGTGGAACACCACAAGTGACCAGTTTTTTAGAGGACATCCCATTCTTTACAACAACTCTTTGATACCTATGGCTCAATTAATATTGAACCCAATTCAATGCTTGATCCCCAATACCCAAGTTCTCCAGCTTACTAAGTATTAAATATTGTATGGTCGACGGTATCAAATGCCTTCCTGAAATCCAGGAAGGCAAGGGCCGTCCCATCTTTTTCCTTTAGGTTATTGAAAATGTCATTGAAGACCCAGTGATGGGCATCCGATATAGACCTCCCTTGTCTGAACCCGTACTGATGTTTAAAGATGAGATTATTAGTTTTAAAAAAACCGTTAGTTGTGTACCAACTATCTTCTCCAGCACTTTTGCTGGGAACTGAATTGCGCTTATAGACCTGTACTTGGTAGGTTCCAAGCTAGCCCCCTCTTTGAAAATCGGGGTAATGTTAGCAGTTTTAAATTCATTGGGGGTTTTGTTCGTCCTCAGTGAGAGGTTACATAAATGTGTAAATTGATGGGAGAGTCCTAGTAAACAGGGTTTGAGAAATTTTGTTGGGAGTAATGGTAAACCGGATGCCTTATGTTTCTCTGATCAGACCAAAATCAATCACCATGCAAATCACCATTTTCTGATTCACTACAGGTATCGAGCACTCATATGAGTAGTAAATGTTATATAAAAACTGAATTTCCAGATAACTCAGAATCCAAGGCGATTTGAATAAAAAATATTAGTATATATGTATGTGTTGCATGTCAGACGTACACTTGTTCCTATAGTGACAGACCGAGGCTAATAATATGGTGGACATAACTGTAACTATGTCAAGGTAAGCAAGCACGGCATGAACTGGAAGAACTCTATAAATTTGAGAAGTTCACAACGTTTTTGTCAACTTATAATAACATCTATTATGGCAAATAATGAATCATATTACCGGTATGGTATCTTATGATAAAGTCAACAGTTTGATACAAATTGCAAATTAACTCTTTGATTAATCATACAAATAGGCATACACATAATGAACCTTCCGTTCATCGTCTCGTACATTATAGTTAAATTATGATGAAATGTATTCAGGTATCATTTATTGTCACTCTTTGGGAACAAGTTTCCTAATGGCACCAACTCAGTTGACGAAAGTTCCCGCTTTGCCCGTTTCCCGGCAGATGGCAGTCGTCTATCTGTAGGTGGTCTTTCGTCCTCCGTCATCATGATTGTCATGAATTCTAAATAGGAAATAAATGGTATTCACAATATTTACATCTAATTGTTTCCTTAACGTCATTTAGATGTTTATATAAAAATTGGTGATAGGCCTAATTTATGTTTACAATCGTATATGTATAGCTGTATTAACATGTTATTGACAAAATTGCGATGAACTGCAATGAAGCTATAGGCTGTGGGTTCGGTACCAGACGTATAATATATAGGACTACCTATGGGGGCAAAAAGGAAGCGAGGCGCGATAGAAAGTGGTTGAGTTCGATTGAAATAGTGTCTATTGCATGTGGAGTCTCATATAATCATGTGAAGTTTGAGCATCGAGCAATTAAACAGTCCACTGTGCGCAATGTCAAATGAAGCGGGATGAACACTGTGTATAGCCCAGGGGAATAGGGGCATACTAGTACCACAAGAGTTATATTTGAAACTATATGGAACTATTTGAAACTTTCCTTTACCTTTATAATCAATCAATCCGTCGCAATTCTTATCTGCGTGCTGCACTACTTCATCCAATTCATCTTCAGTAAGTGTCAACCCAAGTTTGTACAGGACCCTCCTTACATCATATCTATCCAAATACCCATCGCCATTCCTGTGATATGAAGTAAAACAAAATTAAATTAATTTTGATGTATAATAGGATATTTCAGAAATCTTGGTCTGTGCTTATCAATAAACTGCATTTCTCTCACCGATGGTGTTGTATAAAATCGTAAGACCATTCCTTGTCTGAAGTAATTAAGAGATTAACTAAAATAGGGCCTAAGTAGTCTATTAAAGCTGCATTCTCAGCTTTAAACTATAAAACCAAAGAAACCTTGCCACATTTACTCATGATATGACGTATAAGACTGGATTCATCAAACAAACAGACAAAATCCTCCAAACTCTTAGATGAGTTGGAAAAGAATGGAACAAAATGTAGAAAATATTTAGTTTTTGACCGACATTAACTGAGAGTGCAGCTTTAATTGTATAGCTTATAAATATGAACGTCCATGTATTGGAACACGGGAAGCACGTTTCATGGTAACGTTAAAATTTAACCAAAGTCTGAGACACTCATTAGGTTTCAATTTTTTTGATAGTTTAAATTCTTCTATTAAGTATAAGCATTACATCGCTGTTCTCAGGTCATCCTAAAAAAATATACTCGATATTAACTTAACGTCAGGATATTATTGGTAGTAATTAATACCGAATCAATGAGACTGCTTTAAACATGAAAAAAGTAAAGTAAAGTAATGCATCATTGTGTACATCACTGCAATTAATATATACTATAATATCATTGCAATTTATTGTATTCACGTCTTATATAACATATACATGAAAAGGACAAGCAATTGTTTTCTGCAACCTCTGTAATATCCATACTTAGATTAAAATCTAAATCTTTTCATTCCGGGGTGTCCTAATGCCTTGACATCCCTAATCAACAAACCCAAAGTCTTCATACTGAGCAAAGTCCTTGCGAGTGTGCGTCGTACACATTTAAAATTTAATGAACCTGCTATTAACTACTTTGTAAATGTTGGAGCCACGTTGGCGAGTAAGTTAGAAAAAAGAGAAAGTGATTTTAGTAATCTCACAAGAGATAGCATTACTGATAAAATTTTTGAATTTACTCCTATAACGAAAGCAGCGGTCGAATTATCACTGAAGAAAGTGGGTAACTACAAGGCCTCCGGTATTAACTTGTTACCGACAAAGATATTAAAACCTTGCATGCTGGCCCTTAGTGAACAATTTGCTTTTCTTTATAACCTCTCTATAGAATATTGTAAGATACCGCAGGTATTTAAGGACGCTGTTGTTACTCCTCTTTATAAAGAGGGTGACAAGAAAAGCCCTGGCAACTACAGACCTATATCATGTATATCTCTCCCTGCGAAAATTTTAGAAAGTTGCATCCAGAACCAACTCTCGGCCTACTTTGAAATTAATAACTTTCTTAGTAAAGAACAATTTGGCTTTAGGAGTGGTAAGTCTATTATTGAAGCCCACGATAAGTTACTACAGACAGTTTACAATAATATTAATGAAAGGAAAATAATGGATTTGATTTTCCTCGACTTTTGAAAAGCCTTTGATACTGTGAATCACAAATTATTGATGAAAAAACAAGAATTATATGGGGTTAAAGGTAAGGCCGTTGAGTGGTTCTGGGAATACTTAAGTAATAGATCGCAAAAAACATTCTTAAATGGGGTCACATCCGAATCTGCACCAGTAACGTGTGGAGTGCCCCAAGGCACCTCTTTCGGGTCGATCCTTTTCATTATATATATTAATGATTTGATGGATGTTATATGTCATAATAAAGCACAATTATTTGCCGATAATACGGTATTATACGGATGTAGGTCTACCAGTGAAGGGACTTACAAACTGATTTAGACAGTATAGTTGAATGGTGTAGGTTGAATCAAATCTCATTGAATATAAAGAAATGTAAGACTGTCTCTATCTGCACCAAACCAACAATAAAAAATGTGGCGGGTTATTCCATAAATGGTCATAGGTTGGAATCAGTAAATGCATATAAGTACCTGGGAATTGAGCTCGACCGTCAGTTGAACTTTAAACAATTTCTGGATAGGAAAATTAACTTAATAAAGGTGAAAATAAAGGCAATGTCTAAATTATATAGTATTTGTGAGAAAAACACATTACTTCTCTTATATAAGACGACAATATTGCCTCACATCAACTATGGGGACGTATTTTATAGCTCGGCCAATCAAAAATACCTGCAGAGACTACAATCTCTCCAAAACTCCTCATTAAAAATTATTCTTGGGCTTCCCAAGTTAACCAGTACCATGCAGATTCACAGGGACCTAAATATGCCCTCCCTACAAAGAAGAAGAGAAAATCATATACTTGAACAGGCATACTTGAGATCCAGAAATGATGAAAACATATGGACATGAGGAGCCTTAATCTGAGAAGCAGGGCCAAGGGAAAAAATATGCGGGTCCCATTGCCAAAAAACGAACTTTTGAAGAAATCTTATGTTTTCACTATGACAACATTGTGGAATGGTCTGCCACCTGAACCACAATTAATTAATTCAAGAAAAGAATTCAGAAAATATCTGCGACAGCAGTATTACCTAAAAAATGACCCGTTCTTAAAAAAAGAATGAGTCAGTTGTTGTTAGAATATGCATATTAATTATCTATGCTGATAAATTTCTAATGTTGAGAGATTTTATGCATTCCAAGGCATATAAAGCCTATAATAAGATCGAGACATCGATAACATATTATGAAGACTACCCGTTAAGAGATCCGCATGTGATTATTGTATTTGGGGTGACTTTTCTTTAAAAGTCTTATATATTAAATGTACAAATTACAATTATTGTTCAAACTTTTATTTGTCATTACTGTACTGTATTGGCAAAAGTTTAATCTAAGTCAACTTAGAACTGTACTGTTCTAAGATATTGAACCTGGATCTTGCTCGATGGCATGAATTACTTAACTTAACTGGCTAAAACTTGTATAACAACAATTTTGGACTAGTCGTTACGTCGCATAGATAACAGTATTAATTATGATATTACGACAGAATTGAACTAATGTAAATCGTATAAACTGTATGCTTGTAATGTGATATTGTATAAAACTGATGAGGTAACTTCAACCTGAGAAGTCAGGATTTATTAATAATATCCAATGATGGAATAATTAAGACCATAGATACTGTCACAACTACGACTGTTGATACAAAACAATGACACTACATTGACATTGATAAGACCACGTGTGTAGTGGCACCAATATGGGTATCATCTGTGTAACCCTAATATTAGTAATGTATTCATGTATCCACCTGAATTGTTCTAACACTTATGTTACATATTTTATTTAGGGCTTACTGGAAGACCTACTTGTAGAGGTTTCAGTCCTTTTCTGTACCATTTTTTAATGATGATGAATAAAAATTCAATATATATATATGATTATTAGCTATAGATATAGGTCTGTGCAAATACACAGGGGATTGTACATAATTATGTTCGTCAGTTTATTATGTTAACCTTTATCATTATGTTAAGGACATGTACCAAATACACTGGTTGCAATAGGCGTTCCTATAATGGGACAGAAACAGCGTAGAAAATTGGCATTTGATCTTGGGATTAGTCTACACTTAGACAGAATCCTATGTCTTTACAAGTCGGGTCCTATTATATAAAAGCGACTCATATAGATATTGAAATGCGTGTGCTGGCCAATGCAATGCATTGGTTACAATATCTGTTAAAGAGCGTTGATTGTGTGACAAGTAAATTTCCCATTTAAATTCGTTACCTATCCCTAATGGCTAAATCGTTGGCAAATCCTGGCGCCAGACTAATACCCACTCCAGTCTCTACATCTCAGTGTTGTTATTATTAGAAACCAAGGTCCAGGCTGTATCGGGGGCTGTATTAAGTAGAATGGTGCTTGAACTCTGAATGACTGCGTACACATTCGCTTGAGTGATAGCCCATTATCCTCTGTAATTGCGACATAAGTGACAGGTCTTTAAACCACCTTGAGAAAAACGTAAACATTTTCGACAATCGTCCAATGTTTATCTCTTGAGAAGTGGCAGGATTCTTGTAACATAAACCTGGGCAATAATATCTGAGTATAAAGGACTTATATAGTATCATGTCTGCAGGCTGTTTAACTATACAACATTTTGATTGGACAGAATCTCTCATCAACGGCATGTTTAAATTCTCTATTGGTTATTGTTTTCGTCTTGTTTTAATAAAAAGTAATATGTATATATATATATATATATATATATATATATATATATATATATTGATGAATTTAGTTATAAAGGTAAAGGATATTAAAGACCTAGTACTACACGATTTACCTATCAAATGCTTTGAACGCTTCCATTATATCGAATTCTTCCTCTTCCTCTTCATCAGTTTTCTTGGGCTTTATATCTTCCTGTGGTGAGGCCGTCATTTTAAATGGGACCTGGATAGATTTAACCATATTCATTTGTTGCTTTCCAGTGTAGTTTAAAAAGCCCTAAATAGCCAGCACTATGATCCTAACCGAAAATGAGAAGTACCAATGACATGATACCAGGTCTTAAAAATGCGTGACTAGAAACATCCTCTTTCATTGAAATGCTATGCCCAAGTGGACAGGATCGAGCCTTGACCTGTGTGTTATAGCTGTAAGATACAGGGTAAACAATGGCGATCGCATTGTCTCTTTTCAACCAATGCCATTGTCTCGTAATTCGAAAAGTATCTAAATGGATATAAATTTCAATTGATTTTAGACTTGTAATACAACGCCATAGCTCTCCTTATTCGTACATGCTCTCAGAAGAAAAGAGGTGGCCACTGAGATAAAAGCGATGAGATTACTAAAGAGACTCGTAAACTGTTATTCTTGTCAGTTGACTTTCAGTGATGGGTGAAAACCCGTTATCAGTCAATATAATTCAGTATACCCACCAATGAACCGATTTTGAAGTACGTATCCTTATTTAGTTATTACGTTTGGCAACAAAGAATCCTGGTTGTAAAATAGAACAGTCCATTACAAAGCAACGTTTTCCTGTGTTGGCTCCAAGCGTATTTTTGATAAATATGGAAAAGAACAAGCTGAGCTAAGCTGGTGCAGTACTGGTTGAAAAAAAATCGGAATGACCGCGCGGGTGTATTCAACACTAAAGTTCAGAGCTTGTCATCATCATCCATATGTTAATTCTCTATTGTGGATTGGTGTTTTGATTAAGGATTTGTCCATAGTATAGATTTCCTGACTGTAAACATTCCCTGTGTCCACATGTATACTCAAGGACCAATACTCCAACTTTCCCTACAGTGAACGTTGGACTACAGACTACCACCGGTGTAACTCCTACCTGTGTATAAGCGCGTCCAATCAATTATAAAGTTTGGAATTTATTGCGAGTCATACATTTCAGCATTTTATGAGATAATTGCCGCGGTGTGTTGTATTAGTTTGGTCTGCAAATAATCATTCATATTTGCTTGTTTGAGTCTTCGTTTACCATATCTAGACGAATTGTGTATTTACTTTTTTCAAATTAGGAATACACTATGATGCTATAGTGATAATCTGATAATCTGTTATCTGACATTTCAATATAAATTTTTAAATATTTGAAATTAATCTATCCAATTAGTCAGGACAATGCATGTCTGAGCGTGACGTTTATGATTTGTTTTATATTAGGAGAAAGTTAAACTTCATTCTATTGTTAATTCACCTGTACAATGGACAATATTTAGATTAGTGATTATTAGATATGATTATAGACTTAATTGTCTGGGATGTATATGTTAGGAAGAAAAGTCTGAGGTTCACTTTTTTACAGAGAACAGGGTTTATGGTGACGCCGGCCACTAAAGAAACAATGCCTGATTGTGAAACGAGAATGATCGTGCTCGTTTAGAGCTTATGAGGATTAGTACATTCATAGCGCTCAATAACACAGCCGGGGTTTAAGAATAGTTTTCTGTTCTCCAAGTCAAGTCCCCCTAGAATGTGCACTGCGTTTAGGCTGTTTCTCTGGATAAGTGCCATCCAAAACTTTCATCTCCTCCTCCCCAGTGTGCGTGTCACGGTAACATTTGAGTCGCAGCTTTAAATTGGAATCAAGGGAAAAGTTCTTACCACTCACAAGTTTCTCTCGTAGTAATACTACTCCTGCATTATGTTCCTTTACCACTCGGATATGTTCCTTTCTCAGGAATAGCCTACACAATAACATTTCATACCCGTAAAAATAATGATTAATATCGAGAGATTTGAAAGAATGATAGAACGATTCTTCAATACATATGATATAAGGAAAGCCCCTTCAAAAAATAACCTACCCAAGGATACGTGGGATCCTTTCTCTGAATGATTTCTGGTCAAGTGTAATATAAACTAATTGGCTCTGTTCATTTATGCATCACTGCTAGAGCCGAGGAAACACCATCACCGACCAGTTGCAGTAGGGGGCGCCAACCATCAAGCATCAACACCCGACTTCAAGACACCGGCCTACGGTTACGTACTTCGGTTCGCACTGCAATACACACGAAGACTATAGGGTCTGTTGTATAAGTTGCGATGGACTTTAATGTTCTTCGTAGTCCATTGCAACTCAATCTGCTTGTATAAGCTCCAGAAATCGCATGTCATTCTCATCCCTATATCGTCATTCATATCTTCATTGTAAGTGTGTTTTGGTTAGAAAATCATCTTCCTATCTTTTTCGCAAATATTGGCTAAAAACCTCCCATCACCCTGAAGGGCTTCGTTTCTAATTCGCATCTCCTGCGAAGTAGAAATAAAGTGTATTTGGCCATATCCACCAATTTGACGACTTTTGATCCACCATTTCATCATTTCATATAAAATGGCTTTGAACAGTTAGATATCATAACATATGATTATTTTGGCAATGATTATTTGAGAAATATGTGAGGAACCATGTTTCAAGGTTTTTTTCCATGGGGAAAATTGATAGAGAATTATTGACCATCAAAATGCTGAAAAAATAATATATAATACATGCTTGATGTGTTTAATCTGAACCAATGTTTCATATTTTGTTTAATCTGAACCAATGTTCCATATTTTCATTTTGAAAAAATTGACTAAATTCCTTGAAGTCACTGATAAATTGCTTGATTAGCAATCTCTGTAGGCCATGGGTAGGGGGGTTGTGTCGCGTTAGGGGGACAGTATGCCTACCTTGTTGCATGAATATTATTTTTACAAAATTGAGAAATAATCGTTTTTATTCTTAAAATTAGAGAAATTAAGAAATTTCAACTAAATGTCATACTTTTTTAATTATGTCTTGCTAATTTCATTATACAGAGGCCAAACTGTGCCTTGTCTCGTGCGGGGACACACACACAACGGGGTTGGGGGTGAGGGGGAAGAAGTGGGTTGGGGGGAGGGGGGAGGAGGGAGATTTCTTCGTATATTCAGCTACTGTAACTTTGTTGGTGCTAGTTTTAGACAGTAGATGGGTACCTTGCGTTTTGGATCATTTAATCTCTTTTTGATTGGATTTAGACCTCCAGAATCTCCTGATTTCTAATCTGTGACCTACTACTCTGTCACCCTTGAGGAAATTTAACTATCAACGTTTGAAAAAAAATATCAAATTCAATCAATAATACATTATTTTACTCGCAATATCCACTTTACTTATATCATATTGATGGAACATGAACTGTATGAGTGGAATAACATAATTATAAAGATAGAGAATTTGTTGTGATTGCTAAAGATCATTTTCAGAGGTCAAAGGTCAAGGTCACTGGTATTTTTTGAAGTCCAATTTTCGAGAATTTTGCCATTTTTAAGGTATATTTTCTTCTGCCTGTAAAAAAATGAACGAAATGAGATAATGGTTCCAAACTTTCGGGTTAACTACTAGGGCATATCAGCTATACGTCCACAAAATATTAAACAGATAAAATGATTTTAGTTTTACCATGGTCACTAGGCCCTCAGAGCCGAAAGGTCATAAATTTGGTGGATTTGGCCAATTTATCGGTCGAAATTTCTATAAAGCTGTGGCAATAAAGTTTATATGATACCATACCATTATTAGGCCTACTTACAATACCCGCTGTATTCAGATACTTTGAGGGGGGCATAAGGGTGTACTGGAGGAGGCAATGGGTGTGACACTGGGTGCATGAGGTACTGGAGGAGGTACTGGAGGAAAACTGGAGAAGGTACATTTTTTTTTTTTTAAAGATTTTATTTAAACTTGGTTACCGGCTCCCCTTTTCGGGGTTAGTTCTGCCGGGCCAAGCCATACAAAATTTTTAGATGTATATTTACAATAATATATACATGAGATTTCTATTTACATACAATTTGATTTATGCTTAGTGTCTAGTTAGCGGAAGTTTGGATCTAAATACATGAGGAGGTACTGGCGGGGTACTAGAGTGGGTACAGGGGGAGGTACACAAGGGGGCACTGAAGGAGGTACAATTAACAGGAGGTACTGGAGTTGGCACAGTGACACAAGGAGGTACAGGAGAAGGTACTGGAGGAGATACAGGAAGAGGTACAGGATGGGTACTGAAGGAGGTACAGGAGGATGTACCTGAGGAGATAGGGTCATGTACAGGAGGAGATACAGGTGGGCATACAGGAAAAGGTACTGGAGAAGATATAGGGTCATAATGTGCAGTCCCAAGACAAGTTTCCTCGACTTTATTTTATCATCATATTATAATACTCAATCCTTATCCTTAAGGATATGAAATTGTGTGTGTCTCTAAAAGTGAGCAGCGTACTGCAGTGCGCTGCAGCAAAGAATTTTGCAAATACCATTATGGGCAACCTTGAGTCAGGGGTACAAAAGATTCAGGAGCTTGCTGATTCCACAGAAAAGGGAAACCTTTCTGAGGGTGAGGTTAATATCGTAAAGGACCTAATAACAAATGTTCGCAGTTACAAGAGGCAGCATGATACACTGGCATTCACCAACGTCTGGAGCGCGACCAATACCACCTCTGCTCTGGTGAACAAACTTACATCCATTTCATGTGAAAATACACGATTCAATTGGCAACAGTGTAAATATACACGGAAGAGACGTAAAACTGCACGTTCTTTTCGTATAGTATTGAGGCCAAGATTGTCTACTGTATGACTAGGTCTACTGAGTCTAACTGTTTTGAGCCAGGAAAAATGTACACAAGTAAATCGGACACCTCATGGTTGGAGGCTGTATGATATAGCTATGATACTGTGGCTCCCGCAAAGGCCGATCTCGCACGGGCGTGAGCAGTACAATGACGTGTATTTCAGCATGTCAGATGAAAATGTTGTACCCAATAATTCTTTTCACTTAAAGCAAAACTTGTTTTCCCTTTATTTTCAAGGAAGCTTACAGTGAGATCTTGTGTGTGTGTGTGTGTGTGTGTGTGTGGCGGGGGGGGGGGAGAAAAGATAGAACTGTAAGCCCAGGATCAGTGGCTGGAAATGTTTGCTGATCACATTATATGTGGTAAAACTGAGCGTCGAGGTTGAGGAGTTCTATCCTCTGGGATGGATGGTCGGTGAAAAATTGTGATTTGCAAGGACAAAAAAAACGCTGTAAATAATCTTAAATTTAAACTTTTATTACTGAGTAGTTTCTGAAAACACAATTTCTTTTGGCTTCTGCCTCAATGACGTGCGATTAAAACAGTGAAAATATATTGTGAATGGGTAGTACTAAATGTATCTCGAAATATTTTTAAATTCGTAATTATTATTTAGAAGTGAATAGTTCATCACATAAATTCAATCGTTTCATAGGGACTTCCCTATACCACCTGCTACAAAACATATTTTGATATAGTTGATTAGCATTTCATATCTTAGGTTTGTAACTTTTTTCATATTGTTATGAACTCTTAGGTATTGCTGAATCCGAATGGTAAAATATAGGATTTTGTGACAAATATATTTGTAATGGAACTAGCGAAATTGACATAAATTCTTTTTACCCTCAAAACCAATATTTATCATGGTACACCATCATGTTCTTAAGGTTTTGGTAGTGATATAACAGCATTTTACAATTGAATGATTGAGATTGACACTTCAGACAAAGGAACATAGAAGGCGTTGTTATTCAAATCGATTTGCGCTAGGCAATGTAACAAAATTGATTGATGATTAATAATTGTCAAAGTATGATGACATGTGACAATTTCTCCGAGTCTTCATGTCAGACAGATATTTCATGTAACAGAGGCACGTCAGATTGAACCTTGTAAGTTGTTTGTGATTCAAGTTCAAGATTGTATAACATGAAATCCAGTTCAAATATTTCGAGCGAGGGGTTGACAAACTCATGTAATCCCCAGTAAATCGACTGAGTAATATTAGCATATAATTAGGGCAACTAATAGACTTAAAATTATGCGATCACATTTCACAAAATATGGAATTTAGGGTCACTTCCACATAAGAAATATACACAGGTTATTTGAAAGACCCTTTGTAATGCTATTGTTGGCACTTAACTACACAAAATCTCATATCTTTTGGCAATCCTTTCGACGAGGTGATAAGTCATCTTTAACCAATTGAAAGTGAAATATTATTATTATCAGAGTTATTAAAGTTGCCCAAATATAGTTGCAAACATGACATTGAGCTACTAACCGGAAATGGAAAAGGAGATCATCTGCTATATAAGTTTATTGATAGGAGGTGAGCGTATAGAGGACGATGGTAAAGGTTATCATAAAAATACAAAATGTTAAAGGAATAATAAATCAAACAATTCGATTATGAAAAAGGTATCTTTTCACCTGAAGGTTAAGGTTACTGTTCTCCCAGAAAGTGTATTGTCCCTACTATGATTAGAGAAAGCCATGTTCCACGGAGCCTACCCAATACTTTGAGAAAGTAGAATCTCTTAATATTATTTAACGTATGTATGATTTACATAGGCTTATGCAATATATGTTTTTGTCGAAGAGGTCAATAATATAGATTCTAATTTAATAGGGTGGGTGATAACGGATCAAAATATATTTAATAATTATAAAGGATACAGTATGTTTGTGAGTTTTTGAAGGTTGAATTTCTGCTCAAACAAAACCCAATGATCTGACATGGTAATGTAAATGGGGATGCCTGCATCTTCCCAAAGTCAGAAGCAAACATAATAGGATCAGGGAATAAAGCAACATATTTACAGCTCGGATACCTCCAAAACCACAGATAAATTCTGGTCGTACCACAAAAAGCCTTTTTATGAATTAAATGCGCCTAACGGACGCAACACAATTATAAATAGGTCACCTTGGGGCAGGCAATAATCAAGAACAAATAAATATATGGTTCAAAAGGTCTTAACATCTTTAGTCTTCATCTACGCCAATTATCAGGATAAGCTATACTGGATGCAAAGCTATGCAAGTGCTGTTGATAGTGACCTTTGACCTAGCTGGACACACCCTCGGGCATCTAACCATACATAGAACTAGCTCCACGTGGAGCTAGTTCTATGATCTAATCAATCGAGGCTTCCCATGAGATGGCACCACTGACCACTGGTCACTGCCAGTCAGTAAGATCAAGGACACCATAGACAGACGTTGTGTGAAAAACCTAGCCTGTATTCTGAATAAATGCAGGCTTTGTTGCAAATAAATGCATTCGTTACTGGTGTATTCCTGTATTTTTACATCATCACTAGGGAATTTGGGTAGGGGGAGACTAAAAAGATTAATAACCTCGGCATGGTGGACGCTCAAACATCCTTCGGCTTTCACCTCAGGATGCTTTGAAGGACTGTAAATCCCTGGCGTCCACCATGCCTCGGTCATTAATCCTTTATTAACCCCAAGTACTTGCATATGCATGGAAGAATTCGGGAAAGTTATCCAAATTGTTCAATTGAACAAATGTAACATACATAAAGAAAACGTTTAAAATGAAATATAATAATTTCCATATCTATTCCATTATAAATGTCAGAATGTAAAACTGTTCCGATTGTTTGTAAACCTAGAAAGACCACGTTTTGCTTATCGCAAAAATGCGTAATGGGGCGATGGTTAAACAAATATTTGGCCCTAGATACTAATCCCCCCATTGATAGCCTGAATATTAAACCAACGAGATTATATTAACACAATCTCGTTGATTAAACACAAGCATATTTTCCAGAATTTCACCCAAAGCCCCTTAGAAATTCCTAAAATCCATAAAATCACTTGATAATAGTAACGTACAATGAAATGATCACAAGAAAATCAGGGTACAAAATTCTTACGAGGTCATTAAGACCAAAAGCGCTGTCTTCTGTCACCTTCCCAAGGAAGAAGGATAATCAAAATAGTTGCCGGAAGTAACATAAGAAACACATGCGCTTGGCGTTTTGGTGATGCAGTATTACATCCATCTGTGTTGCAGGCTAGAACGCACCCGTGCATATACTCATCGTCATACTTAATCCTGTTAACAAACCAACAATGGCTTTCCCGACCAATTTCTGTCTCTGTATTGGTCTCTCCATTGTCAACAACGCATGTCCGGACAAGGACTGAGTAGCCGGTGCTCGCTGTAAAGGAAGGATATAATACGGTCTGAATAACAAACATTTGCTATGGCTATAATCAGAAACAATGCATTTTACCAGAGATAATGACTTGAAATGCGGCAACAGACCAGGGTGACAGCCTATTCCTATTTTGCATAATACGACTTAGATTTGTGCATTGTTAATTAATACAAAACAGTGTTGAACAAACTTTAATCCGTATACATATATATGTGATTCACACTTTCCTTAAATAGTAAATATATCCTGAGTGGTTCGTTATGGAGCAATTCATACCATTACATGCATGAAGGACATTGTAATCAACCACACCAACTGGACGATGTAGCACAGAAAAGACGCGGTCATGTCACTTGGTATGTAGTAGTACATGAAAATGGGTTTGTCGCTCAGGCATTATCACTGCATGAAAATTATCAGTAAGCTTGTGTGCATTGCGATCTACACCAGTTGATAACACGAAATGGTGGTTAACCCATAAGGTTGAGGTGAGGTTGTGACTTTGGTTTCAAATCTCGGTTCAGATACCAAAGAAGGCCTTGTATTACATGTAGTATACTGTTTAAATGATTCAGGATTTTTTTTGTGGCCAATATTTTGGAAATTGTAATGATGCTTCCAAACGTTTCAGTTTTATAATAGTTTTAATTTAGCTTAATAATAGCTGTTTTTGACTGTGATGATTTCGTTCTGCGAATGATACTGACCAATTTCCTGGGTGTTTATTTGACAGACTGGGTGCATTTTACCTCCGGGTGAAAAGTTTGTTCATGAATTTCTTTTCTTAAAATTATAAACCAATTGTCGCTATCCCAAATACCGCTATTCGATCTAGCCACCGCCTATTGTTTAAATTTCGAACTAATCTGGACGCAGTGCATTCTTCCTCTGCTACGTTCAGCTATGGTCAAGTACTAGGGAGGAGGTGCCGCACTATGGTTCTGCATACTCAAACGCTTACAGAAAAGTATGTATTTGAGGTATAAACTCATGTTATATATCAGAAGAATCGCAATGATATCAGCAACACACTTCGAATTTCCGGAACTGATTACAAATTGGCGAAACGGCAGTCGATTGTCTAACAAATGTGTTGTTTTAGCACTGAAACCAGAAGCTTCATTGACCGCTTCTGGGTAGTTGTGGGAGCGACAATTATCACTGGTGTTAAATTCGCACACCACACACTGTAACCGAGATTACGAGAATTTTGAATATAAATTCATTCTTTTAGAATAGGCATTATCTGTATACTTCTGGGAATGAGATTAGTGTCACTCCATATTAAGTAATGCTTACCTATGGTAGCCTTCATTTTGACGCATTCTGTAGCAGGGAAGAGACCCATTCTGCCTTTTCGGCCGGCAGAGCATGGGGAGACATAAAATCTGTTTGTGTTGTTAAAAGTATCTTCACAGTCTGGGTCGCTACCATTGACCGATGAACATACAAAACAACCAATGCCGTAAGCTGAAAGGCAAAAACATTAAATAGTAACATCTAATAATTCCATCTAACAATTGCTAAATTATTGGTGTTTGCCTACCTTTTGTTTCAAATTATACTAACCGACTGATGGGTATACCATAGAGAAATGACTGTTTTCCTATTATCATTCCAAAGAAAGTACTATTATTAGTGTTTGCTATTACCTTGTTGAATACAACAATAGAAGCCACAGAGGATGCCAAATGCGATGTAAATACAAAGCGAAGACTGCATGTTGATGAGTACAGATTCCTGGAAAGTAAAAGCAGGCTATAAGTATTGTGTAGCGTCTCTATCGGATCAGCTCCATATGGGATTATCAAATCGGAAAGGCTATTGATTCTTATAAACACGGAAACGTTGTTGGAAGCGAGACATTTTAATATATAACGTTAACAATTTACGCCAGAAACGGGAACAGCCCCATAGCATGGAAAGGGGGCATTACAATCTGCTAGGAGCAGGTCTTCCATGTGAGCTCAAAATAGAAAAATACAATATCGAATAAATCCATATAATGTGGATGCAATAACATGGATTCCTATTCAAGATGACAATACACAATTAAAGAAGGCTAAGTAAAATATTTGACTCTTTTATGAGTGTTCCCTTATGTATGTGTATTTATCGGCGAGGTCCACTTAATTTATGATTAAATGGGCCGTCTACTTTTGATATTGATGTATAGGTATAGGCTAGCCCATTTTCTATTGTGGGGCGGGCTGTGACATTCTAACGAACACTGCATTGCCCCCTACTCACACTTTCTAAAGACTAGAAGGTCTTGGAATATGTGGGTAGCATTCTGTTGAACACTGGCCCAACAGTTGTGTACAGTATAGTCAGTGAGAAAGAGACATGGATCGAAAGTCGAGCCTTTTATATGTTGTTCTGCTGTGTCAGGGGCTCTCCGTTAATTGCGTATTTGCTATACACATTGAGTATTACGTGTCCATGCCAAGAAGTAAATATCATTCATTTTAAACGTTTGTCATTATTTTTCTGGAATCTATTGGGCTTTTTCAATAAACGCGCAATTCCCTTGCAGCCTGTCCCTTGAAACTTTAAATGAATAACCGATATATTATATATATATATATATATATATATATATATATATATATATATATATATATATATATATGAACTTTTCCTATGGTAATGCTTATACATCCTTTTTGTAACAGCACTTCTATTGGAACATAGACTCTGTAAACTATAATGAGTAGGTATAGTTGGTTGATCTACTTTACTTGTTTGAAGAATATAACGAATATATAGCTACATAATAGGTATATTTTTGTCACAGAATCCCAAATTCCACCAAATGTTATTTGTCTTCTGCTCAAGACGGGCTATTCCATTCACTCTCATGTCCATTCCTATTAAATGAAATACTTTAGTAGTAAATATTTAAAGAGTAAGATTATTCCTCTTGAGGGTTCATGATCAAGTAAATAACGCGAAAAGCTTTTGTTCGAGATCCAGTTTCTATTCACTTTCATCCCCTCGATATAAATCCTGTGTACATTAAATACATATTGCTTGGTGTAAATCAACCAAACAGTACAGCAAAGTAAACCATACAAAGTCATATTGGTCAAGGTAGTAGGGCTAGGTTCGCTTCTTACCTAGCGCTATTTCTTTGACATTGTGTGCATACATGCATGCTATCATGAGGTATGTTTCGAGGTAGCAGGCAGGCCTACATGACGGATCGATGTCAGTTGCCTTCCATTTCCGTTTTACCTGATAAGCCTCAATCGGTTTGGTACTGCCATGCAGGCTACACTAGCCTTACTTCAGATGAAGGCTATAAATATAATGTAATAGTATTTGCCAGAATCCCGTGTCATAATTTTATAATAAACTCTGGTTGAGCTCAGCCGAGGCTGCAGAATATTTTGCAGTAAAAGGCATCTAATATCTTATCGTTGCATTGTGATATCTATGTTTAGAGCACAAAACATTATGTTTGGAAATTATGTAAACTCAGTCTGGAAAAAAACTTTTTTTTTTCAATGAAAAGGAAGCTATGATATTTATTATTGATAAGGGAAATTATGTCAACTCAACCTGGAAAAAAACTTTTTTTTCAATGAAAGGGAAGCTATGATATCTATTATTGATAAGTCAGCACTTTCCAGTTGGTTTGGTCGTTGAGGATGAAGATTTTTCTTTTTACCTTTACGGTATAAATAGTTGCCTAAGGTAAGAAGTAAATAAATGCATAAGGAAAGTTAAAGAAAGTTAGAGGCCACTCTATAATAATACAGGTATAGCCTGAGATCATCTATGTGAGGGAGAGTTAGGTTGAACGGCTAAGGATGAAAGTGAATTCCTATTTGGTTGAATAGATATTATAGAGGTGATGTAATGCCGGTAGCATTAATTTACTGGCTAATTTACAAGGATCGATAGAGTGCCATGCACCTACTTGACCGACTGTCATCATATCAAGCTTTGGATCAGCACATTAATTTTATATTCACCAGCAAGATTCATCAGGATATATGTGTGTACATTGCATTGTAAAGCCTCATCTAGATATAGTAAGGCTTTGATTTACTCTCCTAAATGAATGGAGCACAATCCCACTGATTAAAGGATGATACCTTCCCCACGTTAAATGGTGCCTGCCTAAATCCAGTGAATATGTTTACATGGAAGACGGATGCTCTTTGAGAATGCTAACGTCTCAATGCTCTTAACTTGTCAGTGAGTAACACATATTACTTGGGAGCAACCCGAAAAAGCCTGGCCTCCCCAAGTATTTGTTTATATCGCTGTGTACTTTGACAAAGGAATTTATAAGCTAGATGGATGAACACCCCAGTATTAGAAGTGCTTCTCATCCATATGAGAAGATTGCCAATATTCTTTCAGTGTGTTGCATAATAACAAATAACATCATAGCCTACACCCATCAATTGAATCTAAGGATTTCCCAGATTGTGTAGGTTTTTAACCTTGGTTAACGCATATATTTTCCAAGCAAAACATTCATATATTTATACAGACGTTACATACCTCTAAATAACCTATTGTTCCATGGATGTGTCTAATTCATAATCCGTTTGCACAAGACTGTCAGCTGAGATCCTTGTCAGCAACCGCCCAATGTGCCTAGTTCCATGTCACCTACCAGTCACTGTTTTGGTGAGCCTTATAACTGACGTCGAATCAAGGGATTCCACCCTACACGAGCATCATCTGGCATCCTACGTACACTCCGAGTCTATTTCTGGTTCCTCAGTTCCAATCCTCCGGAGGCCTGTACATATCTCACCAACATGTATATCCTCAGTACCATCAAGATGAGGTACGAAGAACCCTGAATCTATGCACTACCAGAACATGCTATAGCAGCATAAAGTTCACTAGGACAGGAGGTATTTTACGCCATTACTGTCTGAATGAGTGCACTATGCTTGGCAGTGGAGATGTGCCGTGGCTAAATGCTGGCCCACAGGCTCGGGGAAGCTCAATATCCAGACTACTTATGCAGAGCGTGATAGAGGGAAGCAGCATTCAGCAGGCATGCACACACAACGCATGCGTACGTTGCGTTAGCTCACACACACACACTCCTTTCTCCCTGCTCAACACAGCGCAGATTTTGATGTGCTACAGCGTACAAATTTTGTCCTTTATCTGGCTGAGTCCAAATATTGGGGGAAACCAGAGCGCTCCTAAAGAGCTGCTGCAGGACGCTAATATTATACACAACAGAGAGGGCAAGTTATACTATGACTATAATCCATGTTATAATCACAGCTCTCGGTCTAGTGGATTATTGGATATTTGCTGCGAAATCATGCATGAGTAAACGGGAGGTTTGCACCTCGTTAAGTGGAAATGTTTCCATAGGGTATTGGTACCATTAAAAGCATAGTTTACCAATGTAGCCTACTTCATATACTTTCAACTGTGTGAAAGCACTTTAATTATGGTCTGTTAAAATTTGGCTCGTCCTTAGATCGAAGGCGATATTTACGTGCCACAGAGAGAATGGAGTTACAGAACATTGACAATTCTTGGACGCTAACTACCAGTATTTCTTTTGTTTTTAGAGGCATACCCCACGCCCATCACTTGCTTTGTAGCAATGGGTAAATATAATCCTCGTACATACATCATCTAAATTTACATAATATATAAGTTCCGTGGTTATATAATTACGCAATTGATTATCAATATACCCTGTGGAAGGGTGGACGAAAGCTTGAAAGATATTTCTGTTGATCCACAGGAAGTTATTAAGGTAGCCCTGTAGGGCAACCAAGAGTCAATATCATTAAAGCCGAGGCATGCGATCATCATATCAGACACGATGGATAATTTTCTTTTATAAGTCACTTGATAGAACTTTCCCTTGAGATAGCAGGCTAAATATGCGAGTCCGGCCACTGGCAATCGATCGATAGGAGAGGCATGATGAGCAGGTACCCGCAGCGATGCAAAGGTTACCAGTTGGGCAGCAGATGACCATGAGCAGAAGCACCCCTTGAGCCAAGCATAGCCCCATGCAGCTGCTCCCTTGTATGTAGAATTAAGAGAGAATTGCGTGATGTTACGTGACATTATCCTGTAACCTAGCTTATAGGGCTACTATCTTTGGTCACTGTTTTAATAGATACAGGAAATTGGACCATGCGAAGTGGATTAGATGAATTAAAATCCAAATTAACTTATTCAGAGATCGCAACATTTAAAATGTATTCGACAATGCCCTCATCGATCCCAAAGGTTAGAAATATTTTATCACGCAACATAAGTATCATAATATAAGACATGGGGCAGCGGTGTGTTAAATTTATTGAAATGTGATGTTATATTTTTTTAACGTTTAAAATACGCTAGGAAATCTACCATAGGCCTATATATAATATATACTAACTTTTATTTTCCATTTTTTACACTTATGGTCTACATGGAGAATGGGTCTCATAGGGCTCTTGAGGCCTTAAATCGACAAATCTGAGAACAGCCATCATTCAATAAAAGTTTTGCATTTCATTTTTTAAACTTCAATATTTTGATTTATTATCGTATCATTGGATGAAAATTGGAAAAAAAATATAGTTTAGGCACTTCATTTGAAAATCATCTTTTTTTAGGCACTTCATTTGAAAATCATCTTTATTTTTTTACACCCAAAGTTCAAGGACATTGCCTTGTAATAATCCTTATCAAATATTCATGATTTCTCAAAATTAATATTATTATATTGATTTGTATAGCAACATTACATACCTTTCTCATCATATCCAACTGAAATTATTGTGTTCCAATTTTTTATGTTGCCACCCCGATGCTGCATCGGGGTGGCAACACTAACTTAATTTGGTCCAAAAATAGCAGAACAAATCTTAGGCTGAAATTTCAAATTCTATGGCATAAACCTCCTTATAGATGCCTTAAAATGACAGATTTTCATTTGATAATCTATTATTGGGGTGGGTTGGCAACGTTAAGAATTCCCCAGCATGGCTTTTTTTAAATGATTCAGTTCTCATTGAAACAGTTTTTCGAGTATATGGTTTGTCAATGTTTGAATTCAAAATAAAGTTGTTGGAGATTACATTCCATGAACGAATTTTCACTAAATATTTATTTTTGATCCCTTGGCAACGCCTTTAAAAGAGTATCGGGATGGCAACGTTAAAATTCCCCAAAACAAAAGGTAAATTAAAAGAAATCGAAAATATTTTGAAACACTATATTTTTTATGTATGTATAGCCAACTGGTGGGAGCATTATTTCAGACACATGTTATAATCATTTGATGTTTTGTACAATGCTGGGTAAACATTATTTGACAAAAACAAAATTTCTCTTTAGAAAACTGTAATTTAGGCCGTTTTCAGCCTATAGGGCGGCCATTTTTTATTTTGGCTCTATAAAAGTATATGTCGCATGAAAGGTCTATATAGGGTGCATTGTTTAGTGTAACATATAGAGAGAATAGGACGAGCCGGCAATAATAAAAAAATTATTGGACGAGATTCGTCCACATAAGCACAATGCCATAGGCAGAGTGCTTATGTGGACGAATCAAGTCAAATAGATTTTCGATTATTGCCGGCGAGTTCCATTCTATATTTATTATATGTGCATAAAATTTGATCATATGTCATCAAATATCACTGAAAAAATATTAAAGAAGTCTCAGAGAGCCCCACTGACAGCCCCGTTAGTAGGCCTACAACATTATTTAGGCCTACTGATATTGTTGAATTAAAACGTTCATATCTAGGCCATTTCTTGAGCTACATTAAAAAAACTTATATCATTCGATAGAGAATTTAATGCTCTATTTAATTATGTGGTTTTTATTATGTATTTCTATAATTATAGTACCAGAATCACGGGTGGATTACCGATCGCAGGGATTTGTTTACATACTTAGCGGAGAGCCAAAGCTCCACGAAGCATATCAACAGAGCTATTTTTAGACTACATTTTTATAGGACGCGTCCTATATGAATATCTTTATAGCACCCCACTTATAGCACCTCCCATATAGCATGCACGTATAATAATTATTCATATACAAGAAGCTGGTTTCCATGTAGAGTCCAAAATAGCTTGTGTGCTCATTTCGTGAGAACTGACCGTTATATGATATATTGTTGTTGCCATCAGTGAATGTATCAGTAGATCGGTTTAATAAAGAGAAAGTCATAGTTAGTCTTTAGTTTGTCTCTCTTTCGTCTTCTTCTCAGGTAATATTTAGTTAAGTTAAATCCACTCCAGGGAGAGATAATAAGAAGGGGGAAAAAGGGGACCTAGCAGAGACTATATCTTTCCCTGGACAGGGATCGCACCATCCAAGGAAATCTCTGAGAGAGTTAATTACTTGAGTTGGTCTTATAGGGGATGAGTGCCCAGACGGGGCTTGGACGAGTCGGCAGATCTTCCTCAAAGTAACAACGGACAAGCAGATATACTGTGCGGCAGCGATCAAGGCTCCATTTATTCTCTTGTAAAACTACTCCGGACTCTCCCCAGCCTGGGCTCCAACTGGCCCTTAACCCCAAATCTACCCCTATTTATACCTCCCCCCAGGTTCCCCTCCACTCACAATGTGGAACCCTAGCGCCCCAGGCGGTGGACGAATGTACCCCATTACATCACTCGTCCACCGCCTCCCAACCCCTGCTACAACAATATATATTCTCCTCTATATAATTCTAAAAAAATTAACATAGGGTTAGCAAAATGGCCGCAGTCTTGCAAGATCTCCATGGATATGGATAATTCAAAATTCTACATGGTGCTGACAGTTTTGCGGGGTTTTTTTTGTATACATGATTACTTTATAGCTTAAAGAATTCTGATTCGAAATAGATAAATGATAGACATAATTGATCATGTATATAGGTTACTTAAACGAAAAAGATGGAGTATATGATATGAGGATTTATAGCTCTTCTGGGTTGCAGGTATTTTGTATCAAAGTTCAACTCAAATTGTTCCTTAAAGGCAAACGCTACTATTCACTGTCCCCAAATTTTCTACACATGTAGTGTGGGTTATATACTACATGTAGTGAATACGGTTTTAAATAGATCCGAGATAATTGGTCTGACCGGGTGTTGCTATAATTGGGTGCACGCGCCTCAACTGAATGCGCTCCCGGCTCAGAAATGGCCTTTCGGATTCCTGCCTTTTCTTACTTGGACAGAGTTCCAGTAAACCATTATCAAAGGTAACTTAAATCTAGTCAACTCTTTTACCATAATGTGTCTTAGAGTGCTTCCGGATGCTCCGGTAAGACTTCGTGTTGTTTCACTTTGTTGCTCCTTTGTAAAACCATGTTAACTGTTTGACTCTCAACACCTGCAATGATCGTGTACCATAATTGCCACTTGTCCTCTGAGGCCAATACCTGGTCACCTCTGTTGGGTCCGATAAACACTATCGGACATGGTTTGTGTGGAGAATAAAGCCTGTGATACCTAAAGAGCTGTGTGTCTGGTCTTCTTTCCCTTTGCGAGAATAGAGATATCGAACTTGGGTAGTGTGAGACGGAAAAACACTACAATTGGTGCCGTAAACCAGTTTCTGGCCGCAGACCTTGTTGATAGTGTGACTGTTGTTTCTTGGTGAAACAGGACTGCGTTGTGCAGAGTTTCGGAGATTGGCTGATAGACCCCATCAAATGGCTGAGGCAGCGGGTGATGCCGTTGCCACTACAGGCACGGAGTCTCCGCCGAAGGTTGGTTTGGTCAAGTCTCCGGCGAAGACTACTATGGTCAAGCCTTCGAAACTGTCTATTGTTGCGGATACCTTTGGTCCTCCGATGAAAGGACTATTGGGTCCCCGTAACCCGTAAAGATGAGGGAACTTTTGCTTATGAGGGCGATGTGTTCTGTTCTCTTCAATCTGGTGGACGTTGGAGCAGGTAGTGCTTTCAATCAGTGGCGTCGGTCGCCGGAAGACTTGACTGAGGATGAACTCCGTCACGAATTCCGTAAAATGCGCTCTGACTTCAAAGCTCATAGAAGTGCTGCTGAGGATTTGCATGCGTGTATGGCAGACGTTACACAGCAGAATGCAACCCTTCGGGGAGTTATACATGATGCTGTTTACGGACCGCCTCCGCCGGTAACGGTGGAAGATTGTGTTTCGGAGGATGGAACGGAAGAAACGCCCCCGGCGGACACTTCGCAGGGTGAGGATTTGCTCAGTATGTTGATGAAAGTCAAAACTGCAAACACACCCAAAGCTCCAGTAACGTCAACTTTTGCTGATCCAAAGTTGTCATTTGCACCAATGATGGATGATCCGTCCATTGTTGCAGCTAAAGGGCCGGAGAATGTAGACAGGCGTGTTACGTTCTCAAAACTGGCGCAAGCTTCATCTTCCCTGAAAGGGAATGCAAATGATGGTTCATTTTTGAGCGGCAAGAATGTTACCCTGCAGAAGGAACAAAGCAATGTGGTTGTTACAAAGTCACGTACTCCTGTCATTAAGACTCCTAATGGAAGAGTTCATGATGGTACGTACATCCGCAATTCCCCTAGTTCCCCCAGTCCTACGTTATTCAGTACTAAAACCCGGAAGAAGCCTTCCAAGGGTGATAGTGACTCAGATGACTCTGATGATGACGGAGGGAAGGATAGTCGATCTAGTAGGTCCCGTCAGAGAGATCGTTCTCTTGTCCAAGGTCTTGAGTATACAGGACCAGATGAGTCGGATGATGATTTTGATTACAAGCAATCTTCGACCCGGGAAAGTATTGCTCCGAAAGTATCCGTACCCAGGTTGTGGGATGGTGTTATTTCGTGGAGGATATACTTGGCGGAAATGAAGGTAATTGCTACCGCGCACAACTGGAGCCCTGAACAGTTGTTACGACAGTTGATCTGTGGTTCCAGGAGGCAACTGGCGGAAATGGGAGATTTGCCGGAGAATTTGACTCTTGTACAGTTTGTCGACCATATGGAAACAAACTTTGGTGAGAAGTCTAGACCTAGGAAGCAGGCAGAATTCTATAATTCCCGCCAGACTCCGAACCAGTCGGTTAGACTTTTCGGTAACGATGTTGCTCGGAAAGGGCGACGTGCTTTTGGTCCCTTGGATAACACGTTGAGGTCAGTTTCGCTCTGTGTGTTCCTACAGGGAGTGACAAATCAGGATATGGCTGATTGGGTTCGCCTGAAACAGCCGAAAGATCTCCTGAGAGCCATACACTGGGCGGAGGTGTGGGAGAGTTGTTGCTTGGAGAGTGGCAGTGTTGCCTCTATAAGTACATTTACCACCACTGGTCCAGACGTGTGGAAGAAAAACCCAAAGGTTTCCATGCAAGCTACAGCTGCCGAACCTGTGGCGGAAGACTCATGTGGCGATGATGTCCCTGAGGCAGTCGTCCAGGCTCTACGGTCCTGGGTAGGACAGTCTAAACAGAAGTTTTCTGGTAAACAGTTTAACTGGAAGAAAGGTATAAAGCGAACTGGTTGCTTCCAGTGTGGTCAGGAGGGTCATTTTATGGCTAGCTGTCCGCAGAGGGATGTCTGGAAAGATGCGACTGGTAAGGAAGATTCCGTGGCAAAGGCTGACCAAGCGGTGAAGCGGGAGTCGTCGGAAAACTCCAAACGGGTCTCATAAGAAGCGAGATGGGATCCGGGGAATTGTTTGTGCTTCCTAGTACTACAGTTCATGATCGTTCTGTGTCTGAGACGAAGACTGGGTGTGGGGCTCTAGCTCCCGTAAGTACTACTGAGCCTGGGGCTGTCTGCCAGGGAGGTACGAAAGCGGTTCGGACGCGTCGAGCGGAAGAGACCACTCATTCCAGGAATGGTGCTGATTCCAGGAATTTTCCTGTAGTTGCGGACTCCGACAGTGTTTGTTGGGGTAAGGCAGGTTACCAAGCTGAGTCGGGGCATTTGGTGATAGTGGACGTGTCTGGTAGTATCGGTTTATCTGGCCCGGAGTCCGGAATCTTGGCGCAGGACTTCAATCTTGTGCATCGATGTTATGTGTGCTGGTCAGGGAAATTGTCTTGGAATGATGGAGAAGACGTTGTGATGATGCATCACTGGCGTGGTGATCCTCTGTGAATATGATTACGACTAGTGAAGTAGGCGATGGAAGGCAGGTAACACTTCGGAAAGCAGTGGTCCTTCGTCCTTATTCAGCTACACTGGTTAAAATCGATGTTCGCGGTTGCTCGGATTAGTAATCCGTCCGCGGAAACCCTACGTTTAGGTGTTGATATGGTGGTTGGACGAGTGAGTGATGTGACGCTGCTATCGTCACCCACTACTAGTCCGGAGGGGGTGAATGTATGTCCGGATGACAAAATAAAAGATGCAATCGTCAACTCTATTCAGGTGGTAGAAGTCTGTGGTAGATGAGGAATTGATTGCCCCAGACGACCCTGTGCCACCAAGTACGGAATGTCCGTTGAAGAAATTTGTAAGAGACTCTGATTTGACTGATCCGACAGAGAGGTCAAAGTTGATGGGTCTTCTTAATGAGTTTCGTGGGAGCTTTTCGCTACCCGGAGATGGTTGGAGAGAAGATCCGGGTTGCACCCATGTCGTGAAACACGTGATTGATACTGCTGATACTCGACCTATCAAGCTTGCTTATAGGCGGATTCCGGTGTCTAAGCGTGAAGTAGCCGAAGCGGAGATCTGGAAGATGTATGAGCAGGGGCGTATTGAGCATTCTAATAGTCCGTGGGGAGCACCCATCGTGATTGTTGGTAAAAAGGATGGTTCTCAATGCTTCTGTGTTGATTACGCAAGCTCAATTCCATCACAGTGAAAGACAGCTTCCCACTCCCTAGAATAGACGAGTGTGTCAAGGCATTGGGCGGAAATAAATGGTTCTGCACCCTCGACTTGGAAAGTGGGTATTGGCAGTTAGTAGACGATTGGGTGGATAGTGCTACAACTAACTGTTCCACCAAAGGTGATATAAGACCACTTTTTGTGAGAAGTGGTCACTATCACTTTCCCCCAAAAGTGATATAAGACCACTTGTGTTAAAGTGGTCAATATCACCTTTAGGTGGAACAGCCAGGAGTGGCCTGTCACCAACAAATTCTCATCTTTGAGATGAGGACTGTCTGAGACTCCACCACACAGCCTGCTGTGCCTTCCAGAACCAAGTACTGATGTAGTAACTAGTATGCTGGAAGTATAGCCAATTTGGAGGTGGGACAGAGACCAACAACTTCAAGGTATAAGGGCAAACTGGTGGTATAAGCCATAACCTCTATATAACAGATCACACTAATTTTGCAGACTTAAAGAATAATACTATCATCTATGCCAAAGATACATGCAAATAATGACACCTCCATGGAATGCACAGTGTTATGCAAGACTACAGTAAAATGACTTTTAGTTCATAATTTTCTAATACTGATCTTTCTGGAATAGTCCCCCTAGTGAGTAACAGAATAGTCCCCCTAGTGAGTAAAAGGGATATAATGTTAAAGCAATGTTACCGGATACCTAAAGAAAAGGACCAATCAAAGCGCTTGTTACAAATGGGGCCTTGGGGCATCTGTTTACTTCAAAGCACATGTATTTGTTGTGATGTAAGGGTTTGGCTGTGGTATGAATACAATGCAGTGTATATCAGGTATAGAACTTAAGAATGCAAGAGTTTCTATGGCACGTTTGACAAAGTTTGTGAGAATTAATGAATACATGGAAATGTATGAATGAAATAGAGCTGAATCTCAGACTAAATTGTATCTAGCTATATCTGATACCAGAGTAATAGGCCTATATAAAAGAATAAAACAATATTATTGGTCAACTTTTTTATTGGTGTCGTGGAACCAAGATCAATTTTTTTGCTGACAGGAATTGTGTAACCTGAGAGGTAGCATGTCGTTACTGATGACAAATGAAGCACCTTTTTTATTTAAATAAGGGTTACAAAAAATGACATAGAGTACATGATAACATAGCAATCTAGACTCAAGACAATATCAGCAAAGATACTGATGTGGTATATATGGTACATATATATATATATGAACAGACACTAGGGGACACCACTTCCACCCTCTCCTCGGTTGTCCAGTCCCACCAACGCGTCAGTGTCGCCCAGGACTTCCAACCGACAACACCTGTTTCACCTGTTGTTTTTTGGGTTCAATTCGGTTGGATTACCTAATTCAAAATGCCTGGTTGTTCGGGCTGTGATCGACACCATAAGAAACCGAATGGCAAAACGGTATGCGTTTATGCTAAAAAAGCGATCGCCTACTGTAAGGAAAAAGGCTTCAACGCAGCTAACTATATGAACTATTTGCCTGATGTGCCTCCGGAGGACTTGGACCTCCCGGAGGATGAAGAACCTTCGGTTAAAGATTTGCTGCTACAACATGAGAAGCAGTTCAAGCAACAATCTGCTCAAATGGACAAAGTAGTACAGTCTTTGGGTTCCATTCTTCATCAATTACCAGTAGGATCGGGGCCTCGTCCCTCAGGCTCAGGAATTGGCGGGAAATTCTCTTTGTCTGGCCACTCGTTGTCAGGCACGCCAATGAACCCCTACACGCAGTCACGGGTGGCTGCGTCTGATCTGTTGTCCGCCGACTACACGGACGCCCTAAGTCTCCTCTCCTCAGCTCTCAACCCGGCACAGAAAGCCAAGCAACTAGGTAATTTCTTGCGTCCAGAATATTATGCACAGAATATCGATAAGGGTGTCAGCGTCAAAAATATGGATCATACTAAACTTGATAAATGTGGCTTGTGGTATGGACAGATGAGAGTCCTTAAAGAAATGCAAAAGCGGGGTGAAGATACATCGGGTTACATTAGCCATATGGTATATGTTGCCAAGCACGCTCATTTAAAGACCTACAAAGGATCAGCTCTGGTCAACTATGACCGGGAGGTGGTAGATCGTGTTATTGACAGTGAACTCGAGGGTTTCATGGCGGCTGATCACGAGGCTCAGAGTGTTGCTCTCCACCCGGGCCCACCTTATCTGAAGACGAGAAAAAGAAGGCCAAAAAGGGTAATAAGACCAAGAAGTCTGCGTCAGTGGTACCCGCAGATTTTCCTGAGGATGTTTGCTATTATTTCAGTTACAAAGAGTGTAATGGCAAGTGTTCTCGATCCCATGTTTGCAAATTCTGTAAAGGCCAGCACAAAGCGGGGGTGTGTACTTCGCGCAGCAAGTCTGATTGACTGGCACGCACCCATGACCCGGTAGTGACCTCCCACCGGAAGCCAAACATCCAAGATGGCGACCATAACATTGATATACCGGGACTTTGTCTAAGTGAACCACACAAAATGGTAATTTCTGCTAATTCTTCTCCTGAATCTTCGTTGGAAAATGTACAAAGAGTTCATAGCAATGTTGGTTGTCTTTCGCTGGGAGATGAGATGAATCCATACGTTGATCTCCATCCAAAAGAGGATAGTTACGTGTCGTACAAAGAGTTGGCACCTACGCCGGATGATGTCTCAACTAACCATATCGTGTACGGTTCTGACTTGTTCCTGAGTGTTGATGATTATGATAATCATCTTACTTCGTGTCAACCTGTGAGTTATCCGGACGTGCCAGACACTATTCTTATCGACTTAGATCGCCCTGAGCAACATGTGTGTGATTTTCATCTCATTGGTGGCTGTAGGTCGCAAATGAAAATTAACAAGTGGGTCGCTGAACTAGCCTCTGAAACTGTCCTGAAATTAAAACATTTCCTGCTCAATGGTATCACTGATGGCTTCATGGTGGTAGATGATGTAGATTTGGTTCCTTCATACGAGTGTAAAAATTACAGTTTGGCCCTTCTACCTGAGGCTTACAAGTTTATCTCTGATCTCTTAATGGAAGAAGTAAGAGATGGAAAATACATCGCTGCCCCCCACGCTGCTAAGTGCACCCATTCCATTGGTGCTGTTCCGAAAGGTGATTCTGCTTATAGACCTATAACTGACTGTAGGAGGCCCTTAGGAATTTCAGTTAATAACTTTCAGCGTGATACCTGAGAAAAATTCTCCTTCACCGGCATGGACTGCGTCACTGAGATGATCCACAGTGGTGATTATCTAGCATCGATAGACATTACTGCAGCCTACAGGTCGGTGACAGTACATCCGTCGTGCTTGCCTCTCATGGGCATCAAATGGAGGTTCCCAGGGGAATCTTGTGAGAAGGCATACTGGGACACAAGGCTCTGCTTTGGAGTTAAGTGCGCTCCCTTCATCTTCACCGAAATTAGTAGGTTTAATTGTGGTAAATGCTATGAACAGGAGAGGTTTTCCACGAGTGAACGCCTATCTGGACGATTATTTGGTGGTAGGGGACTCCTTTGAGTCGTGCCAGAATACTCAGATCGTCTTGGTGAATTTGCTGGGCTCACTTGGATTTTATATTTCGTGGAAGAAATGTAAATCTCCTTCTACCTTGCTCCAGTACCTCGGTATTATCATTGACACCGTGCAGATGAGCTTGTCGTTGCCTGATGGTAAATTGCAAAAGTTGTACCACAATATCGATCTTTTTGATGGCAAGAGTTCAGCTACCTTACATCAACTCCAACATCTATGTGGCTTGCTGTGCCACTGTGCGATGATCGTACGGGGTGGCAGAACCTTCTCACAACGGTGCATCGCCTTGTTAAATGATCACAAGGACATGAATGCTCGGATCAAGCTGCCAAGCGAATTCAAAGAGGATTTGTGTTGGTGGAAAAAATTTTCTAGGCACTTCAACGGTACTGCCATAGTTTTTTGTTTTTTTTTTTTTTTATTTAGAATTTTTATACAGCTAATCTTCCGTGAGGTGACAAATGAACATAAATGGGCATGCACAGTGTACAAATAATATTATGAACAATGGATGTCGACGAACACTTGAGGATAATGGGCTCACGGGTGATAATTCAAAAGAAATACCATGGTCTTCCTCCCACTGCTGTGTCTAGCTAGACTATACCTTATGTAAAAATACTACTCGAGATCAAGTTAGGTTAAACACATAATCACATAAATCAAAAATAGGTAACAAGGTGAAGTACTCTTTAGGATAAGAATAAAAGTCATGGTCAGTTGGATGGATTTGAATTTGGACAGCTTGAAGATACAGCATGTCATCGGTTCAGTGTGGGTTTGTTATGGTAGCGTGAAGATACTGCATACCATTTGGTTTGGTTTATTGGTCAGTCTGAGTGAATATTGAGAGAGATTTGGTTAGTCTTGAGGCGATTCTTGAATTGCTCGTATGTTAGGGTGTTCTTTTCTGTTGAAGCTAGGGCGTTCCATGCTTTGGCACCCTTGTAACAGGGCGCACTTTTGAGAGTTTCAGTTTTTGGCATGGGTAGTGGCAGGTTGTATTTGTTTTGCGAGCGGGTGTTCTTAGTGTGTGTGTGTGAGTTTGTGGGTGTATCTCGGGATCGTTTGTACATGAGGCAGAGTAGATGTTTTGTCCTCCTTTGATCCAGCGACTCGAGACCTAGAGATGGTAGCATCCCTGCTACCGAATCATGTTTTCTTGTCAGTGTGATGATCCTGACTGCTCGGTTTTGGATGCGTTCCAGTTTGTTTATGTTTGCTTGTGTTGCAAAGTTATATATTGTTGAGTTGTAATCCAGTAGGGGTAAGATCATTGCTTTGTAGATTTTCAGTGTTGATTGTTTGGTGAGCATGTGTCGTATGCGTGCTAGCATGTAGAGTTTGTTGTTTGTGGCTTGTGTTATTGCATTTATTTGTTTCTGTGAGTTGAGTTTGTGGTCTAGTGTGGTGCCGAGGTACTTGTAGTGTTCAACTAGGTCGAGCTCAGTGCTTTGTAGAGTCAGTTTGGAAACAGTGGGTGCGGCTGTTCGTTTTGGGGTAAAAGCTATGACTTTTGTTTTTTTCGTGTTGATAGTAAGTTTGTTTGTGTTGCACCAGGTCTCAAGTGCATGCAGGGCTGTTTGTATTGTGGGGATGGAGGCATTGTAGGATTTAGTTGATGTGTAGATGACAGTGTCATCTGCATATAACTGGGTTTTGACATTGGGTAGGTTAGCAGGGAGATCGTTAATGTAGATGAGAAATAGTAGTGGACCTAGGATGTGAAACACGATCTGACCAATGCTGTGTCTATCTGTTGTGAATCTTGCCTATGTTCTTTCCAGTGAGATGATTTGCCAGTGTTGCACTTTCTGTGTATCGACTCTGGATCTCTTCCAGGCTTAAATACTATTGATATTTAATAATAATATATTCGTGATCATATAGGTTACTTCTCTGAATAAATATTAATCATATCTCTAGCAAAGGTAGTGGAGGAAAGAACTATGTCCATGTCAAAGGCCTAGGGTGGATAATATTCTATGTTCTTTAAGCGCTTCTCCGGAAAGAATAACATATAGAGAAAGTACTTCATAAGTCCAGTTTATTCCTTTAAATCCCTGAGGTGAGGTTGAGGTCCTTGTTCCCCAACCCTGACAATACATGAAGCTCAATGCAAAGGTCATGAATATTATAGCAAGTAACATAAGGTGTGTACAATATGAATCAGGAATATATAAATAAATATAATGAGCAAATAAGTATAAACTTCATCATAAATTAGAGTAATATATAACATAAGAGATGGTCGAAGTCTGGAAGCTCTATCATTAACCAATAATTAGTTATAACATGATGAACTAATATAAGCAGAGAATAGCAGCAGTTCTTGATATGTAGCCCCTGGTGGCAGCCGGAGATATCACGGCGGTTTCCCGGCGGTTTCCCGGAGGTTTCCCGGACTTTTCCTGGAGATTATTCCAGTGATTTCCCAGAGGTAATTCCGGAGATTATTCCGGACTTATTCCGGACATATTCCGGAGATTATTCCGGACATATTCCGGACATATTCTGGAGATTATTCCGGACATATTCCGGAGATTACCCGGACATATTCCAGAGGTTTCCCAGAGCTTCATAGAGTCATCACACATTCGTAACACTCCCCCCCAACCAAGGGAAATAAAATTTTGGAAGGAGGCAGAACATATTCCACGAGTTATGAAATTTTATTCCATTAACAATAACTTGTCCATGTAATAACGAATGAATGAAGCCCTGTTAAAGGATGTATGGAGGTACCATTGATGGAATTAGCTCCTCCTTAGTGTTGTTGAATCCCAGAAATTTGCTGCTCACAAAGTCCACATAATGATACAGGCAAATTGTCCATCTCCTGATTGCTCATCAGTTGAAGCAGTCCTGAGATGTGCTCCTCTTTCCAATTAATCCTGTTTCTTCTGATTAATCTTGATGTTCCTTCTTTTTTTTTTCTTTTATTAATTCCCTCCTATTTACAAACAAACTTGCTCCTCCTATGATACGGTTTTGTCCATAATGCATGAAAGCATTGCCAGATAGATGTGAAGGCCAGGTATATAGAAGTAATGGGCACTTTCCTACTATGATTCACCTAGAATGTTTCCTGGGATATTTTTATTCTATTTCAAAACAAACATTTCACGTCCTGGAACTAGGGAATCATGCTCCGGAATCCTAGATCTATTAGTGTCTGTCATTAGACCCTAGGCAATTATCATCATGTCTTTATATATCTGGTCCAAGTTTGTCCAGGATAGGAATCCATACAAAAATCGTTATTAGATTTCTTGATGTTTTGTTCCTCTCTGGGTTGTATCATTCTCAGCGAAGATAATTCCACAATTATCCAAATCAAAGCCAAAATCCACACACTTGATATCCAGAATAGATGTGAGATATCCCAATATATTTTCCTGAAATCTAAGGTTCCTTAAAAACAGAAAAGGATCCTGATCGTCTATACAAGCAAATCCAAGTTTATTCTGCAATGGCCAGAACAAAAGTCCTGAAATATCCTATCCATATGAGATATGATATTCTCTGGCTACAGTCAATGTACCCTCATACCTTAAACATTTTCCCTAGGAACTTCTGACTTTCCTGAATAGTATTCCTTTAATTGGCCTCCATTCAAACCAAATTTTGGATTCTGTCCATATTTATGTTCTTGCTCCTGGTTGCTCTCATTGACAACATATAACTATCTCATCAGGAAGACCATGAATTGGTTCCAGTAGAATTCTAAGAACTTGTTTTCTACCATCCGGATTCCAAGTCCAGTGTAGAATAGGACATATCCTTTCAATGATCGATCATCACTTGCAGAGTAATTTTGTTATTTCTATATTTCTCCTGAACCATTGTCCTCTTGTCCTGCGATTGCTGAGGTTCAGCGATTGTCGCTGATGAATCAGTAGTTGCTTTGATGTGATGTGTCACAAAATTCAGTCATTTCCAGATCATATCCGGGCCCTGTGAACTACATGAAGATGATTCAGACCAATGTAATGGTTGATATATCCCTTCATTATCTAGGACAAATATTAAGCAATATTCCATTTGCTGAGTGCAATCCAGAGATCCAGTTCATGGAAGCTCTTCAATGTAATGAAGCAAATACATCCAAAATTGTCCATCCCTGAATCCACACTCAATCCTGAGGCTCCTCACAGGGTGCACAGAGATCCTATGGTTGTTGTTTTCTTTCAGTTTCATTATCATATTTCCATCGTCCTGCTATTTCATTGTTGTTTGTTTGTTGTTTGTTGTTGTTGTTTTTTTCTGGACATCTATGTGTCTCTTTATGACCAGAATTCCATGAATTCTCGGACATACTTCACACAGGAGAGAGGATCCATGAATATCCCTAAGCAGAAAACTTGTTAGGTAATCCTCCTTATGGGTCTCCAACTGATCCATTTGATGGAAATTCCATGTGTTAATACCATGTCCTGGCGGTATGGTTTTAAACATATTTACAGTCCTTCTTATGAGGAAGTCTAACAAATAATGTTAGAGAGAAATAAACAATAGAAGAAAACTTAATAACTTTCTTCCAATAAGATAGAAAAATAAAAAATATCTCATGGTTTCAAAATTGGCCGTTAATCCACCATTTAGAAGCAATTCTCTATGTGTCTCACCAAGAGCTTCTTTACGTGTATATAACTTCTACTGGCGACAATGAATACATCAAATGTCATCTCCAGCCTTCCTATGGATTAATGTATTGGAGAATTATTCAAACCAGAGAAGCCATATCTTGAGGGAGCCCTAGTCACCCTAATTCTAGTTCTCCTGGCATTTTCTGGCGATTTAATATCCACTCCCTTGGTTTCACTTTTTGCAGTACAAGAATTAAATACCTCTTGCTGCCCAGGACAAGGTGAGGCTTTAGATAATCCACATGCACTTTCGCCATTTATATCATGCCTGAACGGATGAGATATGTCCACTCCTCTAGTTTTTCAACCACTGGAAACAGACTTTCCCTCCATCCACAAAGTAGCATTCCAATTTACACCAAAAAGACCACTTTGAAGAGAACTATGAAGCATGCAGAATTGTTATGACCTGACCCAGTTAGGTGCCAAAATCATGTCTATATTATGAAGATCCTTCCTCAACCCCACACAGAGAATCCCATGGTGTAGGTACATCCGAGGCATCAAAGAATATAATTTCTCAAAATCCCTAGATTCCATCTGCAACTTCACCAAGTTCCATTGCTAGACATGAATTCACAAAAATTTCTCCTTCCCTCTCTATTGACTCCTCCTGATCCTATACACCATGTCCATTGTCATTTGGAAATCCAAGCCCAGGATCCCTGATTCCCTGTGTATGTTTCCAATGTAGAATCTCCAGACATGCGATGTTTCTCCAAGCCCAGAATGGGAATTTGCCACAAGAAGGTGCAAATCTCCTCCAAAAGAAGCATGGGCATACCACCTTGCTCCCTTCAAGTTAGGCAGATAATAAATATTTCCCTCCTCATTTCCTTTCACCAGTAATAAATCAAGTGCTTCAGGGGTTGTACCTTCCCCTAATGAAGGGGGTCCTGAGGAATCATTTACATCTACCACTGTATGTTGGGAGGAGCCATTTTGGACTTCGGTGGCCAGACTACTGGCCCTATCCAGTCCAACCACTCTTCGTTTCCCTCACTTTTCCCCAGTTCCGAGCAACCATTCACTGCATGGTCTGTTGCATAACTAGCTTTGGCCGCAAGGAAGCAATGGCATGAAAAAGTAGAGTGTCCGGTTGTATCACACCACTTACTAAAAAGGGGAATGAGACCCCTGATCCTTCCAGGTCCCTCCTTTCCTATTGTTAAACCATTTCCTTTTATCTCCTATAGCAGTAACTTCCAATACCTTTTCCTCTCCTGAGTCCATCCCTTCTGGAATTTCAGTAATGCATGTTACTGCACTGAGGATGTCTGAACTGGCTTCTACCCATGTTTTTTTGTTTTTTTTAAAAATCCAGCATATCCTTGATACATTGTCAAATCAACAGGCGAGTGTGGGAACTATATCTTTCCAGAGAAAACCCATATCACCAGAGATATTAGCAAATGTATCCATATCCTGTCCTGGCAGACGATTCCTATTGTAGAAGATACTTTTATGATCTTATTGAGTCCCTTCTCCTTATATTCTGCACAGTTTCCATGGTCCAATTATTCGCAGTACTGATATTTTCAAACGATACCAAATATTGACACCAATCCTTTCTCTCAAATGATGGAGGCATGGAACATTTAGGCTTTTCCGACCACTGAGGGACAGCAGTGCCCAGAGATTCCTGGATTTTCACAGGACACATGTCCATGTCCCATATTTTTATGTCCAACTCATCCCCATCAGAATCAAACAAAGGCAGCAAAGCTTTCCTTTTAGAAATGCTGTTTTAGTGCCTTTCCTAGCATGAAAATATTGTCCCGAAGCATACAGCGACTGGGAATCCAAAGATTTCCATAACTCGGACTGTCCAACATCGGATCCGGCATGATTAATTGGTCCGCTAAATTCCGCTGTGCATTCTTGGCTTCGGATTTCCAATAGTCAACACCACTTATGGCACCATCTACATTTTTCTTAGAAAGATCCAACTGTACTCTGGTATCATATAATCCTTCCGAATTTTAATCAGGGCATCATCCTTTAATTTGACAACATCCTCCAATTGATCTGATTTGGACCATTAATTGTCCCTGTGCTGTACGGCCTTCAACAATTTAGCATCTAATGTTCCTAATTGCTGATCCACTGTACCTTTTTCCTTCGCACATTCCTTGATCTTAATGGGACATATTTCCTCATCATCATCCTCTCTCAGCATCAAAAGCCCCATATTGTCTTTGGAATGATTCATTTATGTCATTCCTTCCTCTGACATGTATGCCATGAAATTTCCTGGTTGTATGTCATAGAGTATAAATCTAAAGATTTCAATTCTTTAGACTACCAGACAACTGAACCATCCTTCATGACAAATTGATCATTTATTCTCTTGAGGTCAGCCTGAGCAGACATTGATTGTTGTTTCCAACAATTTACAGCATCCCCAGAAACGTTGGTATTGTCCCGGACTAGCCTCGACTCGACTCTTGCTGTAATCCAGCAAATGTGCCATCCTGGGTATCGATGCCATCCTTGAGGGTATCTGCATTTGTCAATTCCTCATTCCGGTCCTGTAGGACCACAGCTGTCCGTCCATCATGACGAATTGGAAACGCTCCATTCAATTCTGCTTTTTCCTTAGTCGTCTGCAAGATACAATCTTGTAGAACTTCCTCCAGGGTATTTAGATTGAAACCTGCCATTAAACCCTCCTCTGATTTGTACCCATGCTTAAGTCCAGACGGTTGATATTTCCCAGGAAAGTCAGATTTTTCCGTCCAAAAGTGCCTATAAGGAGATATCCAGAAGGGTATTTAGACAAAATATCCCTATATGTCCTAGGGAAGAAACAGGAAAATATCCACCTAGCAAGGGGAATACACCATCCAAAGGATAAGTAAAAGACTGGAGTCACTTAGCACTATCCTCTTAGGAAGGACACAGCTAGCTTGTGTCCGATTGAATTAAATCGTATTATAAAATATTGTGGAAAAAAAAAGAAGTCAATCCTATGAAATGTCCGATGAGATCCTCAATATCCTTGTATGCTGAAACCAATGTCCTGGAGCTCCGGGCAGAATTGATCCGGGGGTCCAGGTCTCCTATGGTCCGGATAGTCATGAGTCCTCAGGGTGAAGAAAAAAAAAATATCAAAAATATGGCCTATGATACTTCCAATCCAGTAAAGACAATGTCAATGCTCCAAGAATACCTCTGGGAAAATCCAGCTGTCTATCATGTATCATAAATACATGTACTCCAGCAGATCCAGATCCATGCATTCCAGGTCCATGTGCTCCGGATTCATGTGCTCCAGGTCCATGTGCTCCGGATCCATGAGCTCCAGATCCAGGCTATCCCAGATAATTATTCCAGGAACAATGTCATTCCAAATCCGGCATAGACAACCTCAGAACTCTAGGAATAGATACCTAAGTACCATTCCTTCACTCTCACGGCACCAGTGTTGTGAATCTTGCCTATGTTCTTTCCAGTGAGATGATTTGCCAGTGTTGCACTTTCTGTGTATCGACTCTGGATCTCTTCCAGGCTTAAATACTATTGATATTTAATAATAATATATTCGTGATCATATAGGTTACTTCTCTGAATAAATATTAATCATATCTCTAGCAAAGGTAGTGGAGGAAAGAACTATGTCCATGTCAAAGGCCTAGGGTGGATAATATTCTATGTTCTTTAAGCGCTTCTCCAGAAAGAATAACATATAGAGAAAGTACTTCATAAGTCCAGTTTATTCCTTTAAATCCCTGAGGTGAGGTTGAGGTCCTTGTTCCCCAACCCTGACAATACATGAAGCTCAATGCAAAGGTCATGAATATTATAGCAAGTAACATAAGGTGTGTACAATATGAATCAGGAATATATAAATAAATATAATGAGCAAATAAGTATAAACTTCATCATAAATTAGAGTAATATATAACATAAGAGATGGTCGAAGTCTGGAAGCTCTATCATTAACCAATAATTAGTTATAACATGATGAACTAATATAAGCAGAGAATAGCAGCAGTTCTTGATATGTAGCCCCTGGTGGCAGCCGGAGATATCACGGCGGTTTCCCGGCGGTTTCCCGGAGGTTTCCCGGACTTTTCCTGGAGATTATTCCAGTGATTTCCCAGAGGTAATTCCGGAGATTATTCCGGACTTATTCCGGACATATTCCGGAGATTATTCCGGACATATTCTGGAGATTATTCCGGACATATTCCGGAGATTACCCGGACATATTCCAGAGGTTTCCCAGAGCTTCATAGAGTCATCACACATTCGTAACATATCTATACTGATGCCTGTGCAAATGGTTATGGTGCGATTTGTGATCTGGACTGGTGTGCTGGTTATTTTGACTCTTCACTTATGCCGAATGAGGTTGACTCGCTCATCCCTTCGCATAGGCATTGGTTAAATGTTGAAGTGGCCTGTGTATTGGATCGTGATGATAATGTGAATTTGTGGGAATTGGTGGCCTTGTGGCAAGCCTTGCTGTGGTTCCTACCTATGTATTGCAATCACCATGTCATATGCTATTCTGATAATAGCCAAGTCGTCTACATGATCAGCAAAGGGAAAAGCTCAAACTCCTCATGCATGGCCATTTTACGAGATGTTTTTTGGCTATGCGTACAATGCAATATATACTTGTCTTCTAGACATATTCCGGGTTCTCTTAATGTGGTGCCTGATATGCTTTCTCGCATTGGTCATGAAAACTCGGTTAGCATCATAGCTGATTATCCTTCTTTATGTTGCAGTCGACGTCTCCTCTCTGGACAGTGAGGTTGCTGCCACCCTTAGTCATGCTTGGGCCACCAACACTATGAAAACAAGAAATGTTCAATTTCTTCTCTTCTGTGAAATCATTAATGCAGTTCCAGTACCAGCTGACCCCAGGACTGTTGTTAGGTTTCTAGTTTGGCTGGCGAGGTCTATGAAGTATACGTCCATCACCAACTACCTATCAGCGGTTACTAATCCTCAACGCTTCTACGGTTATGAGCCCAACTACCGTGAGGTTTTCCTGGTGAAACTGATTATGTCGGGTCTCCAGCATCAGCTGGGTTCGCCAGAACCAGTAAAACTGATTGTCACTCCACTGGATCTTCATGCAATGTTTGATAAGCTAGAGAAGACCGATTTCAACATGGCCTGCTGGACAGCCATTGTCCTTAGTTTCAGGACACTTCTCAGAAAGTCTAATTTAGTGCCTGATCCTAACTCATCGCATACTATTCGTCGCTCTGACATTGTGTGGACAGACACTGGTATGGTTCTACATATTGCCTCATCTAAAACCATACAATCAAAGGAAAGGAGTTTACAAATTCCTATATCTGTGGTTGCTGATCCATGTATGTGTGTCGTTTCCATGTTACACTTACACTTTCTACAGTTTCCTGCCCCTGCTTCCGCACCTCTTCTGATGAACCCTGAGGCTCCTTCAACTCCTATCTCGTATGCCCAGATCCTCTCTTTCTTCAAATCGTGCGTGAGGTCCATTGGGTTGGATCCAAGCCTGGCTGGTATCCACTCTTTGAGGCGTAGTAGAGCCTCTTATCTCCATTCCCTCGGCATCCCTCTAGAAGACATCTGTCTAATGGGGGACTGGAGGAGCCTTTCAGTTCTGACTTACTTGGTTTCTACCTTCGACAGAAAGTGCGCTGTTGAATCAAGGGTTGTAGCTGACCTCCAAAAATATGTTTAGTTTTGTTGCACGGAGTTATGTGCTAATTCTCGACCTGTGTCTAGTGTTTTCCCTCCTGGGATGGAGTTGAGACCAGGGCCTGTTCTGGTGTGAGAATATTTCTAGTTAATAATAATAATAATAATACTTGGAGTCTGGGCGTCGTCAAGGTCGCCGGCTTCTTGCCGCAGTCTCATCCCCTTATGCTTATATCTGGGTTTGGGAATATGTGGTATATATGGTACATATATATATATATGAACAGACACTAGGGGGCACCACTTCCACCCTCTCCTTGGTTGTCCAGTCCCACCAACGCATCAGTGTCGCACAGGACTTCCAACCGACAACACCTGTTTCACCTGTTGTTTTTTTTTTGTTTTTTTTTATGTTTTTTGTTTAATAAAGGCGTCGTCAAGGTCGCCGGCTTCTTGCCGCAGTCTCATCCCCTCGTTGCTTATATCTGGGTTTGGGAATATTTAAATTATTTTGTCACTGGATGATCTTGTATGACTAGTACAAATATTAATAAAAGACATAGGAGCTGATGAATTAATTTTGATTTATTTTTGGGTAATATGCGGGAATAGCAAGCAAATAGAGATTACTTTTGGAAATTAAAATTAATGGTACATCCCTGGAACTGTGCTGCTTTAAAGACATGTCTACCTTCCCCTTGGCCAAAGATCGACTCAAAATCTAGAGCCACCTTTTTCTTTGGGGTGCTTCGCTTAGGGGATGGCTGTGAAGGAGGTATCTTAGTTGGAGTGTCAAACTCACCCTCCATGAAATAGAAATGCTTTGACATTTGCCACTTTGGGCTTTTCACCGGAGTTTTGACAAGGGTTTTGACTTGTGCTGGAGGTGACGAAAAGAGAGAGGAGTTAAGTTCAAAGGAGGCATCGTCCTGCTCACCCATACATTGGGCAGCTGCAATGTCATCTGCATAGTTGTTAATGTCTATATCAGGTTGTGAAGCAAATGCATTTGGTGCTATCTGCTGCATACTTTGAACTGGGGGAAGGTCAATGTCAGACTCTTGGATTCCAAATTCCGATTGGATCTTGGAAAGAGGGGTAGTAGCTCGTTGGGGGGATGTGTGGGTAGAGGGAGGGGGTCTGACAATCGTGGCAGAAGGTTTTCTTTTCTGCACGGCCTCCTCCTTTTCTCCAGGAGCATTGATGTCATAACCAAGACATTCGGATAAAATGTTACTCATTTCCCTTCTCTTGACATTTGATGTTTTTGAGTAGCTTTCGATAGAGGCAACATTCTTGTGACCAGTCACAGACTGTATATCCTGTGGGACAACGCCCTTGTCCCTCAACACAGTAACTGCAGTGGCTCTGATGCAATGGTTTGTGTACTTTTGTGACAAATTGGCCTGCACTGAGATTAGGGACATATATGTGCCAATTTTGTTTGTACCCACTGCCTGAGCAGTGTACCAATGGTCATGCCCTTCATAATTGGTAACTTTTGGTCTCTGGAAAAATTCATCTGAGGCTGGGTTCAGGAGTCGAATATATTTCATGAGTGATATGACTGGGCATCTCTCAGCCCCAGTGGCATAGATAAACTGTTTATGTTCGGCATCATGTTCTTTATCCCCTTGATGATTTTTTTCCATGGGGTTAAAGGGGAGTTTTGCATATGGTACATTATCTGCATCCGAGCATATTTGTATGTCGTTTTTCTTCAGCTTCCGCCAACCTTCTCGTCCCCTGAATGCAAAATGCAAAGCCTACTTAAAGAAAACCTTGTATTGCAGGCTTCTAGGATTTTCATCTGATAGAGTACCTGAGTCGTAGAGCTTTTTAATGTCTGTATAACAGGTGAATAATTGTCCGAACAATCCAATCCAACCCAAGTTTTTTCAATTTACCAATTATTACTTTGTTCACCTGATCAAATGCAGTGCCTTGTATCATATTGATGACTCGGTTGAAAGGGTCAGATGATAGATGTCTTTGTAGTGCTGCTCGAATCCCTAGTATGCTCCGGCGCGCATACTCACTTCCATTTTTGGTGACTAATTCTCCAAAGAATTTCTCAAACAATCCTGCCAAATCCTGCCAAATCTCCCTCATCCTAATCATTTCTAATAAAATGCTTAGTTTTTGTGCTGATTCAGAGACATTTCAATGATATCCACCCAAATTCGTCTACTAACGAGCCTGGTGAACGCCTAATATCAGGCTGTGTTTATATCCAGTCTGGTACCACTCGACCCTTACAGGTCTCGTGGTACCAAACAGGATATAAACACAGCCTGGAATCAGGCTCGTTCACCAAGCTCTAAATATAGTAATCCCTCACAATCACGATTAAATGAAATCGTTAATATGGTAAACATGCAGCTGCTCAGCTGGCATGTTTATAAGGGCATTGTCTTCCCCACTATGACGAGCAGGGTACACAGGCGTACTAGAACCTCGGTACATCAATTCTACAATTATATGCATGATGGGCTCCACCCAGGAGGGAGGCTCCTCAATGAATGGGCCAACAACTTAAGAAGATTCTATAAGAAGAATATTCCCTTATGTTGATTAAAGCTATAATATTATAAATGAACATGGCAAATGCCTATTCATATTTTCGTAGATCCTTTTCTAACCAAGAACAGAAGTTAGACCATTTACTCTATGAATTAGTACAGGGAATTACTTGGAGGAATCTTTATATCTTAAAAGTGTGCGGTCCAAAACAAGCCATGCCCACCTTCACATAAGTACAACTGCTAAGCCCCGCCCATTCTGCATGCTATCGCACACTTTCATGACGTCGCAGTTTGAATCGGACCATTGGAAGATTAACATGGGAATCACTCTGAACGAGCACAAGGCAAATGCCTATGCTCACAGTCACATCTCCCTATCTATTCACCAATTCCTGTTGATAAATTATGCCATAAAAGCTGTGTTTCATATGTCAACAATAGCACATATAAAAGGCAAATGCCTGATCAATAAAGAAAATAAATTAATGCGATTATTCAGTCATATTCCTCAACCGTTTGCTTATCATATTGCTCAAGTGGCACATGCCATTCATGATACGTTTGTTTCTTCATCTGGTAACCATTTGTTTGGACCAGACTATTGGGAGAATAACGTGGGAGTCTCAATGAATACAAACGAAATTAATGTCTGCGATTTCGTACCCTACTTCTGGCTATTTATCTTTGCAACGACACTATTGCATTTCTCCACAAGTGGCATAGGCCATTCATATGATATGAGTATGTACCTAGATGAACTTAGTAAGACAAAAGGGAGGAAATTCATTCATATGAATGTAAGATCTCTCACCAGCAAATTACACCTCCTCCAAGCTGACTTCGATAATTCAGATTATGAAGTAATTACATGCACAGAATCGTGGCTAAATGAAAATAACGAAAATTCTGTACTCAACATCAAAGGTTTTAACATAGAAAGCAATGATAGGAAAATTGCGAAAAATGGAGGAGGAATAATATGCTACATAAATACAGCACTAGAATACGATATTATTGAAAACACTAACCAAAGTGATGATAATCTAGAACTACTTATAGTGAGATTAAAGTACAAAGAGACGAAAGATATTGTCCTAATGAATGCGTACAGAGCACCGACTGGCAATAGAAAAATTGCAACAGACTGCCTGTTCGATAAGTACAGACAGCTAGAGAATGATTATAAAAGAGCAAATATATTCATAATAGGTGATCTAAACATTAATTGCTTGCTACAGATAATGATGCATCCTACTATAAAGACAAAGTACTTACTAATGGACTAGTACAATTTATTACGGGTCCAACTAGATATAGCAACCATCCCACATTGATAGATCATATCCTGGGCAATTCCAAAAATATAAAATCAGCAGGAATGATTACATATTCTATTAGTGACCATTTACCAGTTTACATGGTTTATAAAAAAGGGAAGGAAAAAGAACTGAAAAAGACACTAGTTAGGGGAAGGTCCTACAGGAGGTATACACCTCTACTCATGGAAGAGCAACTATTAGCTCTAGATTATGAAACATGCCTGAATGAGGAAAATCCAGACAGTGCATGGGAAATTCTATTTAATAATATTCTAGCAATCCTAGACAGATTATGCCCTATAAAATCATTCTATGTAAATGCGACACCCACACCCTGGCTAACACAAGAGCTATTAGAAATGAAACATGATAGGGACCATTTCCTACATAGATACACAGTAACCAAGGATATAAATGACAAAATAAGAGCAAACCAAATCAGAAATGAAGTTTTTAAGAGAGCCAAGAACAACTATGTAAAAACAAATCTAAGATTGAATAATAATGACCCCAAAAAGTTTTGGAGGGTTATTAATGACTTAATACCAGGTAAGACTGGTAAGTCAATCAAACAGGTTATAGACCCCAATACTGGCACACTGGCATCTTCTGAGAAAAGCACAGATATAATTAATGATTTCTTTGTATCGATAGGAAAGGATATAAATGAGAACACACCGACTGTTGTAAACCCAAATACCATGACACAATCGGATAAACCCCCCCTTACAATTGAAACCCCAAATTTAGAAGAAATAATCAAACTGATTAATGAAATTGACTGTAGAAAATCCTCAGGCTGTGCAAGCATCAATGCACAAGTTTACAAAGATGCTTTGAAAGCTATACCGAACATCTTAAGGCATATCATACACAGCGCATTTACCACTAATAAATTCCCCAAAGCGTGGAAAATGGCTCTGGTAACAACCCCCCTCCCAAAAAAGGGAGATACGACCTTAATAGAGAAGATAAGACCTATCTCCTTAATACATGTTTGTGGCAAAATCAGGGAAAAAATCATAAATAAAAGCCTAATCCCACATCTAGAAGATAACCAGATGCTTTCCTCTAACCAATTCGGTTATAGAAAAAATAAATCGACCACCACCTGTGTGGCCTCCCTATTAGGAAAGATTTTGGCTGCTTGTAATAGGAGAGAGTTCATCTGTTGTACTTTCTTTGACTATAGGAAGGTTTTTGACTGTGTCCCCCATGCCCCTTTAATAGATAAACTAAAATACTACAATATAGGTAAAAACGTGGAAGAAATACTCTGGAACTACTTGGATGGCAGAGGCCAACAAGTCAGAATTATGGAAAATAAATGCAAAGTGGCTCAGATCACAACAGGAGTGCCTCAGGGCTCAATATTGGGTCCGTCCATGTTTATTCTGTACATTAATGATGTCAACAACCTTCCCTTAGAAGGAGATATAAAAACTGTATGCTGACAATATTGTACTTCTAAATGTAGAAAGCTCATATGATAAATTATTAGAAAGCACAATCAGAGATTGTAACAAAATAATTCAATGGAGTAATCACAACAAATTAAGTATCAACATCAACAAAACCAAGAGTATGTATATAGGAAATAGGGCACAACTAAAGACTCACAATACTGATACTGATACTGATACTGATACTGACCCCACTTTAGACCTCCATAGACTAACTAAATGTATGTATTTTGAACAAAAGATGGAATTCAATTTGTTGAAATTGATTCACAAAGACATCTTCTCAAACGATGATGACGAAATTTTTGAACAAAAACAAATGGGAAGAACACAAAGGTTTGATGGCATAGTTCTAAACCCAAACATACCAAGATACGACCTCTTTAAAAAGGCCTTTCTCTATCATGGGGCTGGGATCTGGAATAACCTACCTCCCCATATAAGGCAACAACAAGATCCTCTAACCTTTAAAAGATTGATCAAAGAAAATCTCCAAGCATGAATCAATTTGAGTCTTTGATTAGATATTGAAAGAAAACACAGATTTCAAACAGGTATACTAACATATAGCATAATATATATATATATATATTGTATCATCATACCCTCATCATCCAAACCAAAACCCATCCCATCTCATCTCTTTCCACACCTATTAATTACTAATCATTTTATTTTATTTTAGTTTATTTTACTTAAAATATTTTATATATTACTTAAAAATCCCAGATGATCTGTCTTTACTGAATAAAACCTTGCGCATCTCAACATGCCAGGGTTGGGGTGGAAATCAGATGAAAAGACCGATCCCCAAACATGAAAGGGAAGGCAAATGCCACGCCCTGTTTATAAACACCTGGATAAATAAAGAATTAAAAAAAAATAGTCTATTGGACAGTGCTTGCACACTGCACCATCAACCATGCCTCATTGGGTAATATTATGCACACGACCCTAATATCATGTAACCTCATGTCACATTGGTTAAGCATCATGTAACATAATGCCACATTGGCTAATGGTCATGTGACTCAATTAAAGATCACCTATTGGTTATGTCATTGTATAAATAACATGTGAACTAACTCAATAAAGCACTCTAAGATACATATCTTAAATACAACATTCCTGCGTCTGTTACATCATTAGTAACTCTACATTATCCAGACAGCTCTACCTCATTACCATTGATACCGGGAAGCACGTATATTAGCGCGCAGACAAAAGTGGAACCTATATATAAGGTTTCCCAGTTCAAGCGCCTTCAGCACTTGTACCACCTTCGGCAGGGGAAATCTTAAAAAATACTTCACTGGTTGTGAGAGTGGTGTATTTCCGGTGCATCCTATACACTCTCACGGCCATACACTCTCACGGCCAAATCGTATTCCTGATCCATTCTCATGAAATTCTCATAAAAGAGTCAAAGTTATATTTTGCTTGATTGCTCTGAGAGTTGGTAGGTTTGAAGGTAATATATAGGCGGTAATATATCTGAGTTTGCCATTAAATTAGACCATCAGTTTTTGTACAGGAGGTTTTCAAAGATTGGCGTAGAGAAGTTGGTGAAAAACGTCGCACACCCCTATATTTCTTAGTAATGATCATTTCTCTATTCAATGTGTATCATCAATTACTTCTATCACCATTCTGTAACTAAATGTTTTCTTAATGTAATAGCCAAGAAAAGCTTTTCTTTCCTGTATAGTACCTTTTCAAATGGGGCACAACAAAAAAAAGTCAAAAACTGGATTCCCATATCAACCATATGAAACATCCTATCACTGACTTTATTACATACGTACATGATTTAGAGCACCTGATTCGGGGGTGCCATTAGAAATCTCGTATCACATACGTATGTGATTCGGGTTGTCATGGAAGCATGTGACCCAAATAACGTAAGATCATTGGTTCATGACGTCGCGCTTCTTAGCGGCAGAAGCGTAGCGCTGTCTTGGACGTTTCGAAAGTTTTCCGATAATTTGTCAAGAAAAACACTGCTAAGAAGGTAATCGTAAGAAATAAATCAATGAATATGTATGAAATAAATATGTAATAGCCCTCTGTTCGGTTTCAAATCGATCTCGACGTCGGGTCAAATCGTACTCGTACGATTTGACCCTCCGTCTCGATCGATTTGAAACCTCCATCGGGCTATTACATATAAATATCTTTATTGATTATTCTCAAATTGTTTTGTTTTGACTGTTATTATATAATTAAATATCAGCTTTTACCCTTGAGTATGATTAGTTAATTTTTGTTAATTATCCACATTTAAGGCTTCAAACTTATATAAAAGTCAAATTTATATAAAGCTTGATTGTTATTTTTGATGTTTTTATTATATGACTGACACCATTTTAGACCACTTTATCATTATCTTTTTTAAAAATCTCATTCATGCCATTATGCACTCAAGGAGGGTGACGTTTTCATGCAGTAGGGTCATAATTATGATGTGTTCCAGGAAAATGAGTCACAAGTCACAAAAATCATATTATCCAAAGTGATTAAATCATCAAATTTATTCGTTGGAATATTCTTATTTTTGGAGTGCTTAGAGCTATTGATCAGAGCAATATCTGTACTAAATATCAGGAGTGTATTAAAGAAAGTGGTGGAACGTGTGGAGCTTTGCTTTGCGTTAATCTTTCTTCTTTTTCAGATCCAGAGAGCTTTTAGGCCTAGGCCTTTTAGTCAGAAAGGAAGAACTAGACAGATTTCCTTTCTATCTCAGAAAAGAGGGAGGGGTTTCTGGAAGTTTAACGCTAGACTCTTAGAGGATGAACATTTTGTGGCTAGTGTGGAATCTTTCGCATTCGAACCAAATACAGAAAATTTGTCTCCAACATTAGTTTGGGAAATGTTTAAATTAAAGGTTAGACAGGAGGCTATTAACAGGAGTAGTCACCTGGCCAGGGCTAGGAATGAACGACAAAAAGAGCTGAAATGTAAGATCAAAACCTTTGATGAAAAAAAAAGTCTAACGAAGGATGATAGAGAGCAGAGAAATATAGCTCTAAAAGATTTAGAAAAATTCGAACTAGATAAAGCCCAAGGGGCATTAATACGATCCAGGGCCAGATGGGCGACGGAGGGAGAGAAACCCACCAAGTTCTTCTGTGCCCTGGAAAAGTATAAAGTGGAAAAGAAAAAAAATTAATCAACTTCGTGTAAATGGCCAATTAATCGAAGGGAGGAAAAAAATCCTGAAGGAAGGTGAAAGATATTACAGGGAGTTGTATGATGAGTTTGTCATAGATGATGAGTTGAAGAACAATTTTACCTCGAATTCTCCCTTGAAATTGGATGAGATTGATAACGATATTCTATCGAGACCATTTGAATATGAGGAGGTCACCAATATAGTTAAGAAAAAACTGAAAAATAACAAATCGCCAGGATGCGATGGCTTTACGTCCGAGTTTTATTCCTTTTTCTGGTACGCTATTCATAAGATATTTATGGAAATGTTCGAGTTCTCCTTTGATAGAGGAAGAATTTCAGACAGCCAAAGCAGGGGGCTGATCAGTGTCCTGCCCAAGAAAGACTCGGTTCTCACCGTTTTGGGAAACTGGAGACCTATCACGTTATTGAACGTGGATTACAAGATTATGTCAAAAACTATCTCAGGGAGGTTGGAATTTCATTTGCACGATATGATTCATGCAGATCAATTTGGCTTTATAAAAGGAAGAAATATAGGAGTTGCTATAAGAAAAATATATGACATATTATCGATCCTTGAAAAAAATGAAGAAAAAGGTCTGGTGGTTTCATTCGATTTTACCAAAGCGTACGATTCGGTGAGCTGGGGGTTCTTGGACGGGGCACTGAGGTCTTTTGATATAAATAATAAGTTTAGATCTTGGATTAAAACTTTATTGAGTAGCTCACAGGCAGCATTTTGCAATAATGGTCATGCCTCCTCTTGGTTCAACATCAGGAGAGGGGTTAAACAAGGTGACCCAATTTCCCCGATTCTGTTCACAATTGTGGTGGAAATGTTGGCCTTAAGCATCAGAAAGGATGAAAATGTTAGTGGTATTATGTTGGGTGAACATCAATCTAAAATTATACAGTTTGCTGATGATTTAACTGTGACTGTGAGAGATGAATTCTCCTTGGTAAGAGTTGTAAGAATTCTGCATGACTTCCATCTGGCCACAGGCCTCAAACTTAATCCTAAAAAAAACAAAGGTTTTAATGTGGGTGATATTCGTTTAACGAATAGAGAAATCTTGAGCTTCTCATGGGAGAAACAGTTTAGAATTTTAGGTGTTACTCTTATGTCGCCGAGAAACGAGAAAATGTTAGTAGAAATTAATACGAATGATTTGATTGCAAAAGCAAAGGCTATCCTATGTGAATGGGGCAAAAGATCTTTAACGCTAAAAGGGAGAGTTTTGGTGGTAAATGTGTTTATCCTCCCCATTTTTCAATACACGCTAGCATGCGTCCCCATCCCAGTCACCAAGCAAAAGGAAATTGAGAAGATTATCTCGAAATTTATTTGGAGAAGTCCGAAAAATAAGATAAGCACCGATTTTCTGGTCCAAAATATCGAAAAGGGAGGTCTTTGCCTAAGAAACATCAAAGAGGTGGTCGAGGCGAACAGAATCAAGTGGATTCGGATCATCCTGGAAAATCAAAACTCGAATAATTTCAAAGCCCTTGAGGCGGACATGGGAAGGAGTGTAGATAGTATTTTTCTTAGTAGGTATAAACCCAAGACGTGTTTGAATCACTTCTATCGTGAAATCTTCAAACTGTGGAATAAATATTACTACAGTAAAGCCCCTGTAAACGCAGAACAAATCCGCAAGGAGAGGATATGGTACAATAGGCTAATCAAAGAGAAAGGCAAGATGTTTATTTACGAAATGTGGCAGAGTAGGGGAATAAGCGTCATTGGTGATATTACAAATGACCAAGGTCGGTTTATGTCCTTGCTGGAGTTGAAAACAGAGTACAATATTGACACATTTTATTCATCACGCAGGGATCTTGTTAAAGCAATACCGTCAGAATGGTGGAATATATTGAGTAGGGAAGCGGAAACACCGGTGAATGATAACATTATAATTTCGATTAATGGAAGTCTGGTAAATGTAAGATCTGCTAGTGCTAAAACGTTGTACAATGCTCTTGTCCTTAAAAGGAAGCCGAAGATCGAGAAACTGTATGCGTGGAGAAATATCCTAGGCCTAAGTGAGTGTGAAATTGTAAACTTTGAATGGAGGAAAATATTTAGACACCCATATGTGGTCACTAGGGAGACTAGACTCCAAACACTTCAATACAGGATCATACATAGAACGGTAACATGCAATGAAGTCCTAAGTAATATGGATATTGTAGAGAGCAAAAAATGCTCCTATTGTAACGCAACAGATAGTATTGAACACTTTTTTGTACACTGTAAGAGGACCAAAGAAATTTGGCAGGAGGTCTTAAAGATGATATGTGATATGAATCACCTACGAGCGTCTAGAAGTGGTAATCAAATATTTGTATATGATAAAGGTATAGTTGAGGTGAAACCTGTTGACATCATTTTCGGGATTGAAAACCATGGTACCAGCGAGAAAATAGTAAATTGGATTATCCTCCAGGTTAAAGCAATAATTCATAGGCAAAAGTTGTTTCACCAAGGCTTCTTAGCTTTTAAAATAGTAATTGCTGATCTAATTGCGAGGAATAGGACGGTACTGTACCAAAACAAAGTCCTTAATGCCCCAAGAGAAGTCAGGGAGGCCTGGAGGAAATTGTTCGCTGACCTCTCCAGCTTGCAGGTATAACTGAAACAGACACTAACGACATGAGATATAGTGTCCCTTTATTGTTGTATACATTGTTGTAGTTCGTGTAACCCACATGTCCTTGGTTACTGTGAGTAGAAAAATGCTGTACCCTTAGCACAGAGCCGCCTTCTAATATGTAACCATAGAGAGAGAGTATTTTTATAAGTAGCCTAATAAGGGAAATAAAGAGTAGGAAGCGTATTTTTGATAACATGTGAGTAAGGAAAAGGTTGAGTTGTATTTTCTAGATGTCACTCACCTCGGGAGAGAGTTTTGTTGAGAGACTGAATAAAAGTGGTTCAAAAAAAAAAAAAAAGGAGTGTATTAAATATATCCTTCAATTTCAAAAGTCATTATGGAGTATATTTAGTTACTTTACTGGTAATTTCCCACACAGAAATAGTGCAAACTTGTTTTCAAACATGTATACATCAAACATAGAATAAGGAAACATTTCTCAGATGTTCTTAATGTTTTCATCATTGGAATCCACTTGATCATATATTTTCAATCATGATGATATCTCAAATTCCATTTTATACGACTGGTGACACATTTTCTTAAAACACGTACATATATACTTAATCAAAAGAGAAAAAACGTTGCCCAATGAACACAGCCCAATATTTAAACTAGGAAAGATATTTATTAAAAGTAATTATTGAAGCTGAGCCATACTTAAACATTACTATGCAGAAAATATTATTTAATTTCGCTAATATTTGGCTATTTTTTTTTTACATGCCACAATGTGTAAAATGTGTTTTCCACCAATTATCTGTCGCTTGAACCTATTATCAGTCTCTTAAGCTATGAAAATCTTCCAATGGTGGTATATAGGGTGCCTTCAGGTAAACCAAACCATCAGGTAAACCGAACCAACCAAAATAAACCTCCATCCAAACTCAGTAGATGGCGCCACAAGATAGAGAGCCATCTATTGTTTAAAAGAGCATAAATTGGAGATAATTTCAGCAAATCTCTCTAGGTGTCACTGAGAATTTGCGCATCTGGGAAATTGGCGGGAAGTACAAACTGTTTTTTTTTGTTTTTATCTGAAGGTAAACCTTTTAATGTCATAATACAGATTCTTTCATCATTCCAAATCTATGTAGAACATGTGGAAACAATTTTTACACAAAACATCACATAGCATGGTGTATTATGATTTCCTTATTGACAAACTGGGTAACCCCTCGCAAGTAATTTCAAAGTCATTAAAATGTCATTGGTTCCAGTGGTTCCCTTTCTTGAAATAACATGTTTTATCATAAGAACCTATCCCCGACCATCCTAACATTTATTATCCTTATCTTAAACACATAGGCTGCACACATGTACATACAGCCAGCAGGCATAATAGACCATCAGCTGAGCCTCAAAATATGGCTAGAAAATGATTTTCGTTCCAGCATCAGGGGCCCTACTTTTCGACAGCAGTTTCCAATTGCTAATACTAGGGGAGAGTAGGGAGACTTGGGACAAGGGAAACTTGGAACAGTGCTGGCTTCACAGCCTGCTTTTTAACACCCAAATTAACATTCCTCATTGTAGTGTCTGCTATTGAAGGTGATCGTATTTATAGCAATAATGACACTTAGTAGTGAATTGTGGTTCCTGCTAATTAGTACCGCACTAACTAACGAACATATCACTAACTCAGGTTCTTGGTCCTTGCCAGCTTTCCATCTTTATTCCAACAAGCATCAACATTCCAACACCTCAGGAGGTCAGTACTGCAAACTGAACCTGTCCTAACTAGCCTTACAGGGACTAGTGTATAAAATACATACACCACACATAGGGTGTCACATCACAATATACATGTTATACAGAGAATACAGGGTACATATCACATAAGACAATACAGTAGTAATCACACATACAAGACTGCAGTGCATAAGAGTGACCTCTTGCGGTCTATATATACAGCACTGTCCTGGAAACCCCAGTGGAATATACAGTCACTACACCTGGTGCCTATATAGGGAAGGAGTTGTAGAGAATGAGTACCAAGGCCAGTCAGCATGACTAAATCCCAGACACCACAATACTCCCCTCCCTCATTTTTAAAGGAGAGAACAACCGCACAATGCACAAAGTGACATAACAATAAGGTTGAACAGTAGTATGGCAGTAAAGTAGACAGTAAAAATAGACAGTACAAACAGGAATCCATGCTGGAAAAATGTATATAAAAACATTGACATAATCATACAATGCACATACATAATACACGGTTGAGAAAAATTTCTCAAAATAATCAAAGGTGATAATATATGGTGAAAACATACAACATACGTGTTTGATGAGTTTGCTTGATGTAGCCTTAATAAAGACTTTTTGTAACAAAGCACAAAGAAAGTATGCGCACCAGTCCGTGTAAATTAAGTCATACAAAGTCCAGCAACATCCAGTTGATACGCAATGAAGTTGTAGTAGCACACTGTCTATTGAAGAATCCATGAAACTAGAAGTATCCATGATATTGAAGTACTGAAGAAGTATACTGTCCCATTACAGTTCAAGAAGAGATAAAACATCCACCATCATATATATAGGGGTGCAGGAACAAGGACCAAGGCTGCATCTGTCCGGGCTGTCAACCGGCGTAGCTAGCCGCTGGGATACTAGCGCTCCCACGCCGCCGTCCGGATACCCGGCTTACTTCTCTCACCTTCTAATTACAGCATCTTGCTCCACATAGAGAGCCAATTTTCTCCACACCATTCAGGGGCTGAAAAACATCTTGCTGAAAAACATAAGTGATCTCAATTCCTGCATGACATTTACAATAGCAACACATATACAATAGCAACACATTTGACATGCAAGAGTCCACTTTAGCAAGAGACATTGCCACCTATTTACCAATGCCTTATGTCCCCGAGCAGAACATATTCACTTAAAAAAAAACCCAAAAAAAACCATGCAAATAATACCCTGGAAGGAAACCATTCAAAACTGGTTCTCCCTACTTCATTTCCCAATAGGTCTGGCAGCCCGAGGAGACCAACTGGCCAGCTAGTTCACTTCCAGAGTAAAATTAACAAAGTTAACCAATATAGGGCTTCTAAGAATACCAATGTAACCTAGCCTTCCACCATGGCTCCATGCCTAGGCCACTTTTAGCAACAATACTTCTCGTTGTGTCATTTTTTGTTTACCTGCACCATATCCACCATTATCCCCATAGCCATACCTGTCCGGAGGTTTTACTGCTGCTCTGTAATAAATTACATGATTACCACTCGCCCATTCCATACACAACAAATCATCATTAACTACTAACAGAGACAGAATTGGACTGTAAAAACAGAACTCATCCACCTCCGCAAGTAGTGACATCTTATCAGGAGAAGGAACCATGTTCCAACTATTTCCAACATCTTCCTTATTCATAGCAACAAAGTTCATCACCTTAAATTCAATACATATCACTAGACCACTCAGCAATTCTAAGTAGCGGGAACGAATCCTTTTTGGTCACCAGATTCAATGGCAGGTAATCCGCACAAAAAATGGTTAGTACCATCTTTCTTACCAACCAACAATTCCCGCTCCCCAAGGTCCATTGCTGGGTTCAATGAATCCCTTGATGAGCATATTATGGATCCGCACTTTGGCATCTTCATTTTTGGTAGGGGGCACTTAATCGGCGCAGAATCCCCCATGTCAACCACATGCTTAACTATATTCTTCAGTCCTGGGGTTTCCCCCGGGAACCGGAATCACTTCCGATATTCCCCCCAACATACTTCATTTGGTCACTGAACTGCGATCAGAATCCAATAGTATCATTTCCAATGGGAAACTATTGCGGAGGCAACGGTACCTCCGGTCCTAGCTTCCACGTTCAACCAGCCATACTCAACCCGGCTAAAGCCCGGCTGATTATGAAGATCCGGTAGGAGTGTGCAGAGGCAACATCCTAGTCGCCAGCAACTACGACTGCCAACTACACAACATCCTAACTCAGATTTATCCGATTCAAAGAATACATCTTCACCGGTCGGTCTAAATCCACACAACTACACTGGCGAAAGCATCTAGAAAGATAACTTCATATCCATTGCAATTAAGGGATCCACTTTGCAAATTCCGACATAATGCTCACCTGCCTCAAGGGTGAATTCACCGGACCAATCTGAGTAACACCTGTGCATTAGGACAAAAATCCATGCAAAGTATACCAGCTTCTCCACATACCACCTTCAATCACATAGGTGAGAGCATACCAAGCTCCACCTAATCCCGGAGCCATATGTACACAACCACGTGTGACCACGTCAAGCACTGTGCCAGCTTAACATGTTACCCGGCACGGTATCAGGCAATGTTTTACTGACATCTCAGCACAACCAGTCAATGAGAGCCACAATACTCCAACAATTGGCCAGTGACATTGACAAAAGTCACATCCGCATATATTCGGTCTGCAATTACAACAGGGGCTACCAAACTTATAACAAAACCTCGAAGATCACAGGCCATATCCTTACTTGCCTTGCTCGCCAAAATCTGCCCCGGCAAGCAAGCATGCTTTGGTACACCAAGGTGTACACTGCCACAAAACATGATAACCTATCCAACATGCTTTGGTACACAAAGGTGTACACTGCCACAAAGCATGATAGCCTATCCGACATTCCTTCATGACCGATGCAAACCATCCCCTCAACGCTAAAAACATGGGCGTCCCCTAGCTCATGAGAGGGCATTCAGATTCAAAAATTCCAGTCGACGCTTTCTTCAAAACAATGCATAATGCGGCATGTGTATTACCCCCTGCTCCCCTCTCTTATTTTCCTGAGGGGCAGACAGGGTTTCGTGATTTACTAGCAACATTCCCTGCCGGCTGAGCCACCATATCGTCAAACCACTTGCAGAGCCGGCTGTTCGGACACCATATACCCGTCTGTGCGCACAGAGGGCCATGGCTCCGACTTTTTTGTCAACCTGCTTTTTGCAGCAGTTTCCGACTTGGTTTCCAACGCAAAGAATCCCACCAGCACATCATCATTAGACAGGCTATTGCTGCTCCCTACTTCAATAGCTGCCACAACTTCTACTGGCATCCTCGGCTCATCCCTCACACCAGCCACAGCCACAATAGTGGAGTTGAGCCATGTACCATTCCTACAAATGAAGCGGGTGACAATAGCTCCAGCAATTCTGTATCTGCAATTACTTCATTCAGTTCATCCGGCCCATTCGGTCCATCCGGGCATTCGGCAAATTCCCATTCCAACCATTCCTTCCTACTCATGCATGGGAAACACCACAGGGCCATTTACTGCCACCAACCAGCAGGAAACCAACCAGATTCACAGCTAGATCAAAGCTGAATTACCATCAACATATAGCTGGAACTCCCACTGGCATCTGTGTCAGAATGCCACTGGAATGCCAGCCGGAATGCATCCGGAATGCCGCCGAATCTCGGGCCGGAATGCCGCCCGGAATGCCGCCGGAATGCATCCGGAATGCCGCCGAATTTCGGGCCGGAATGCCGCCCGGAATGCCGCCGGAATGCATCCGGAATTCCGCCGAATTTCGGGCCGGAATGCCGCCCGGAATGCATCCGGAATGCCGCCGAATTTCGGGCCGGAATGCCGCCCGGAATGCATCCGGAATGCCGCCGAACTTCGGGTCGGAATGCCGCCGGGAATGCACCCGGAATGCCGCCGAATTCCGGGCCGGAATGCCGCCCGGAATGCACCCGGAATGCCGCCAATTCCGGGCCGGAATGCATCCGGAATGCACACCAGAATTTCTGTCAACTTCAGCTCCACTCATTCCCCTTTTTTTATTTTTTTTATTTTTTAAAAAAGGAGGAACTTCATTCATTCTTAGTATAATCTAGCATATAATCAACAACATCATTTTCCTAGGATTACACCTGTCATGAGCAGGAACATAGTTTGAGCCGAAATACCAGGAGAAAGCAATTTATACCGATCTACCTCCTACTAGGTTTATATGCTCCGAGTAAATACCTTCACCTGAGTGAGTCCTTTTTCCCAGCCTGCAAAATACTGAGAATTCGGATCACTCTTGGTGGGGTTCTCGGCCTGCCAACCCTAGCAAAGAGATACCTTCCAACTGCTTTCCTGGCAAATCTATGCCCAATACCACTTCCATGAATCAATGAAACAAATCAGTGATCAATGCATCTGCTTTATTCGGGCACAATTCTGGTCTTTCTGAGGTGAAAGACAACCAGCCAACTTGACTCTGAACTTCCACACTACTAGGAGCCACCTATTGACAGCAATAGGCTTTCCACTCACTTCATGCTTAGGGACAGAGGACAAGCAGCAAAGTTGCCTCTCCTTCCTTACTAGAAGCATTACACTTACTAGTACTTTTCTCCAGCCAACCAACAAGTACCAACTGGTCACGGCACCAAATTGTAGTGTCTGCTATTGAAGGTGATCGTATTTATAGCAATAATGACACTTAGTAGTGAATTGTGGTTCCTGCTAATTAGTACCGCACTAACTAACGAACATATCACTAACTCAGGTTCTTGGTCCTTGCCAGCTTTCCATCTTTATTCCAACAAGCATCAACATTCCAACACCTCAGGAGGTCAGTACTGCAAACTGAACCTGTCCTAACTAGCCTTACAGGGACTAGTGTATAAAATACATACACCACACATAGGGTGTCACATCACAATATACATGTTATACAGAGAATACAGGGTACATATCACATAAGACAATACAGTAGTAATCACACATACAAGACTGCAGTGCATAAGAGTGACCTCTTGCGGTCTATATATACAGCACTGTCCTGGAAACCCCAGTGGAATATACAGTCACTACACCTGGTGCCTATATAGGGAAGGAGTTGTAGAGAATGAGTACCAAGGCCAGTCAGCATGACTAAATCCCAGACACCACACTCATATTTGAAATGTCACCAGTTGTGATTTAAGCAATCACCTTGCTGAATTGTGAATACAGGCAAAATTTCTTAATTTTCTGGAAATTTCCTGGATTTGGAATGATTTTGATAAGTATTCTAACTTCATGATGACCATCTAAATGAAAAATCACAGATGGGGGAGACTTGGAACAAATTGCTGGGGGAGACTTAGGACATGCCTCCCCCAGTGCAGGGAAAGAGGGAGGTAGGGGTATGTGGTGGAAGCAGTAACTGGGGGTAGAGATGTGGGGGGGGGGGGGGGGGGTGAGGTAACTGGGGGTAGAGGTGTACAGGGGAAGAGGCAAGTGGGGGTAGAGATGCATGGGGTAGAGGTATTTAACTGGGGGTAGAGGTGTCGGGGGGGTAGAGGTGACAGGGGACAGAGGCACGGTAGAGGTTAGTGGGGGTAGAGATGTGCGCAGGTAGAGGAATAAGAGGCAGGGGTAGAGGTATTAAACTGGGGGTAGAGCTGTGCAGGGGTAGAGGTAACTGGGGGTAGATGCGCAGGGTAGAGGTATTAAACATGGGGTAGAGGTGTGGAGGGGTAGAGTTATTAAACTGGGGATAGAGGTGTGGAGGGGTAGAGGTAACTGGGGGAAGAGATGTGTGGGGGTAGAGGTATTAAACCTGGGGTAAAGGTGTGCAGGGGTAGAGGTAACTGGAGGTAGAGGTGTGTGGGGGTAGAGGCAACTTGGGGTAAAGGTGTGTGGTGGTAGAGGTGTGTGGGGGTAGAGGTAACTGGGGGTATTGGTGGACAGGGGGTAGAGGTAATTGGAGGTAGAGATAACTGGGGGTAGAGGTGTGCGGAAGTAGAGGTATCTGGGGGTAGAGTTGTGTGGTGGGAGAGGTGTGGGGGGGGGGATGGAGGTGTGTGGGGCTGGAGGTAACTGGGGGTAGATGTGTGTGGGGCTGGAGGTAACTGGGGTAGAGGTGTGTGGGGTAGAAGTAACTGGGGTAGAGGTGTGTGGTGGTAGAGGTGTATGGTGGAAGAGGTGTGTGGGGGTAGAGGTAATTAAGTGGGGGTATAAGCGGGAGGGGGTAGAAGTAACTGGAGGCAGAGGTAACTGGGGGTAGATGTATGGGAGTAGAGATAACTGGGGGTAGAGGTAACTGGGGGTAGATATGTGAGGGGGTAGAGGTAACTGGGGGTAGATATGTTAGGGGGTAGAGGTAACTGGGGCTAGAGGTGGGTGGTGGTAGAGGTAACTGGGGATAGAGGTAAATGGGGGTAGATGTGTGTGTGTGTGTGGGGGGGGGGGGGGGGGGTTAGAGGTAACTGGGGTAGCAGTGTGAGGGGGTAGAGGTAACTGGGCCTAGATGTGTGTGGGGGTAAAAGTAACTGGGGATAGATGGGGGGGGGGGTAGAAGTGTGATGGGTAGAGGTGGGTGGTGGTAGAGGTATGTGGGGTAGAGGTAACTGGTGTAGATGTGTGTGGGGGTAGCTGTCTAGGTAACTGGGAGTTGTGCAGGGGGTAGAGGTAACTGGAGCTAGAGGTGTGTAGGGGTAGAGGTGGGGTGGGGTTGTAGAGATAACTGGGGGTAATGGTGTGTGGGGCTAGAGGTAACTGGGGCTAGAGGTAACTGGGGGTAGAAGTAACTGGGGTAGAAGTGTGCAAGGGTAGAGGTAACTTGAGGTTGAGGTAACTGGGGGTACTGGTGTACATGTTTGGGGGTAGAGGTGTGTGGGGGTAGAGGTGTGCGGGGGTAGAGGTGTGCAGGGGTAGAGATGTGTGTGTGTGGGGGTTGGGTTGGATTTCATGTAATAATGGATGTGAATGAATGGGTATGGGTTAGGGAAGTGAGGGGGGAAGGGTGAAAATATCTGTCTCTTGGTTTTCTTCTTATTAATTTTTAACCCATTTATTATAAAAAAATAAATTACTCTAGCTTAGAAGCAGCAACGGCTTCTAAACTCACTCTCCTATCAGGGGGAATAGCCAAGTATTCCAAGGCCACAAGTGACCGCCTATCCCCGATCATCTTGATATCCATAAGAGAAAACCCCAAGTCATGTAGAAATGAGGCCCCAGAACGACGAAGGGAGTGAAAGGAGAAATCCGTTGGAGACAGCCCGATAGCAGACACAAGCCTCTTCAGGTAAGAAGAAACCTCAGAGTAGAGGACTGGACGGGTGACTCCATACCAACTGGTCATAAATATAGAAGAAGTTGATGACTGGAACTCATGAATTTTCCACTCCATGAGGGATACCACACACATTGGAGATGATGGGATCTGCTTAATCGGGATCAGCAAAGGGCGACCACCATACTGATGAGTCTTTGACGAGGAAATTGACACTGTAACTCCCCACTAGGAGAAGCTAAGATCAGATCTACACAGAATGTGAGGGCCGATGAAGGACACTTAATCAGGAGTAATATTTGACTTGTGAAGAAGAGATCCGAAGGCAAACATGATAACAGCCCACATAGATCTGTCATGGGAGTCCTGAATCTTAACATGGAGATACATCAGCCTAAACTGACCAATCGTGATTAGGCAGGCTTGTTTCACAGATGTGCCCAAGGACCTCTTGATGCCCTGCATGAGCATTTTGACGTAGAATGAAGAGCGGTTATGAGATGGATAACCATGGCATTTATGAAGGACTATCACAGATGAGAGGTAGTTTTCAATCGTAGAATATTTACTGGTCTCTGGCCAAATATGCCAGAAAAACAGAGCAATGGTCTCGACAGAGGCAGGCAAGGGGGGCACTTCTATGAAATTGCAGAACTGTTAATAACACATATTTTGCCTGGCTGACGGGGGCCCTTTTCCCCCTTTTTGGGCTTCAGGACGGGTGTTTAACATGACGTATAGGGTTTAAAAACACTTTAAGAATATTTTCTTCAAATAATATGTGTCATATGTACATCGTTTAATAGGTGTAAACAGTTATTGATCATATTTTTTCATAATTTCTAGAATTTGGTCTTCAATAATTAAAATAATGGGTCTCAATTGGGTGCAATATGGCGGCAACCTTGCTCCAAATTCACTTTCCAGCATTTATGCATGTTAGTTATGACGTCATCATTATTGTCTCCATGACAACATACCTATAAAAATATTTCTAGTGTGTTTGTATACATATATTTCAAATTTCATCAAAATCCGTTCATTTTTCATTAAGTTATGCCCCCTTCAATTTATATAAAAAATTGATGCCTTGAGGCATCACCCCGTCCCCTGAGCCAAATTATGTGTGATGCCTTGAGGCATCAGCCCATCCCCTGAGCCATTTTGATGTTGATGCCTTGAGGCATCAGCCCGTCCTCAATGGGTTAATTTCTTCCAAATATCTCTTCATCCGTTCATTGTTCTTGCGCTCCCATGCACGCTTCGCTTCTACAGTAGTGAGTTTCTCGCTTTGATCCTTTATAACAGACCTCAAACGAGCCTCTTCCTTCTTCGCTAACACCAATTATGACTCAGTATTGGCTGCCCGCTCCAAAGCCTGTCTTCCCTTTCTCGCGGACTCCATTACCGAATCATTCATTAAGCCCAACGTGCGCACCTGGGCAGTGATGAGCTGATCTAATCGATCATAGGTCATACGCCTATTCTTGATATGATCCTGGGTCCACTCCGATTGTAACGTCTATATACGTCTTGTAATATCAACCTTAGTTATATATACTGGGGTCATCAGTGGTAGATGCCCACGTTCAAAATCATAATCAAGATCCAATTCTTCGCCAATAACTTCTACCACCGGTGTGTTTTTCATATCACTCCGTGGTAAAGCAGCAACTTTCCTCCTCAGCGTAACTTTCAGGTTATCCGAGTTTGAGACCAATTTCCATGTGCCATCATCATCAGAGCCTGAACTGTTAGCTTCAATTATCGATTTAACTCGTACCTCAGGCTCTAAATGAGCCGCCGGGTTTGAATCATCTTCATCACCAAATTTCACCTTCGACTGGGCCAATCTCTGTTCCAAATCATGAATAGTCTGATTAGTCTGTTCCAGAAACTGGTCCACCGATAACAGGGTACCCGGGCCTGTTGAGACCCGGTCTCTTCCCCTTGCAGCTGCCATTGGCAATCCCCGTTACAGGTTACCAATGCCTACTGCCCAATCTCACTCTGCTAGTAGATCCAACTGGTCATGGCACCAAATTGTAATGTCCGATCGACAATCTTAAGCGACTATGGGAACTTAGCTTATCAAATCAAGAACAAAGACAATGACAGGATCTAATGGACCTCGCCAGCTCTCTCTTTTAATATCTCACACACCAATTCCCCGGGTTGTTCACGACTGTGAAGCAACCTTTCGCACAAGAAGAACAGAGTAACAATATGTAGACACCATTACAACAAAACGCACAGGATTGAAATTCAACATTTATTTGTCTCATGCATGGCGATAAAACTTTCTCCTGGCTTTTGTCGTACATTGAAGTAATTCTTGATGGAATACATAAATGACAAGCATGTACATCATTCATGTGAGTTGATTCATCAAAAAGAGTCCCATGTCGGCAACTTTCATTTTGAGATATAGGGCTCCAAAGGTGGTATAGGACTCGGTCGAAAACTTTTTTTTATGTTTGTTTTGAGACTGGAAAATTTTTTGTACCAAAAACAATAATTTACGCTTCATAACGGCCGGTAAACATTTTCCTAACATGGTTGGATGGGTTTAAACAAAGGAGCCGAAGGCTATTTTTCACTAAATTCACGCGTACGCCGTGGACATTTGAGCGTAGGGTACCCCATCACATTTGGTATCCTCGGAAAGCCGCGAATCTCCTCTAGCCAATGGGATTCTTCCCTTTTGAATCGCCGCGTAAGTAAACCAATCACAGAGCTGTCTCCAAGTGCATAGAGCATAAACAATGGTTGCTAGGGTGGTCAAGGGAGCCCACGTGGGGTCGATACAGCCCTGTGATTGGTCCAGCCGCTCCGAAAGATCAACTTCCGGCTGACGCCATCTTCTAGCGTGGTCTTGGATTTGAATCGAAGCGACCAGTTATTCCTCGATTCCAGACGATTCAAGACGTGTTTTACTCTCCAACAAAGTTTTAAATGGACCAAGGTTTATTATTTAAACATGGAAGCTGAGGCCACCGTCGCAGAAGCTCTTAATGGCATCGCTCGAGCCAATTTGGGAGGTGTTGTCGACAACACCGAATGGCGTAACCTCATTGAAGAGTATTTTGTGTTCAACGACGGTGGAGACGGTGGAATCTGACTCGGATGGAGAACCAGACGTCCCTGATCAGCCTGAAACTCCGGAGACGAACGAAGAAGAAGTTGAGGAAGCATCAGAACCTATTCTTATTATTGATCACATGCAGGCAGTCCTGGACGAGGAACGGGAAAAGTGCTCCACGTTTCGGTAAGTGTTGGTGCTCTGCAGCCATCTTTTCTATCGTGTGTGTTGACACGCTGTGGGACGCGATCTGAAAACTATGCTATGTACATCCCTGGAAATCATTCCAAATCTATAATCCAATGCTGTTATATGTGCTAGATACCTTGTGGGTATATTTAGAGGTTCTAAAATTTAATTGGTGTATGTTTTACGTCGCATGGTGTTGTTCGTGCGTGGGGAGTTTAAGGCCCTCGAGATCTGGGGAGTAGCTATTTACTTGGGACGTCTGAGATTCCTTACTCTTCTCGTGTGGAATGTAGGGTTAAAAATATATTGTTTGTTTGTGTCATTATGGGCAAATTAAAATCTAGGATTTTGTCCATTTCAGATGTAACTGCCGATTGTTTAACGGCGGGCCATGCATAGACCAGTTCACTGTGGAACAGCACATCTCTCATCGGTCGGAACATGACCAAATCCATCGAGGTAATTTCAAAATAATGTTTTTCTCTATTGCCTCATTGCCCATACATGCATGTATAATACTCATTCAGTATTTTAAGCTGTAGCTTGTTAAATAATGAGGACACGTGCTACCCAATTACATAGGATAACTAATTACGTAGGATAACTGTAGGGACTCAGACTAAGATTGGTGTCGGTGATATTAGTCAGTCACAAATTCATTTTTACATTATTGTTATACTGTCGTTTCAGATGAGCTCAACATGGCACTCTTTGGCGTTTTCAATACTGTTACTGACAACAGTGATCGATGCAGTCCAACCAAGAAGGGGCGCCAGTGGAAGGGAGAGAGAAAACACCCAAAGAGCCACTACAGGATGCATAACAAGCCTATTTGCAAAGCTACCTTTAAATTCCTTTACAAGTGAGTATTATCATGAATCTTGTTGTGCCCATTAATACTGAACATTAGATAGCTATTCATAATAACATGATTATTTGCTAAGAATCAATATTTTGGTATTGTCATTTTAAGATCCTGCATTATGTTCAATTTCTTCCTTTGCCAACGATTAAATTATTATTAATTATTTTTTCTATTTCTTTTCTCTATCTTCACTTCTAGGATTAGCCAAAACTTGCTGACAGTTTTGCTAAAATCCTTCGCTGAGGATGGTCTGGTCACTCGTGCACGACAGGGTGGTGGTCACCGTGCTGTCAGGTCTTTGCCAATAGATGACCTGAAGAACACTATCAACTTCATCACATCTTATGCCGAAATACATGCTCTTGTCTTGCCAGGCAGAGTATCTTCTCACCACAGAGACGACATCTTAATTCTCCCCTGCCGTTCTACAAAAGCTGAAGTTCATCGTCTTTACACACAAGCCATGCAAGAGACTGGCAATAGGGCTGTTGCCTACTCCACTTTTGGTCATTTATGGCGCAAGTATCTTCCTAAAATAGTCACAAGTCGTCCCATGACAGACCTCTGCTGGGAGTGCCAGCGTAATAACAGAGACATTTCTTGTAGTAGTAATTTACCTGAAGTTGTGAAAGCTGCCAAGTTAAAGAAACAGCAGAAACATTTAGACACTGTAGCAGACGAGAGAACTCTTTATCAGAAATATTGTGCTGATGCAAAAGAAGCATACAGAGACAATGGTGAACCCCCCCTTGGCAAACATGCCCCTTGCTCATGTGACATTCGAGTACATCTCAGTTTTGACTTTGCACAACAAGTGCATTTACCTTCTTACCCGATGCAACCAGGTCCCCTTTATTTTCTCACCCCGGGGAAGGTAGGCCTGTTCGGTATTTGCATGGAAGGAATGCCTAGACAAGTTAACTACCTTATAGATGAGAGCCATTGCACCAGTAAGGGGTCAAATGCAGTTATTTCTTATCTGAATCATTACTTTGAAAACTATGGTCTGGGGGAGAAAGATTTAGATCTTAACTGTGACAATTGTAGTGGCCAGAACAAGAACCGGTATGTTTTGGCCTATTTGATGTGGTGTGTCCTTACTGGAAGGCACAGGTCTATTACACTTAACTTTTTGATTACTGGGCACACTAAGTTTGCCCCCGACTGGTGCTTTGGTCTCTTGAAAAAACAATTTCGCCGGGACAACGTTTCTTCTCTTCAGCAATTAAAAGACAGTTATTAAAAGTGTGCAGTGCAGTACGCCAGGGGGGGTCAACCAGGCCCAACTTGTAGGTGATGAAAGGGGTACTGTTTTTGTTCCATTTTACGACTGGCAGGCATTCCTGTCACCTTTCTCCAAATCTTTTCCAGGTATCAAAGGGTATCATCATTTTGAATTTTCTAGTGACAAACCTGGTGTTATTTCTTTCAGGCCATTTGTAGGCTCTGAAAATAGTGGTACTTTTAAAATGCTTACTGTTGATGTGGGTGATGTCCCTCAGGACAACCCACCCATTGTACCTTCTCCTGGACTGTCTGAATACAGACAGTGGTATCTTTTTAATTCTATTCGTGATTTTTGTACCGAAGAAACCAAAGACATTATGTGCCCCAAACCAACTGTACCTGAAGAAGGGCCAGGGAGTGTGGGGGGGGGGGATGGCTACATTGTACAGGCTCCTGCAGTCGCCCCAGTAAGAGGTAGAGGGAGGGGAAGTGGAAGGGCTAGAGGAAGAGGGAGGGGTAGAGGAAGGGGAAGGGGAAGGGACAGGGAATCTTCTTCTGACAAATCATTACAATTAGGTGGTGATGAATCTTCTGAGGAGGAGGAGGAACCTCAAGAGGAACCTCAAGCTAGGGGTAGGGGTAGGGGTAGGGGTAGGGGTAGGGGTAGGGGTAGGGGTAGGGGTAGAGGAACAGTAAGGGGAAGGGGCAGGGTAAGGGAATCTTCAGAATCTTCTTCTGATGGGGAGGTTGCACCTCCTCCAGCAAAGAGAGGTAGGGGGAGGGGGAGGGGAAATGTTGAGCAACGCCGGCCAGGGAGGGGTAAAGGGAGGGGGAGGGGTAGGGGTAGGGGTAGGGGCTGCTATTTTATTGATGTTATTACTGATTTTATTACTGATTTTAATACTGGTGAATACTGTTGTACATTTTGTTTTGTTAGAATGAATAGGTGTGTTATCATGTATATATTGCAAGCACTGCACCGAAGAATTTTGTACAAAATTATTATACTCATGTTAACAGGGTAATAAAATAAAAAATATTAAATGAAATGCACTGATTTTTTTATATATTGTGGCCCTACTGGTCTATAATACCTGCCCCAAATCTGAGAAAAATCCAATCATATGAACTGGTCATTTTGCATGACGACGCGTCCGACATAAATCCCACAAAAGTCTCCTAGAAATGTATTTTGCCCAAATTTCACCCAATTTTCATCGCGCGATAAAATAATAAGTTACTGTAAACGTATCAATGTTCGCGCAGTATTTATTTTCGCTATTTTCGCGCACCTACCTTTGTGCGCGAAAATAAATCCTGCGTGAAAGGTATAATTATTGCATAAACAATGTGTGATACTTCCTTGCTGCGCGAATTTAAATCCCCGCGAAAAGGTGTCAAAGGACTTAGTGCGCGAAAATTTATCTGCGCGAAAATAAATACGTTTACAGTACTAAGTAAATGAACTGAATTTGGTATATTTTATGGCTATGGTAGTTAGTAAAGTGTGTCCCAAATTTCATAGAAATCGCTTGATAACAAATGCCCGTAACCAAGGATGGCGCGCCGAAGGTCACTCCTCCAGTAACCGCGTCCCTTAAATACTCACCGCAATCATAGAAATATACCTAATAGGCCTAAAATTAAGCTCTATACATCATTGGAAAGCTCTTTCCTGCTGCTTACCCATCCAAGAGCTAACTCCAAAATCGATTTTGCCGACATGGGACATGGGCCTGTAGTAAGTCTTTAGACTTGAAAGTGTATTCTTGATAGTATTATTTACTCTTCCATGTAGAGCAAGGTATTCCACAAACCAACACAGGTGGGCTGGCTCTGGATTGTAGAAGTCTAACATGAGGAACGACATGGGATTTTGATAGATCGCATCTCATATAAGCAGTGAATAACAGGAATTTTATAGGCCTATGAAGAGAAAGTTATATAAATGTAGAAATGTATAAATGGTATGGGTGGGAAGGTGGGCAGTGAAATTGCCTGAATCGGAGAATGATGGAGAAAAGAGAGGACGAGACGCCGACGTCCGAGAACGTTTACAGGATCTGACGTCACCTGGGAGGAGAGAGCTCTGCGTGCGCAATGCCCCCCTCTTCCGATTTCTCGAAAGAGAAGAACATTACAACAAAACGCAGAGGATTGAAATTCAACATTTATTTGTCTCATGCATGGCGATAAAACTTTCTCCTGGCTTTTGTCGTACATTGAAGTAATTCTTGATGGAATACATAAATGACAAGCATGTACATACAAGCAGTGAATAACAGGAATTTTATAGCCAAAGAGAAATGTATTATTATAAATGTGAAATGTTCATAAGTGCTGAATGGACAGATGTTGAATAACCCTGAGGGGGGGCGTAAATACGCTAACACAGAGTCACTAACCCAAGTACCATGGGAACGAATGTCATTTAAATTAGTACCTCCCTCAAAATAGGCGTATGACGCCCCGCCCCTTCTTAGACTGCGAAGTGACAGGGTTTTTGGGTCACCACCAATGTCAGATATTGCTTGAGACCAAGCAGTTGGTAGAAAACGTGTCGTCATGGGAGTACCATCCTCAAATGGTGAAGATCGGGGTACAACCTAATAGTGATAGTGTCATTATAAGGCGTGAGATCGCATTCAGGGGGCACAAGCTGCTAGATGGAAGAGCAGGTATGAAGATTGTCCTAGGCGCAAGGCCAGATTGCAGTGTCTTAGACCATTTAATTATTATTTGAACACCTGTAGGCAACAAGAGTAAATCACTCCTTGTGAGCTGACGAGAAGAGTCAAAATATTTAGATGTCTTGGGGCATAAATTACTTTGCCTAAAGAATGCCATGAACATTAATATAAATGCAGCTCTAAGCTGTAGAAAATATTTATGGTTAGAGATTACACTGACGACTTGGGCAAGGAGGGTCGGAGATGCCGGAGCCCTTTGGAGTGGCACATGCTTGAGCGATAAGTCAAGAGCGCGAAGTGCAGTAGTAGTCATCGGTGATTCGAAGGCTGCTGTAGAAAGAAGAGCTAGCCTGTAGTAAGTCTTTAGACTTGAAAGTGTATTCTTGATAGTATTATTTACTCTTCCATGTAGAGCAAGGTATTCCACAAACCAACACAGGTGGGCTGGCTCTGGATTGTAGAAGTCTAACATGAGGAACTGGCAGAAGCCGAGGTAGAGAATGACAGACGACTGTCTATTAGCCACAGTTCCAGGTCTGAAGGCTTCATGCTGGCGATCGGCCGCCGCTCTTGCAAGGGCTGACTGCATGCTTCCTATAGAAAGTCAGAGATGAGATACATGTCAGGGGACATTTTCACAGATTTTAGGGCTTTCTGAGAAATAATATTTTTTTTGTTTTTGTCCAACATCGGATCTTTATTCATCAGAAACATGAGTAAAAACAAGAGAAAACGATGCGTATCTGTGAAGATTCGTAGTTTGCCACACTCCTTACAATAAAAGATGTAGAGAAGTGGCCTTTGATCTAAATAAACATAGGAATAGTTTACAATGCAAGGTTACGAGATACATTTTTTACTTATTTGGACATTATTTTTCTGCGGGATTTTCCTCATTTTGTATTTTTTTCATGATTTTCAGATTTTTCTTTTTCGACACACAGTTAAAAAGACAATGTAGTTACACCGTAAGAAACATATCTTACAGTTGAAGATAAATATCTTTCCATGGTTTGAACTGTTTCTTAGCAGTGTTATTATACTCTGCGGCAACTTTTAACCTACTTAATCTTTTTTTGAGCTCTGGCAAAAAATTGTTATACTCAATGTGGTTAGCTTCGAAAAGCCTTTGGCGATGTATGTATGACTTGCCTGCCAAAATGATAAAGTTTATTTGCCTAGTTTTGACTCCTTTTCCTCTTAGACCAAAAAAGATCTGTCGAGGAGTAAAAGGTTGTCTTATCATCGTGCTGAACCCTATTAAGTTGGTGATCCAATCTTTAATGTCGATCCAGAAATCTTCGACTTTTTTACATTTTATAAAAAAGTGAACTATATCGTCACGTCTGCCACAATAGTCACAGTCATTAGATAGTTTAATGGCCATGTGTTTTAAATTACATTACAACAGATGTTTCTATGTAAAATTTTATATTGTAGGGCCTGTAGCCTGACATCGATTGTGATCTTATATGGTAACTGGAATATATGTTTCCATTCCTCTTCATTGTCGAGGGGATCTTGTACATTTAGGATTTCTGACCATTTAGCCAGTTTAGGGATGTCTATTCTTGTGCCTAAAATAAACATGTTATATAGCACCTTGGCATTCGTTTTTAATACATTGACTCTAGTTGCACCAATTTTGATCATTACATCTTCCGCGATTACATTAAGTTCTAAGGCGTTGATCATTCTTTTCCATTTTACAGGAATGGCGTGCATAACTTGCAGCCTGTCATAGAAATGAACCTGGATACCGTATCTTTCCTCCAATTGAGGGGATGATAAGAATTTCAAATCATTATCGTACACATCTTTCACTTGGGTAATCCCTGCTTCTATCCAGTTATTAAAACAGATGGTTTTTTTATTACATTTAATATGAGAGTTTCTCCATACTCTTTCTTTAAGAACCTCCGCAGAGGATTCAAGGCCATGTTTGTAGAAAACTTCCGCCCACACCTCGAACATGTCTTGGTAGAACTCATTGTGTGTTTTATTAGGTTTTTCTCTTGACAGAAAGATATCGTCGATCGATCTACCTTCTACAGATCTAAGTATACACGACCATTTGTTGTTTGGAGCTAACAGTGCTCTCTGTATCCATCTTATTCTATTAACCTTTATTATGTTAGTAAGGGATCTAAGTCCCAGGCCCCCTCTGTCAATATTTTGGGTGAGCCACTTTGTACCAATGTTTTTTTATCCTTTATTCCAAATGAAGTCAAGGAGAGTGTTTTCAAAGATTTTGACAGTTTCTTTACTTATTGCTATGCATGATAAGATATATTGGATTTTAGACAGAAGTAATGTGTTACATATAACTATCTTCCCTTTGATTGTTAGGCTTCTGTTGCCCCAGGAGTTGGCGATTTCTTTGATTTCATCTGATAGGGATTTACAATTCTTATCCACTATCTTTTGATGTTCACGAGGATATGTTAAAACTATCCCTAGTACCTTCATTTCTTGTACCCATTGTATTGTTCTTATTTCATCATTGACACAGTTGATGTTTCCTATATTGAAACCCTTTTGGTTTTCCCGATGTTCAGATTGAGACCTGATACGCTAGAAAAATTTTGGATTGTTTTTAGGGCATTTATCAAAGAATTTTCATTTTTAATGGTTAAGGTTATGTCGTCGGCGAATTGCACGAGCTTGCTGTGTTGGGTACCATCAATTTCATTATCCAATCTTATTTTGTCTGCTAATTTTTCTACGACTAATGTAAATAGAGTCGATGATAGGGGGTCTCCCTGTTTCATTCCTCTATTGATCTCGAAAGATGTCGAGATTGAACCATTATTGCAGAAGCAGGCTTTGGAATTTTTTAGTAGGGTTTTAACCCATTTAATAATATATTCGCTCATGTTATAAGATTCTAAACAACGAAATAGGAATTCCCAATCAATAGAATCATAGGCTTTAGAAAAGTCGAGGGATAAAATAAACCCTTTTTGACTATTTTCTTGGAGCCACCATATGGTATCATCGATTCTTCTTACCGCATCACCTATGTATCTATTTTTCACGAAACCATGCTGATCTTGGTCAATTAAATTTGGAAGAAGAGAATTTAGCCTGTTGGCAACAACTTTAGAAATAATTTTATAGTCCAAGTTAAGTAAAGTTATAGGTCTCCAGTTGGCGATGTGTCTGGAGTCTACCCCCTTTTTGGGGATAACATTTACTAACCCTCTTCTTTGTTCTTTTGACATTTCTTCATCGATAAAACATTCAGTCATCATCTCCATAAAGAGATCTTTTATTTCCGTCCAGCATGCTTTGTAGAAAGCAGCCCCTAGACCATCTGATCCAGGTGATTTGCCAGACTTTGTGTCTTTTAATGCGGAAATAATTTCGCGTTCAGAGATATTTCTCTCTAACAAGTTTTTTTCTTGATCACTTATTTTTTTACTTTCTTCGAACTCTATGAAATTGTGGGTGTCTGGGTGTTCCAGCTCCCTTTTAGAATAGAGTGATTTGTAGAAATTTTTCCCTATATCTAGGATTTCTTTCGGGTCAGAGACAATTTTGTTTTCATGTATTAAGGTTTTTATCACCTTCTTCTCCGCGTTCCTTTTTTCTAAATTGAGAAAATATTTTGAGGCCCTTTCACCGTTTACCTGCCAGTTAGCCCTCGACCTCAAGAGTGCCCCTCTGGATTTATATCTTTCGATACTTTCTAATTTGTTTGTTATAGAGTCAAATTCTTCTAACTCAACATTGTTCATAGCTTCTAGGGAATCTAGTTCATTTAAACGCTTTCTATATGTTTTTTCTTCTGAGTTTCTACCTCGTGCTATTTCTTTACACATAGTGATAGAGTTAAGCTTAATGATGTATTTAAATAGATCCCATCTTTCTTTGGCAGACGCAGTGCCATATTCTGTGTTAACCTCTTGTAAGGTTTCCCTTACCATTGGAATGTAATTGGGGTCTTCAAGGATTCTTTCATTTAGTTTCCACATTCCACTGTTTCTCTTGTTAACCAACGTGCTTACAGTAATGTTAACCATTTTGTGGTCTGATGACTCACACATTTCAATTTGACATTGTGTTACCCGATTTCTCATCCCGTTGTCTACAAATATGTAATCCAACCTGGAGGTAGAGTTAGAATTAGCTCTTCTCCACGTGTGAATCGGTTTACCTTCTTCTCGAATTTTACATATGTCAACTAGGTCTAGTTCTTCTAACATGTCATCCAAAGCAATTTTATTTTTAAATTTATCACCTTGATCTAGGTCGATGTTGAAATCGCCTAGCATTACCAATCTGTCGAAATTAGACTTTTCGATAATACCTCTTATGTTATTTAACACCTTAATTTGATCATTTGGGTAGTTATTTGTTGGCATATAGGTATTTATGATCAAAAAGACCTCGTCATCGATTTTGGTTTTTACATATACAATGCGACCATCAAGGTCTCTACCTTCTGTATAATTTGTGTATTTGACATCTTTGGTGAAAAGTATTGCCACACCTCTACTATTTGAGAGGCCGTGGCTTACACACATATGGAATTTCCATTGAGCTTTCCAGATATCTAAGCTTTCTTTTACACTGTGGGTTTCCTGCAACCCAATTATACCCTTTTTAATTTTACTGAGATTAGTGAAAATGTGTTTTCTTTTTTCAATATTATTAAGTCCGTTGACGTTGAGGGAAGTAAAGTTTATGATGTCGTGTTTATACATGGTGATGTTGTAGATCTTGATTTAAGGATGACTTGTATTGTTTATGACTTTTTAGACACTTTCCTTAGGCTGGAAAAGTTTCTCAACTTCTTTCTTCTTGGTGAGGAGTGCTCGGAGGGTTTCCCAGGTTTTGCCCAGGAGGTTGCCTTCGGCAGCCCACTTTTCAACCTTTAGGACATCGGGATGGCTCAGTGTCATCCCAATCCCCCAGACTTCGTTTTTTGACGCTTCGCCTATCTGCTTGTCTCCCGTATTAAGGAGGTATTGCCTGACAACTTCATTTTGTTGGGTTTTTGCACGCAGGGCTCTTGTCAGGAACTCTGCTATTCTTTTCTCCCACGTTTCATTTACCTCTTCTCTTTTATACTCATTCAGAACCTCCTTGGCTCTGGCTGGGTCTTTCTGCTTCATGACGAATTCAGCTTTAAGCGGGTCCTGGCCCACTTTAGCCCTCCAGAACGCGAGAAACTGCTTGACGTGCTCAAACTGTCTCTTGTTCAGCGTGAAGGGCGATGCAAATTGATTCGATAATGGGTTCTCTCTTGTGAAGAACACAAACGCGTAGAGAGACTCCTTCTTAGAGAGATGACTAAGGGTGAATTTTGTTGGTAATGTTTCTAGGCAGTTATGGGCATAGGTGATGTTGCCTATTTTAACGTTGCCATTGTTGTTAAACACTTTCTTGCCTGCTGCACGCGCGGCTTTGACTACAATATTAGCCCTGTGGATCCGTTCTCTCAGTTCAAGAGGAAGGTCCTGCTTGACATATAGTGGTTTTTTTCCATCAACTTTATCTTGGTTCTTCAAATTTGCACGCTTATTCCACACTTCCATTGCGTGTTCGATGGTCTCAAACACTACTTTGATGGGGGCTTGGTTACCCTTCCCCATCCAGAAGGTTTCCGAGATACCTTCACTTTCGGCACCCATGATGCCGCTGAATACATTGATGACCATATCTTTTAAGATCTCTTCTTTTTCTTCATCAACTACTTTGACTCCTTCTAATATGAGTATGTGGGCGTTTGCCTCGACATCCATCATAATTTTCTCTTCGATTTTGGCTTCTGCCCCTTGGACTAGTGCTTGGAATTCCTTATTGGTTTTCTTCACAGTTTCGTCCTTTAGGGTTTTGATATCAATGTCCTGTCTATTTGCTTTTCTTCTGATCGCATTTGTCTTTATCTCTTTTCACATTGTCATCTACCAGATTTTTGTGTTTTACTTGCAGGACTTTCTGGGCTTTTTTAACCTTGTCTATCCTTTTTTATCCTCTTTTCATTTGGGAGGATAGGCTTTGGAAGAGGTTCACCATATACTGGGGGGCTTCGGAGAGGTCAGGTGCTTCATCCTCCGATGAATCATTGGACTCCGAAATTTCCTCTGCCTCGCTAGCCAACTCAGCGTCAGAGGTGCTTACTTCCTCCATATCTACCTCCGTAGGGAAAGAATCCTCTGTGTCTTTATCAACATTTCGAAACCCCGTTTCAACGCTAGTGTTATTACTATACGTATGGCGGAACTAGAATTTTTGCCTTTTTCCAAGATGGCGGCCTTAGTTCGTAAACAGGGCTACACCGCTATCGTGAAATTGTCAATCTTTTTAACTAAGTGGAGATCTGCAAACCTGAGTGGTGCCAATCTCTTTCTTCTACCAATTAATAGTTCATTGCTTCTAGAAAGTCGATATGGTTGATATTTTGCTTGCAATTACGTGACAAAAAAGTTCACCGATCGGTATTCAGCCTTGGGCGGAAGCTCAGTCTGAGCATGCGCGGTGGCTTAACTTCCGTCAAGGGATTTGCCGCTCGATATGAATGTTTCAAAGTTCACAATTTATGCTTTCTTGTTATGTATAAACTTATCCTTCAAGGCAACAATTATGGATGTGACAAACCTTTTTCACAGTGTCCTCATAACTTTTTAGTCCTTGTGTTGGGTTTTAACGGTTACCGCTTAGGTCCGTCTATCCTCTGGGGGAGGATACTGGCGGGAAGGCAGTTTTCGTATAAACTTTTTAGTCCTGAGAGCTTGATCGAGCTGCTCCGGTTTATGCCGTATAATCCACTTTTTTATAACAGTATATGAATGTATTTCCCTTTTGTTGTATTCCTATCTTTTACTCCGAAGTACTTAGGTTACGAGTGTTTTCACTGTTGTGTGCTCCGAGTCACCCGTGGGGCCCTGGAGAAGCCGGGAAAATGGCGTCCTACCACGTGAGTCCGTTGGGTGGAAATATAAGTTCAAACTGTGCCTTTTTCTTGATATGACTGTCTATTTGGACTGTTCCTACGTGTTCCTGGGAGATTTATGGATCTTTTTGGATCTGTTAGGTTGTACTTTCTTAATTCAGTCCTTGACTTGGGCTGAAAAAGAACGAGAGCTTTCCTTTGGTGGTCTGGTATCTTACCGGAACCGGAAGTCCTCCCCTCTGAGTAATAATATTAGAGGCATTTAGCTTATGTATATCGGAGTCAAAGCTTCTTGAGAGAGCATCGGGGCTCCATGAGAACTCCGGGAATATGAATGAAAGTGAAGGTAATCTCAAGCTGGGCAGCGAGGAACCAAAAGGCTCTTGCATACGCCCCCAACTTAGGATCACGAGCCCTACCCCCTGACAGGGACTGAACTGTAGCAGAATTATCACAACACACTCGCACAACTTTTCCACTGTCCTTTGTATCACAGAACAGCCTAGCTGCTGCGAGGCAGTTACCTGCCTCGAGATGATTTATGTTGTCACATATATATTTATCGTTGTACTTGTATGCAAACCAAGAGACACCCTCCGTTCCTCCAGCAGCAGTGATCGAAGAATCCACCCAGATTGTCCTGGACACTTGAGTTGAGGGGATTATCGATCTGCCGTTATATTGAGGTAGAAACTTCAGGAACCACCTAATGTCCGCCAGTACTGACTTGGTGATGATGACATTACCACCTTTTGCTAGTCGCATTGCTGCAAGGATCCTGTTGATGAATGCTTTAGCTGGAGATACTACTTTAGCTAGATGGTTGATCTTTCCTATTACCTGCTGTGCCTGCCTTGTCGTCATAGATTTTTGTTTAGAAGATTTAGCCAAACAGGAAAGTATTTCCTGTAATTTAGAGTCTGGAATGGAGAGTTCATTGCTCTCGACATCAATTCTAATTCCTAGCCACACAACAGAGCTGGCTGGGCCCTGGGTCTTGCTATGAGAGATTTTAAGTCCTAAGGAGTTCAGTAGACTGAGTGTCGTCTCCATGTCAACAAGGGCGGAGGCCCTGTCCTTTGATATGAGTATAATGTCATCTAAGTACATATATGAGGTAATTCCTCTTTTCTTGAGGGCATGCGTAATAAAATCTGCTATACTTTGCATGACAAAGGAGCTGGCCCTAGCTCCGAAAGGAAGGGCCCTATCAAAATAGAAGAGATCTGCGAACTTTATGACCAGCAGGGGCCAGTCGAGGGGGCAGACACTAAATTGATGGTATGCCTGTTCCAGGTCGATAACAGATAAGAAGACTTGCTTACCCTGTTGCTGTAGAGAGGCAACAAGGTCGCTTATAGTAGGGAGCTTGTGATGAACAGGCTGTCCATTAAACATATTCTTTTCTATATACTTGTTTACTCCTCCTTCGGGGAATGATAAATCAACTATTATCCTCCTTTTATCTGAGTCTCCCTTGGGTCGAGACATCAGGGGACTCATATGACACCAAGGCGTAAATGGGGGGTTGTTATACGGCCCCGATAATGCATTGAAAGAACACTCAAGGGTCACATAGTTCATTACGTGTAGAGGGTACGATTTCGCCGAGAGGTGATTATCTAAAATTACCTGTGTCATAAGCGGAGGTCCCGTATATTGTAGAGGGAAGCCATAGTGGAATCCATCGAGTAGCACTTTGTCCATCGTATGGCCTGTGCAGGCTAATTCCCAGTTCTTAACCACAAGATTTGATGGGAGGAGAATCTTCGCTCCAAGCATATTCGGCAGCGGATAAGCTCTGACTGCCTCATAAATTTTAACACAATCCAGCTGGAGGCTTGCTGGGAAAGGCCAGTTATAACGATTGAGGGGAAAAACATATTCCTTGTACGGGGAGCATGGTTTTTCTAAGCCCTCTAACTCAGAAACATCGGAGAATAAACCCTCAGTGAAGTCTGAAGAACACATTTCATCCTCAAACGTGAGGGGAGAAGTAGGCTCGCCGCAAGGAGCGAGCGATGATAAAGGCATAACATTAAGAGAAGGCACATCGACAGAGGAACACACATTAAATTCCGGGCTCAAGGGGTTAAGTTCACTGTCCTGAAGCTCATTTAGGGTGAGGTGTTGCTGTGAAACAGTAGATAAAGTATCACCTCCGGGCCTTGAGTGGAGAATTGCCCGAGTAGATGGGGCCGCCTGCTTGTGGAAGAGTGGGCAATAAGAGGGGGCGGAGGAGCGGAGCCATTTGGAGCTCTCCTGTAAGAATGGTAGACATCCAAGATGTACTTCCGGAATAACAATAACAAGGGGAGCACGGAGAAAAATTTACTGGTCGAGTGAAATGCATGTCAATTTAAGTGGACTTATTGATCAGAAGAATTGTTCGATTTCCCACTCACCCACTGGTTTCCACTCTTTTTCTGATCCTTGTTCCCTGTTTTATCTGGCATTTTTGCTCTGTTATTACAGGCCTTGCTTGCATGAGGGTAAAGCCTCCCCTTGGTGAGGTAATAACAGAAACCACAGTTATGCATGAACCGAACAGATCCTGATTCATGGTTGGCCTTCTTGGTGCACTCTTCCAGGTTGTAGGCAGGGCAAGGCACAGAGGTGGTAGTCGAAGAAGATGAGGAACCAGAATCTACTGGAGCACGGTTCCAGCACAGGCGAGGGCGTTGAAACTGGAAATTATATGTGTCTTGCCACGAAGCTTGGTTGTCATTTATTAATGCAAGGCAAGATTGCGACCATGACCGCACCCCCAGTCAAAGAGAGATGTGTCCTCGGCCATCGCTTCCATATGTTGGAGCATCTGATATGGTTGCGAGCGAGGTATCAGGGTCTTGGAAATCATGCGAGACAATCCGCAGATGTACTCGGGGAAAGACAACTCCCTCTTGTCTCGTCGGACCTTTGCATACATGTCAGGGGGCAGACTTGCTTCTGGAGTGGAGAAAGCTTCGATAAATTTTAACATACCACCAGGGGCACCCACCAAGGGGTATTGCCTTCCAGAGCGTCGAAGGCGAGAGCTCGGACGGCTGAGGTAGAGTTGCTGACGGTGTAAATATAGGTTGTATCTGGGCCAACGGCTGCTCCTTTCGTTGAACCAGAGCCTGATTTGGATCCACAGGGCAATATGCTGGATTAAAGCTGGCCATAGCCGACATGGGTGTCGGTGCAGAGTAAGCGAGAGGCTCCGGTTGACTAGGCTCCGAAGAAGTATGAGGGACTTGAGAAGGCGCAGTCTGCGCTGTCACTCGTGGAGAGCTGGCTGTCACTCGTGGCTGCTGCAGCGCGCGGGAAGCAAAGTCGGCCATCTCCTTGCTGGGCGAGACTTGGCGTACTGCCGCCTCTTGTGGCTGGGCCCAACCTGGCTCGGATCTGGCTTCCTTCACCTCGCCGATCGCTGTCAGCACCTTGGACATCATCGCATCAAAATCTGTCTTTTTGACGAAGTCAGAGTCCCCTTTCTTCCTCTTTGGTGACACGAGCGGAGAAGCAGGTTCCTTCGCTGGTGGGTGCTTTGAGGCTGGTGCGCCATTTTTTGGAGGCTGAGCGTACTTGGGATTGGCGGTTATCTTACGGCCGGATCTAGTCGCTCGAGGCTCCTCGTCTCCCTCTTCTCCATCGTCCCCGAGATCCTCTACCAACACCTGCTTGTCCATACCGAGTTTAGAGAAGGTATGACGAAAAGTAGAAGAGAAATGGCCAAACAAAATTCCCCCACAGTGAAATTGCCTGAATCGGAGAACGACGGAGAAAAGAGAGGACGAGATGCTGACGTCCGAGAACGTTTACAGGATCTGACGTCACCTGGGACGAGAGAGCTCTGCGTGCGCAATGCCCCCCTCTTCCGATTTCTCGAAAGAGAAGAAAATGCACCGACAGCTGGTGTATATGATAAAATAAGTCAATACACAAAGAATACAAAGTGACACATAGCATTAAAAATGGGTAAAATACAGAGACACAGACAGCAACGACCTCATGATGGCCAAAACTTGATGTAATAGCACAGCCGCGACCAGCGCAACTTGCAATACACACAGCCTACACAACCTGGTTGTCGTATAGCCTACCTGACAGCCATGGCGCCCGGCTCTGGTTGAGTGAATACTAATTTTTTTTTTTTTTTTTTTTTTAGAAACGTTTATTAATCGATACACAAAATAATATGACAATATACAATCTATTCTTGCAGAGTACAATGACATGTGTATAATTGGTAGGAAATGAGCCTCAGTTTTAACCATTTGAATGGTTAAATCTGGTTGAGTGGCTATTAAGATATAACTAAACGCGAGCTGCATATGGGGCAACGTATTCACAAAACGCAAGTGACTTTTGGTGAGTGTCTTTCACAAGTGCCGAAGGCACGCGTGAAAGACACTGACCAAAAGGCACAAGCGTTTTGTGAATGCGTTGCCCCATATGCAGCTCAAGTTTAGTTATATTTTTATGCCATGATATATATTTAAGAGTTATTTAAGAGTTATTTACCTTCATTTCATGTCTCGCAACCCTCTGACTCGGCAAAAACAAGCGCCTACAACGTTGCGTCATGAAATGAGCGTCATGAAATGAGCGTCATTGATTGGCGCAGCTAGAATTACGTAACCAATCAAAATAGCGGGAGTAAATTGGTTGCATTCGAAAAGCGGATTCCGCTAGTGAAATCCAGGCATGTTTATGCCATGGTCTAATCTGGCCATGTTTTTGTGGATACGCACAGCTATCATGGCATAATACCTTTGGGTTCTATAAACTGTGACTTGTTTATGCATGTAACAACACAAATAGAAAGAGACTCGCTAAAAGAAGAAACTAGGAGAGAACTACAATAATAGGATGAGGGGTGAGAGATAGGAGGATATTTACGGTTTTAAGAGAATATAGGTAACATACATTCAGCCTTGGTTAAGGCTGTGAAGACCTTATAATCATTTATGTTTCTTGTGTTAACATCGAGATTGTTCCATAATAACGCAGTTTTTCTTTGGACACTTTGGTCATAAGACACAATGTTTGGCCTATTGGAGAACAGCACTGGTGCCTGCCACTGTCTGGTCTGTCATTACATTTTGGTCAACAAAGGCTGGTTTTTGGCTTCGTTTAAAGGCAAGGTTTAGGATATGAGCCCTCCTTCTGTCCACTAACATTGGTACTCTGGCTATTCTGTGAATAAGTAGTGTATTTGTTAACTTTGGGAGTTTGAGTGCAATTTTTAGGCACTTGTTTTGTAAAATTTGCAGTTTGTCAATGTGCCTTGCTGCACATCCGCACATCCGCACAACGTCACCGTAATCTAACAATGGGAGTATAAATACCTTGTAAATTCTTAGAAGAACCTGTGGTGGCGCCAGTTTAGAAATTCTCTTGAGGAGGTACATTTTATGACTCACATTTTTATGGGTAGATCGCACTTGCATATCATATTTGAGATTGGCGTCTAATGTAATGCCCAAGTATTTGTAAGATTCTACACAATCAAGCTGAGTACCACTAATGATAATATTTGGTTTAACATGATTTACTCTGCTTCGAACACCTCTGAGGTGCATTGTCTTAGTTTTGCTCACATTCAATGTCAATTTATTAGACTCACACCAACGAAAAAAATTGTTAGTATCTTCTTGCAGTAGTACATTCAGGGTGTCAGTGTTATTATGGCTACAGTATATGACAGTGTCATCTGCAAAAAGCTTTACTTTGCTATGAACAAGACAATGTTCTACATCATTTACATAGATAAGAAAAAGCAGGGGCCCCAGGATAGATCCCTGGGGGACTCCATAATTTATACTAGCACTGAAAGATTCAGTATCATTGCAAACCGTTCACCGCAAACCGTTCACCGTATCAAATGCCTTTTTAGGTCAAAAAATACAGCGAAAGAGGTGTTAGCATTGTTCCTATCTTTTAGTATGTCGTCTGTTAAGTCAGAGATTGTGTCCACAGTCGATCTTGATTTTCTGTAACCATTTTGTCTATTGGAAAGGACATTGTGATTTTCAAAGAAATCTTGTAGTCTACTGTGAATAACCTTTTCTAATAACTTCGACTGAATGGAAGCTGGGTTATAGGTCTATAGTTAGAAATTACTGAGGCTTCTCCGCCTTTGAACAACGGTGTGACACATCCTTTTTTCCAGGAATTTGGAATCAAATTTGAAGCAAGTATGAGGTTAAATATGTGACTCAAGACAGAGGGTATCGCTTTGAATACATCTTTGAAAACAAACGACTTTATGAATGGAATATTGCTACCCTTGTTGACATTGATATCTTGTGCAATTTTTACAATCTCATCTGGATTTGTAAACACATCACTCAAGGTTTGTTCACACTCTTGCCCTATAAAAGTCCATGGCGCATCAATTTGTGCTGCTAAATTCTCTCCAATTGAGGCAAAAAAGTTATTGAAATGTGTAGCTACATTTTCAATGGGTACTGGTAGTTTAGTGTTGTCATCAATAATATTTATTTCATTGTTAGAATTTTTTGACTTTTTGGGAATGAGCTGACCAACCATTGACCAGAATTCTTTGTTGTCATTGAAAGTTTCTATGCTTAGGTTAGACAGGTACCTTTTTCTGGCCTTGCGGCATAAGTTAGTAACTCTGTTTCTTTTTTTTTTAGCTGTCACCCAGTCATTGTGTTTTCTCGTTTCTTTGGCTTTTTTCAGTGCTCTGTCCTTATCTCTTATTTGTATAAGCAGCTCGTCAGTCATCCATTTTTCCCTAGGTAGGGTAATTTTTTTATTTACGACTGGACATATGCGTGACAGGGCTGTAGATAACTTTTCAATGAAAAGATTCCAAGCCTCTTCAGGGTTTTCCAAATCAATGATACAGTTCCAGTCGATATTTCTAATTCTAGTAATAAAATCAGCAGTCGTATAGTCTTTATAGTTTCTGTATTCAATTACTTTTGGTTTGCGAGATTTGAACTTTTGTCTCCTAAGGGTTACAAATGTCATCAGATGGTCAGCTACCCATAAATCGAGTACACCACTAGCATACACATAATCCTCCTTGCTAAAAATCAAATCTATACAGGACTCATGGACACGCTCTCTGTCTTCCCTAATGTCAAATCTGGTTGTGTCATTTATCAACTGAGTTAACCCCAGTTCATGACCCATATCTGTAAGATTTAATTAGTCCAGTCCCTGAAGGTTTTGACCCGGAAAAAAATGGTATAGAAACACTTTTGGTGTCAAAAGAAACGGAATGTCGAGTAGAATGACATATCCGAAATTTTTTTGTCCATTTGAATGTTTTTTTGACTGTTTTTTAAGCGATTTTGGGGGCACGCCAACCCCCCAAAAAATGTGATGAAGACAATTTTGGTGTCAAATGAAGCGCAGGTCTGAGTAGAATAACATATCCAAAATCCACAGGAATCCGCGGTGGGAAACAATTTTTATGCCTGTTTGAATATTTCAAAACTTTAAGCATGTCTTTGCATAGAGAAGTGAAGTGAAAAAGTATGGATTTTTGTATCAACATTTGTCTGCTTATTGGCCATCATTGAAGATAATGCAGTGTCTTGGTTGCTAAATATTGATATTTTACTGTGGAATAAAATAGTAATTAATACATTACAATATTTAATGAGCCCCCCACCACATTGCCAGTGGAATAACATACTGGCAAAAATGGGTTTAAGATGGTAAGAGGTCCAAAATCTCTCTCCAAAATATATTGGCACTAGAGGGTTGGACCTGTACAATTAGCATGCATTTCCTCATGTATTCTGTTCAAATGAGGTAAAGGCAATAATATAAAACATACCAGTTCACCAGTTATGATGAAGTACCATATCCTAATATTTGGGTTGATGCATAACCTACGTGTTCTTAAGAAATCCTTCGAGGGTTTGTATTTCTATATTATAAGACACATATTATAAGACCTGGCAACTTATGGCAAATAAGGAAATCCATTTATTACAAAATCCCCTTTTACTGGAATTCTCTTGAAGCAAATTTGCAGTCTGCCAATACCGCACCTAAATTCTCTAATCTAGCTAGAGGAAATGCCATTGGGCCTCATCACAATTTCTTGTATTAGAATGTTCACATAAATATTACTATCATCATATATATATGCCCTCCCTCTTCAAGCACTGGTGCTCTCATACTTCCTCATCATCTTGTTCATCTCTTGCTTAAAACGCCTCATTCGATTCTGACTTCCAATCCTGTGATAGCTTGGTCATTTTCCTTGACAGTTTGATTGGGATGGTTGTGAGTAACATTCTTTTTTATTTTTTTTTTTATTAGAAACGTTTATTAATCGATACACAAAATAATATGACGATATACAATCTATTCTTGCAGAGTACAGTGACATGTGTATAATTGGTAGGAAATGAGCCTCAGTTTTAACCATTTGAACAGTTAAATCTGGTTGAGTGGCTATTACCTTTTGGTTCGATAAACTGTGACTTGTTTATGCATGTAACAACACAAATAGAAAGAGACTAGTTAAGAGAAGGAACTAGGAGAGAACTACGATGATAGGATGAGGGGTGAGAGATAGGAGGATATTTACAGTTTTAAGAGAATATAGGTAACATACATTCAGCCTTGGTTAAGGCTGTGAAAACCTTATAATCATTTATGTTTCTTGTGTCAACATCGAGATTGTTCCATAGTAACGCAGTTTTTCTTTGGACACTTTGGTCATAAGACACAATGTTTGGCCTATTTGAGAACAGCACTGGTGCCTGCCACTGTCTGGTCTGTCTTACATATTGGTCAACAAAGGCTGGTTTTTTGCTTCGTTTAAAGGCAAGGTTTAGGATATGAGCCCTCCTTCTGTCCACTAACTTTGGTACACTGGCTATTCTGTGAATAAGTAGTGTATTTGTTAACTTTGGGAGTTTGAGTGCAATTTTTAGGCACTTGTTTTGTAAAATTTGCAGTTTATCAATGTGCCTTGCTGCACATCCGCTGTAGATAACGTCACCGTAATCTAACAATGGGAGTATAAATACCTTGTAAATTCTTAGAAGAACCTGTGGTGGCACCAGTTTAGAAATTCTCTTGAGGAGGTACATTTTATGACTCACATTTTTATGGGTAGATCGCACTTGCATATCATATTTCAGATTGGCGTCTAATGTAATGCCCAAGTATTTGTAAGATTCTACACAATCAAGCTGAGTACCACTAATGATAATATTCGGTTTAACATGATTTACTCTGCTTCGAACACCTCTGAGGTGCATTGTCTTAGTTTTGCTCACATTCAATGTCAATTTATTAGACTCACACCAACGAAAAAAATTGTTAGTATCTTCTTGCAGTAGTACATTCAGGGTGTCAGTGTTATTATGGCTACAGTATATAACAGTGTCATCTGCAAAAAGCTTTACTCTGCTATGAACGAGACAATGTTCTACATCATTTACGTAGATAAGAAAAAGCAGGGGCCCCAGGATAGATCCCTGGGGAACTCCATAATTTACACTAGCACTCAAAGATTCAGTATCATTGCAAACTGTTGTTTGTGTTCTCCCTGTGAGGTAGTTACGCAATAAGGCAAGCAAGTTGCCCTTAATACCATATTTGTCTAATTTGGCTAAAAGTACATTGTGGTTCACCGTATCAAATGCCTTTTTTAGGTCAAAAAATACAGCGAAAGAGGTGCTACCATTGTTCCTGTCTTTTAGTATGTCGTCTGTGAAGTCAGAGATCGTGTCCACAGTTGATCTTGATTTTCTGTAACCATTTTGTTTATCGGAAAGGACATTGTGATTTTCAAAGAAATCTAGTAGTCTACTGTGAATAACCTTTTCTAATAACTTCGACTGAATAGGAAGCTGGGTTATAGGCCTATAGTTAGAAATTACTGAGGCTTCTCCACCTTTGAACAGCGGGGTGACACATCCTTTTTTCCAGGAATTTGGAATCGAATTTGAAGCAAGTATGAGGTTAAATATGTGACTCAAGACAGAGGGTATCGCTTTGAATACATCTTTGAAAACAAACGACTTCATGAATGGAATATTGCTACCCTTGTTGACATTGATATCTTGTGCAATTTTTACAATTTCATCTGGATTTGTAAACACATCACTCAAGGTTTGTTCACACTCTTGCCCTATAAAAGTCCATGGCGCATCAATTTGTGCTGCTAAATTCTCTCCAATTGAGGCAAAAAAGTTATTGAAATGTGTAGCTACATTTTCAATGGGTACTGGTAGTTTAGTGTTTTCATCAATAATATTTATTTCATTGTTAGAATTTCTCGACTTTTTGGGAATGAGCTGACCAACCATTGACCAGAATTCTTTGTTGTCATTGAAAGTTTCTATGCTTAGGTTAGACAGGTACCTTTTTCTGGCCTTGCGGCATGAGTTTGTAACTCTGTTTCTTTTTTTCTTAGCTGTCACCCAGTCATCGTGTTTTCTCGTTTTTTTGGCTTTTTTCAGTGCTTTGTCCTTATCTCTTATTTGTATAAGCAGCTCGTCAGTCATCCATTTTTCCCTAGGTAGGGTAATTTTTTTCTTTACGACTGGACATATGCGTGACAGGGCTGTAGATAACTTTTTAATGAAAAGATTCCAAGCCTCTTCAGGGTTTTCCAAATCAATGATACAGTTCCAGTCGATATTTCTAATTCTAGTAATAAAGTCAGCAGTTGTATAGTCTCTATAGTTTCTGTATTCAATTACTTTTGGTTTGCGAGATTTGAACTTTTGTCTCCTAAGGGTTACAAAGGTCATCAGATGGTCAGCTACCCATACATCGAGTACACCACTAGCATACACATAATCCTCCTTGCTAAAAATCAAATCTATACAGGACTCATGGACACGCTCTCTGTCTTCCCTAATGTCAAATCTGGTTGTGTCTTTTATCAATTGAGTTAACCCCAGTTCATGACCCATATCTGTAAGATTTATGACTGCTTGGTCCTGGGTATTAAACATGTTAAAATTGAAATCTCCGGCAATTACAACATCACAGTTATTGTTGTCAAAGATAGGTTTTGAGACAGTAGCAAGTAATTCTTCCATAAAGACATTCTTGTTGCCATCTGGCGGTTTATATACAACAAAAATATTGAGGTTCCTCTTATTAGTAAACAGAATAGTACAACATAGTAGCTCAATATTTGCATTTGATACATTCAGAGTATAGTGTGTTTTGAACGTGTAACCATTTTTTATGTAGCATCCAACGCCACCACCCAATTTAACACTGTTATCAGGGTTTAGTACACAGCGATCTTGTCTAACAATAGAGTTGTACCCATCTAGTTCATGGTCCAGGTTTCTATCCAAACTGGTCAGGAATGTCTCAGTGCAGAGGACGATGTCTGGGAAAATAGGTAGAATAGTATTTTTGAAGTTAGTCCAGTTACTTTTTAGGCTTCTAACGTTTACATTCACGATGCTGAAACCACTTGTGAGTAGTTTTAGGTTGTCAACCATTATTTATCTGTGGTTTACCTACATAATTATTTCCCCTATTGATTATATTGATTCTTTTATTATATTGACCCATCAGAATGTGGGAAGCTAGGTCATTGATGTTCGAAAAATGACGCACCCCTAGTCAGGTAGAAGGGTATGTGAGTTAGTTATTGAAACTTGTTAATTACGTTTTAAGTTCACAACAAAATGATATTAACTAGCAACAAAAACTTGGTATTATCTTCATTGAATGAGAATTAACAGCCAAATGTTACATACAATTCAATACAACCTTATTTAACTTTTCTTAGCAAAACATGTTTAATATATTACAGTGGTTGAAACAAGTGAAAAAAGAGATTGCCCCACACGGCAAGTCCCTGACAAAATCAGGCTGTCGCCAGAATTTTCAGTTGTCCTGAGTAATGTCACAAATGTTTTGGTAAAAAAGATTTACAATCAATTATTAATAATTAATCACTGAGTTGAGTTGTCTTTATGCCTTCTTTTAAGTAATAATTAATCATTTCTTGATGGAAACTGATCCTTATTTGCATCACTGAATATAATATCCACCTGAGATACAAATATTTGCCAAATTAGTCCTTCATTGTGATAAAAAAAATCAACAGAAATGTTCTACATTTCAGAAATAGACAAGATTTCTGGTCGCAATATAACCACCAGTAATTCTAGGCAGCCGGTGTGGGCAAGCTCATGGCAAAAACAACTTGCCTGCTATGAGTTTTATTTGTCAAAACACTTGGGCAAGATAATATTATCAATGCTGCTTAAATTTTCAACAATATTCAACATTGATTGAGATGATGTAAAATGCTATAATTATAATATTTAGATTTCTGATAGAACTAAACTAATTAAACTAAATCTAATGTGAATACTTTAGGAGATTGATTAAATAGATATATCTGAAATGTTTAGTTAAAGAGATAAACCACAGTTCAACTGGGAAAAAAACTGAAAATAACATTTTGTTTAAACTTTGCCTCATGAAAGAACAAGGTTATGTGAATTCAAAAAGCCAATAAAAACAATATGTCACCGGGTTAGTTTTCATTTTAGGGAGCCTCAAAATTTATGGTTGTTCACTATAGAAGTCTATGAGAAAAGGACAATTTTTTCGTTTTTTCAGTATAAAAAAAAAATTGAAAATAACTTTCTCCTAAAAATGTCTATAAACATAGCTAACATATTGCTTTACCCTTTCAAGCAATAAAAAATGGGGGTCACCGACCTTTTAAAAAAGTTATTCAACTGAATCTGCATGGTGGTGAGTTAAAAACAGGAATATTGAAGATTTTCAATGCTAAATAATACATTTCAAAATATGTTGATACCCTGTTCCATCATACATGAGGGCAAACATCTATAGTGGTTATGTTTAGAAGACATTTCAATTGAAAAATGTTATTTGTCTGTCTGAAATCTTGGAAAAACTGAGAAAATATCCATTTTTCCCACATACTTCAATACTAAACTTTGCTGGTCTCTAGAAAGAAAAAAAATATGCTGAGATCCATTTTTTTTTGCTTTTTGTTATCCTCCAACCATGTACTTTCTCAAGACAAAGTTTGAAAAAATTACTGTCAATCCTTATTTTTCATGCATTAGTTCCTTTAACTCCCACCTGCAGCAGTGCGGAGAACAGTGGTTTATCTCTTTAAGTAGTCTGATTCATGCTAAAGGCAATGCGAGACATGCTTCTTGGATAGCTGATTGATATGATAAAATAAGTTACTAAAATTATTTATCTTAAACATTTAAATGGATATATAAAATATTCCCCAAAGCAGATTTTTGCGAATTTTGGATATGTTATTCTACTTAATATAACACTTCTCTTGATACCAAAAGTGTCTCCATACCATTTTTTAAGTTTGTGTACCGAATAAAATAATAAAAATAATATTAAAAATTCCTTTTATAGCACAAAAAATAATTTAGCACAATGGATTGTTGTGAATTTTGAATATGTTTTTCGAATTAAAATTCTTCTTCTTTTAATATCAGATACATCTTTCTCCGATTTTATTTTGGTAGGCGTTTTGAAAAAAATCAAATACTAAAATTCTCACTTTTTACATTTGAATGAATGTATAGAATATCCCCCCAAGCGGATTTTTGCCAATTTTGGATATGTTATTCTACCTAATTCAACACTTCTTTTGATACCAAAAGTGTCTCTATACCATTTTCTGAGAGTTGTGTGCCGAAAAAAAAAATAAAAAAAATATTAAAAAAATATTAAAAAATCATTTTATTGCACATAAAAAAAGTATAGCATAACAGATTGTTGTGAATGCTGGATATCTTTTTATACTCACAAATCTGCTTCATTTGACATCAAATACATGTTTTTCTCCGATTTTTCTCAGGGTAGGTATTTTGAAAATTGTCAAATACTTAAATAATTATTTTTGACCATTTAAACGGGCATAAAAAAAAATTTCGGATTTTGGATATGTTATTCTCCTCGAAATCCCGCTTCTTTTGACACCAAAAGCGTTTCTATACCATTTTTTTCCGGGTAGGACCTATTTTTCACCTTCAGGGACTGGACTAAATCCAGAGCCGCGCACCACAGTAGTATAATTAATTCATGTGCCATAGGAAGCTGACCCCTGCTAATGTTCATTTGAAGTTTGAATGTTTTTTTGATAATGAGAAATCAAGACAAATACAAAATGGTTCAGTTTATCTCAAGGTAGGCCTACGTCTCAGAACCTATGCTTATGAAATCAAACTAACGTTACTTAGACAAACTTCATCTAATTATTTCAAAAAGCACTGCCATTTTGTCTGGCAACGTTTTTTCACTCCAATTTAGCCATTTTGTTATAAACTGAGTTGGGAGCATAAATTCTGCCAATATATTTAGATATCGATTTTTTTCGATTATAACTTTAAATTGGATAGTGATTATTCGGGTATTTTCCCTGATTTTGATAGTATACAGGCCTAATTAAACAAGAAATGTTGGTGTGGTTTCCCCCGATATAACCCCCCACCCCATCCCGCGCCCCCACTAGCTTACTAAATTTCTATATCAGTAGGCTTTACATGTTACCTCTAAGAGTGGAGAGTATCTTGGTCTACGCATTGGATCGTTTCTAAACCCAAACTATAGCCCCATAGCCTAGGCTAAGCAAAAACAAGCGTGTTGGGGGTATTTCGTCTGTTGCCCTGGAGCGGTTGTCACGTCTGCTATATTTACGTCGGCATGTTGCGACGTAGCTCTATGACGTCAGTTTCTAATGGCCGCCAGACACGGGGGAAATATCTTAATTCCTTTACAGAAGATTGTATAGCTTTTGATTAACAGGTAAGACAACTGTAACTTAAGCGTATGAACTATGCTAAAGTCAAGCAAATATTTAGACCGATCAGTTGGGAGAATAACTACGATACTCGATAGGCCTACTTGTTAAACAATAGGCCTAGCCCTAGGCCTAGTAGGCTAGGCCAATAGCCTATAGATCTATAGGCCTAGCCTAGGCCTAGGCTCAGAGGGGAAAACAAATCTAAGAAAAACAGACACTAGGCCTAGGCTAGTCACAACATTCTATAAGGCTTACATACTCATTTGCGATAGGCCCTATAGCCCCCAACAGTATTTAAACATTTGGCATTAGCACTCTATTCGAAACGCTATGTGGAAAGCCGGTGTGATATCGAAAAGTGACCCCGTCGAAAAGTGACCCGTGGGTCGATTTTGAACGTCGAAAATCGACCCATGGGTCACTTTTCGGCAATCGAAAAGTGACCCACCCCATCGAAAAATGACCCACCTATTTATGCAGAGATATATAGACATAACTTTTATACCATATTGAGCGTTCATTTGTCAGCAATCATGAAGCTACATGGAGCTAATGTAACAACATGGAATGTGTTTTAGCTCCTGAATATTGTCGCGCTAAATGTTACACCTATTCAATCACCCTAGGTGTTATAATAGGCTGGCTTATTGTAATAATGCCCTCACCGTGTAGAAACTGAGGGAGGATAATTGTTATTATTAATAGGTATTATGTATCCAGATTATTTTATTAGATTTTAAAACTAGGAAGCGTCTATAGATGTTATGGTAGAAATTACAGTTATTACGGATATTTATTTCTCATTACATTATTATGTCTATGTTATAAGTTATTATACTCACTAGAAACTTTATGTTAAACTATCTATCAAACAACTGAATTAATATATAATATCAGGCATCGTAATATATTATTTCAGAACATTAAGTTAGAAAAGAAGAGGGGGTAGATTTTCGATGGGGTGGGTCACTTTTCGATTGCCGAAAATCGACCCATGGGTCACTTTTCGATGGGGGTCACTTTTCGTCATGACACCGGCATGCTTGAGTTGATACGTTTCTTGTATAGCCAACGACGATCCCATAAATTAATATATTATAATATACGGTATAGGTTATAACATTAACAGTGTGACGGGGCTGTGTTCATAGGCACAGCTATGTTCCTTAATATATTATGTGGACTAAGCAGCGGTTTATGAACCAAATTGTATGAAAGTTATTATATTCGCAAGCCAAAGGAAATGAAATTCTCATTTATATATGTTTATGCTCAGGAAAACGTCGCGACTCGATGATGTCATCGCAAGCTGGTCGACGCCGTGTCCTTCGACACAGACCTTTCGTCCCAAGAAGGGACCCTAAATTACCCAACGTTGATATTATTTTGGAATGTTTTCAAGACAAGTACACTTTCACTGATGCGGATATTGAGAGGATAAAGATTATGCTTTCAGAAATCGGAGTGGCTGAAGATGATCCACGGGAGAGCTTCAGAAACTATGCTCACGGAGAGGCTGGTCTGTTATTTGACGAGTAAACATCGTAACATTACTAGATTATAAACCATAAATTATATTTATGTATAGTAGGGCCAATGGCTATATATTTATTTATTATGGTTAGTCGATAATTCATCTCTTTGACTTTGCTTAAAGCCTTTGGTTGTTGTAGGCCTAATGGTCACTGGCAGGATATTGTAAAATAATTATCTATGTCCAGGATTACCCAATGAAATTTCACTGAACGATCGAGTAATCTATTTTTTTCTGAATGATACTCAGACTATGAAATCGGATCGATATTTTCCCAATATACCGCATGGGCGATTGAAAACCTACTAAAACCCGTTTGCAGTTCTGTAAAATGCTTTATTAATTCGTGACGTAAAACGTCTTGAATTCGTTAACATTTCTATACATGCCATTTACAGTTGCTCGTCTGAGAGATATTGGACTTGACGGTAGTTCCATTAGATTTGACTACGATAGAATTGAACAAATCCCTTTGTCGAATGAGGAAAATGGTGCACAGGCACCGACACAACGGCCGAACTTATGGAAGAGGTTAACTGGTATTTGTTCCTGTCTTGGATCTCGTCAGGAAGAGGAAACATAACATATTTTTTCTCAATCTCCTTTGCTCTTATGATTATATACCTGCAGAAAAGTATTGTCTCGATAATCGAAGTATTAATTCATTTTAGTGTTGGGGGTGTAGAGATTTACGTAATGTGTTCTAGAATTCTACAAATAGAATGATTTGAGATATATATATATTATATGTTAAAGTTTTGAAAATATTAAACAAAATATATATTTTCTTAACAAGTCAGAACATGTATGACTATTGTATTATTCTACGTTTTTAATGAAGAATTGGGGATGCTTCTAATTCGCGTTTCTGAGATTATCAGCAAGCTATCAACCAGAATATCTATGTCATAAAAACAATATAATCAACCAATGTATATGAGTTATGTAACGTTTTATTTTTATCTAAGGGCATAAAAGTCGATCACACCATATATTTACAATTTACATTCCAGCCATAAACGTTTTATAACTTTGCAGATAAAGCGGTTGCGAATCATATGTACAAACAACAATTTTTCATGATAGTTTTTACCACCATATTCTGATGAAGCACTATATATATAGAATTAAAGAATTTACATGGATGAATGTTAACATTTTTGTTTTTGTTATTAATAAAAGATATTGCTTCTAAGGAAATTAAGATTTGTGTATGAACAAAAAAAGAAGGCCGGAGACACTTCTATCCCCTTACCCTTACTTACCCTATGTATTGAATCATATAATGAATAATATCCAGTATATCAAAGGTTTGTTCTAACTTTGGATCTATGTGTCGCGTGAATAGGGGGGGGGGAGGAATTAATATTGTCCTACAGATTGGTACAATATCATTCTTGTACTTAGAATATTCTGTGAATAGGAGTTAGTTGTTTTTTATAACAGCCAATAAACTCTTATCTAATATAATGTAGCCCATACCAACTGTTCGGATCGCGCATGTCATAACCATGCCAATGCCAACCCTCCATGCCCCTTTCTGACCAGAAGAAACATGAACATCTACTTAATCGTCTGTAACATAGGGGTAGTATTCCACACGATTTGTGTAAATCCACATTTGAAACATTCTGATTTTCCTTGTGGGCATCGTATATAGACCTCTACTCAAGTTACATTTTGTTTATATCACGTCTCAATTTTAGAAAAAAATGTTCCATGGTATACAACCGCCGATCGTGATATAAAATGTCGGTCATAGAATGCATCTATATCTTATATAACACGTAGCATCAGTTCGATATATTATATGTATTTATTTATATTCCTTAACAACTACTATATTTACTCAACGTTATTCTGTAAATGGTGCTGTTTCATGTGGTTGCCTATAATTTCCCATATAACTTCAGATATTTTCTTCACATTTCATGCAAAGTTTATGGCTGTGGAACAAAAATTAGATTCTCAGTCACTTTTCCATAATGGCCACAAAAACCGGGTTCTGAAGGGGGAATGATCACGCCAGGGTGGTTCCTCAACACTGGGGGACGGTCTTCGATGTTCAACCACGCTCGCAAATCAACTCCACAACCTGAGGATAAAGAATGTTGAAGGTGATCAGGATTCGAAATAAAACAGACTGGAAAGGGAGGGGGGTTCAGAAAAACATTTGGGACGTGTAGGGAGTACATTCAACTGTATCAAAGGTAAAATTCCAAAGAAAGTTTAATTGACAGAAAATATATTTGCGTTTACTCCAATTACATTATTTCTGGTATCAATATGGACCGATTATGTGTAAATGATAATTTCATGCAGTTGCAAATCCTAATTTTCTAATAACGAAAATGTGCAATAAAAAATATAATAATTTAGTATGAAAACAGCTTCCGCCATAAACGAAAGAGAAGAGATAAGACTTATTCTGATCCATAGGTTTACACCCGTGAACACGTAAAAACCGATTTAAATAAAGAGATGTAGGACAGAAGTCTTGTGATAAATATCAGTGTAAAAAGTATCATCGTGTAAAGAAGAATGCCGCAAAAATACCCCAAGAGATCGTGATACTTGATTGGAGACTGAAGAATAGGATTCCCTCCCGACAAACCTGTCGAGAACTTATGGTACAGGTAGGATGTGTCTCAACCAAGATAAACTTGTATGTACACAAGTAATTCATTTCAAAAGCTTACTTTGCCGAGTAAAGTTAGAGCCGTGAAGCAATTATATATAACTTAAGTGCATAGAATTCCGGATATATACCTCTTATGAAAGAGCACTAAATATTTTCATTCCTCGCCGGCAAAAGGTACATGTATATGTTTTCTTGCAATTACTTTTTGTAATAGGCTGCTCTGAGTATAGCTAAGTAATAATTCCGGATATATACCTCTTATGTTTCATTCCTCGTCAGCAAAAGGTACATAATTATATATGTTTTCTTGCAATTACTTTTTGTAATAGGCTGCTCTGAGTATAGCTAAGTAATACATATGATGAGCATGGACACATGTACACAAAAACCCATCAATTATTCGGATATATCCGATAATCATGACGAGTTGGTATAATAGACAACATACTACACTGTACCGAAAATCTTAGGCATTTATATGACAGATATTCGTGTGGGTAGAATTGATTTTTCTATCTCACCATCAATTTCAAAAGGAAATGATTGGTCTCTATAATATATGAAGGCATCCTGAAAACATCAAGTAATATGCTGTCCAATTTATCACAATTATTCAGAGAGGAAAAATGCCTTTTTGTTTAAGAATGTCCAAATATCATGATAAATACAAACACAGCTATGAAAACGAAAATCAATGCAATCACACACAAATAATACGCAAGAAATCCAAACGTTCTTCAGAGGGAAATCAGGTATCACGCTTATAAAGAAAATTAACTTGTCAATTTGAAAAGGAGAATTAAGTAAACAAATAATGTTAATAGATAAGATTAGAACTGTGAACAAGCTTTGCATATTTTCATGGTATTTGCATTGGTGAGGTTAGTTCAATATTAGTGCCAATAAATAGACATAGGATTTATGAGATATGAATATTAATGAAGTAAATCATTCAAATTATTTAAACTTCAAAGATAGAATGCATAATCCACTTTAGATGCCATAGGTATAAATGAAGTTTATCATGATACATACACTGGGTTCCATAGTAACCGCATCTAGACATCGATGAACTGTGCTGCCAACAATCTCATCTAACAGGAAATGTACTAAGCTGTAAAGGGAAATGAGAAGGTATCAAATATTGATATTACTGATACTGATAACTAAATTCACTGCTGCTTTGAATATATACATCAGATCAATGAAGTATCAGTAACTTAAATCTGATCATATGAAACATACTGCAGAATTAACAATACATGGAAATATGGTCAGTGCTTGTTATATATGATCAATGTATAAATCTTAAATTGGCTTTCCGTCTTCCACACATCCCCATCAAAGAAATATTGCCACTCGAAAGTTATAATGTTACAGACTATACGACTATCTGGAGGATTACCACATTGGGTAATAAAAGCACTGTAACCTTTTACTTTGTTTTCTTGTCCCCATATATTAGGCAGGTGTTACCTGCCCATGGCCACTGCAGGAGTACATTATTCTGAAAATCTACCTCTGCGTTCGTTAAACTATAAGGTAATTGCACTAAATAAGGCCCATGACAAGGACACTTATAGAAATATAAAATTGTACCCTTTAATCCGGAATGTGTAACTTATAATTTGGTATACTTATAATTCTAAAACCAAACTTTAATTATTTTTTTATTGAAATCACTGATGTAACCATGGCAACCAACTAAGTATAACTATTCTCCATTATTTGGTAATGTCATCACTCTGGCCATATTTTGGGCTATATTTGCCATTCAACTAGTATTCCAATTGAGTTTACATTAGTTTAATTTGCTTTCATTTCTTCCTAGAGCCAATTATTTGAGAATTTGATATCTACAATACATCATGTCATCAATGAAATTTGGACATCAGACTTAATCATAAAATGATCTGGGTGGTCTATCATTCTGATTACAGACAAGATGTTTGCTCATCCCTGATGTCTCCCAAAACCATGCTGAAATCTTTTACCATTTCGACCCTTGACTCATACTGTTTTCAGTCCTCGTGACAATATTGGAATCACATATGTGATATATCAACAGATGAGGAAAATCGTTTACCACAACTTGGAGAGAAAAAAATAGTTTTCATCAATTTTTCAGGAAATAGGACAGATTTGATTGCCACAAGGTCCTTATGTTTTGACAATTTCAAATTTTTTCAGAAACAGTTGCCATGGCAACTTGGCCGTCAAACATAATTTCTAAGAAGTGACAGTTGTACCAAACTGTTCCCCACATTGTAAGCTCTGATAATATGTATACTTTTTCAGGACTCATATAAAAAAATAAAAAGTTGTCAGGGTTCAATTGGAGGGATGTCAGGAAACATAATGTTTATGGGCCTTATTTAGCTACTCGGTAGTGGGTAATTATAAAGTATTTTCAGTTGGTATAAAACCACCAGAACACACTCACACCCAAATTACATCTTAAACTGACACTTCATGTCGAACTTTGTATCATTAAAATAGAAAATATTTTTTTTTTTTTTTGCCAAACATCTGGTCTTTATTCAGTTTATCAACAGATTCTCTTCTTTCAAGGTGTATAACACATTTTTACATTACACCTTTTCACTTTCTGCATCGGTTGTTGTTTGCTGTACATGTATAATCAGGTGTTAATAAACAATATTTTCACAACGCAAAGTTTTTTGTCTCATATGAACATATTATATTGATAACCTATCTTTGTGTTGTTAGCATGTCGAACCATGGATGGTTGATTATCGTCACCTTTTAGTATGGCATATAAGGAATGTTAGCTGCGCGACATGGTTTCAAGGAAACAAATTTTACAGGTTTTCGTAGAATTCAATCCATGTGTTCCATTCTCTTTTGTGGGACGGGTTCATAAATGAGCTATCATGAAGCGTTCTCAACTTGCCTTTTAATTCTCTGAGGAAGGCAAAGAAACATATATTGTTCTGGCCAAACAACTTGGTCTTGTAAATATAAAACTTAGCATATATTAATATGTAATTCCAAATACGATATTCCTCATCTAAATTAGGTATGCCAAGTATCATGAAAACCGCGTTCAGGTCATTTGATATCTCCTCATCCAACCATTGATTGTTTTTAGCCCAGTTTTTTAAGCTGTGCCAAAAATTACATGTTTTTTCACATTCAATAAAAAAATGAAACAAGTCGTCGACAGAGTCACAATATCTACATAGATTGGACGGTACAATTCGCATGTCACTCAGATGCACGTTACATACGATCAATTTATTTAGTATCTGATACTGAAATGACTGCAACCTAACATCTCTCGTGCATTTAAATGGGGTTTTATACCATATTTCGAATTCAAGGTTAGATATGTCAATATCTTTAGCTAGGAATTTTGCGTGCCAGTCGCTATTTCTTTCATCGTTTGAATATAATACATCTTTTATGGCATTGTACATTGTTTTAGTGTGCACAGTCAATATGTCAATTTCTTTCTCGCCGATTTGGCATAGAAGTTCATCTTTATAACTTGTGATTTCACCCGTTGCAACAATTTCGAGCCAGTGTTTCGGTATTTTCCCTTTTAAGCTTAGCTCTTCAAGGAAATTAATTCTAATGTTAAAATCACACAGAATCTCGTTTTTGTTTTTTACTCTGTTATAACATATTAAGTCCTCAACCTTATTGACTTTTCTTCTTTTCCAAAGGGGCACATTGCATAAACCGTCCTCTAGCATAATCCATCTATTCTGCCATATTTGTTCACACAGTACACTTTTTTTACTTCTGGGCTCCCTATTACCATAGAATCTATTCCACACCTTAAATACCTCGGTATAAAAGTCGGAAAATTCCGATGTGATAACATGTCTAAAGCTAAGGATTTGTCTCAAATTGTCTCCTAAGTTTTCCCTGACGATAGCCGCCCATTTGCTTGATTATTCAACAATCTTTGTACCCATTTTAATTTACAAGATATTAACTTTGCGCGTACATCGTGTAACTTCAGGCCACCTTTATCAATTTCACGACACAAGTAATGGTTGGCTACTCTATGATTGCCTCCTTTCCAGATGAAGTTACTTACAAGCTTTTGTATTTCACATATTTTCCCTTCCTCCATTACGATTAAGTTGGCAACATACATGAACAATGGTATTAATAATACATTCGCTATCGTGATTCTTCCTTTCAAGGAGATGTCACGTTTGCTCCAATGTTTGACAACCAGTTTAGCTTTCTCGAAAGCTGATTCAAAATTGATATCATTTTGTAGTTGTTTATTATAAGGGTACACTAGATAAACTCCAAGAATCTTCATACATCCAGTCCAATTTATATTTTGACTTATTTGTTGGGTTAACACCATTTCACCAATATTAAATCCTCTAGTCTTGCTAGTATTTAGAACGAGTCCCGAAACATTACTGAAATCATTAATAATTTGCATCATCCTAATAAGGGATTTTTCGTCATCGGCGACTATGGTCATGTCGTCGGCAAATTGAATAATCTTATTTTCAACACCGCCGAAAATCACTCCACTACATTGTGGGTCATGACGAATTTTGGCAGCTAGCCTTTCAACGACCATGATGAAGAGCAAAGATGATATAGGATCACCCTGTTTAACCCCTCTTCTAACATTAAACCATTCGGATGTATATCCATTATTGATAATACATGCTTTGGAGTTAGACATAAGACATTTAATCCATTTAAGAAAATTCTCACCGACGTTTAAGTCTCTTAAGCATTTGTATAAAAACTCCCAAGATATGGAGTCGTAGGCTTTCTTAAAATCTAAAGAAACAAAAAGACCTCTTTTCTTATTTTTGCTCAGGTGTTGTGTAATATCCTCCAACCTTCTAACTGCACATCCAATGAATCTGTTCTGAATAAACCCGTATTGGTCTTCATCAATCACATTGTCGATACAGTTTTTAAGCCTCATACTGAGCATTTTCGATATTATTTTATAATCTGTATTAAGGAGCGTGATAGGTCTCCAGCTTCCAATAAGATTTAAATTGCAGTCCTTCTTAGGAATTAAAGTTATTATACCACGATACATATCATTTGACAGTTTGTCATCGATATAAGACTCATTGATCACCTCTTCAAACAATGGTTCAAGTGATCCCCAGAAGCATTTATAAAACTCGACGGGTAACCCGTCCGGGCCAGGGGTCTTATTACAAGCAAAGGAATCTATAGATTTCTTAATCTCACTTTTCGTGAATCCATTATTCAATAGGTCACGAGTTGTAGTATCAAAGGTAGGACTGTTATATTCTGTCATAAAATAATTATTATCAGGAGAAGTCATATTTTTTTCACTATATAGCTCTTCATAGAAAATCTTCTTCCTTTTCAAGATTTCATTGGGTTTGGTCACTGTTACCCCGTCAATCTCTAGTTGCGATATAATTTTTTTTTTATAGTTTCTCTTTTCTAAATTCAAAAAGTAAGCAGTGGGTTTTTCACCCTCTACCAACCACTGTGCGCGACTTCTGGCCATTGCGCCTTGTGCTTTCGCGTATTGAATATGTTTCAAGTCGTCTTGTATATTTTCTAATTCACGACTCTCATTTAGGTCTAATACACCCTTTTGGAATAGTACATTAACTCTCTCTCTGGAGATATTTTCATGTTTTTTTCTTTCTCTGCTTAATACCTTAGTGAACTTAATTGTTTCCATACAAATTACAAATTTTACATAGTCCCATTTTGTTCTAGCGCTGTCTAGGTTTTCAACCTTAAGTGCTTCAGATATTTTATCTTTCATCATCAATACATATTTTTCGTCATTCAGTAAGTATTTACTAAACTTCCATATACCAGGTCCTCTCGCTTCCTCATTGGATTTCATAGAGCAGGACACTAAATTATGATCTGAGAATTCACTCCACACATTATCAACTTTACGAATATCATTTCTTATGGCTGAACTTATGATACAGTAATCCAGTCTAGAATTTTGTTTCTTTCTAGTCCAAGTTGACATGTTAGTACCTGGGGGCGACATTTCTTTGACTATGTCGCAGAGATCGAAATCGTGCATAATTTTTAACATATTCTTTAGCCCCACATGTTTGATCTGCTGGCTATCGCTCATATTCAGAAAATCTTCTTCTGACGTAATGTTAAGGTTAAAATCACCGAGTATTACAATTGACCTGTCGGCTTTGGTTTCAAGGAAACTTCTTAAGACTTTACACATATTTGACTGTTCAGTGTACATATCTTTTGTAGGGAAATATACAGAGAATATAGAGAAATCTTTCTGTTCAATTTCAATATCTATAAAGGAAATTCTGCCAATATCGTCCCCGCCTTTACATGTAATTTCAATATCTAAATCTTTCGATATTAATAGGGCGACGCCTCTGGCGTTACTTCTGCCATGTACAAAGTGGGCTTTGCCCTGCCACTGATTAACCCAGATCTTAATATTACTATGGCTACTGTGTGTCTCTTGTAGTGCGAAAATTGATTTTTTCATTTTGCCAAGATGTCTAAATAGGGCTTTTCTTTTTTTTATATTGGCTGCACCATTAACATTCAGTGTATAGAAATTTATGTTGTTGCTACCTTCCATTGTGATGTTTATACAGGTCTAACAATAATGATTAACCATTAACAAGTTCAACAGATCCTAGACATCACCATCCATCGCTTCCATTTCGGTCACAGGTTCATTTTCCTTTCCTGCTGCCGCTTCTTTCTCTCTCAGTCTGTCTCTTACTGCCATCCAGGCCTTCCCCATGATGTTCCCTTTCTGGTTCCATTTCTCCTGGTCGAGGACGTCGGGATCATACAGGCTTAGGCCTATCCCCCATCCAGTCATTGATGGCGAGGCCTCTCCAATTGTCTTATCCCCTGTCGAAAGCAGATATGCGGCGATGAAGTCATTATATTTGACCTTTCTTTTAAGGGCCCTGATTACGATTTCCTCACGGGACTCCTCCCACTTGTTCCAAGTTTCATCGCATACGTATGCCCCGAGGGCGAACTTACATTTGACAGCATCTTCTAGCTCCATTATTGATTCTGCTTTTTGCAGGTCGTCATCGATCATAGCCTTAGAGTAGGCTAAGAACTGTTCCACACAGAAGTACCATCTTTTATCGATCTTGAATCGAGCACAGAAGTGATTTGACAAAGGACATTCCTTCGTGAAAAACACGAAAGTGTCGTCGTCCTCTCTTTTTGCTAGAAAGGCTGGCGTGAATTTTTTTGGAAGCATTTCTAACTGATCGTGCTTAAACCTTTTGTTATCTAAGATAACATCACCGTGAGCATTTATCACATTTTCATATCTCAAAGAAGCTCGAGCGGCTGCTACACATGGACGAGCTCTAGCAATTCTTTTTCTGATTGCTTCAGGTAAGTCCTTGCGCAACCAATGCATCCTTTTTCCATGTTCATTGAGCTGTTTCTCCAAATTGCTTCTTTTTTCCCAGACATTTTTCACGTCCTTCAGGCATTCAAATCTGATCATTACAGGAGCCATCTTTCCTTTACCCATCCTGCTGACCTCGTATTGTATGGCCTTTGATACTCCCATACCATTTTCAAATACGAATGCAACTTTGTTTTTTAGCCACATGTTATCTTCCACGTCGTTATCCTTAGATACACCGTCGAGGACGAGGTTCAACTCTAACTCTTTAATTTTGTCCCTTAAACGAGTTTCTTCGTCAACAACAAAACTGGCTTCTGCCGCCACCAACCTATAGTCGTTTTTCTTTACCATGTTGAACTGAATGGTGTCTATCACGTCATTCTGCTTGGCTATAGCCGCTTCTAGTTCATCCACCCTTTTGTCTCGCACGAAATTGTCAGTATCAATTCTCTCGATAGACTTAGTGTTCTTGGTGGACGCGCCCTTGATCTCTTCCTTTATGTCGGTAAACATTTGCTTAATTTCCTCATTGGAAATCCCCGCCATCTTGGTGATCTGTTTTTTACGGGATCCTTCAGTTGTATCCTCACCTTCCCTCTTCCTTTTTTCACTGTTGTTCTGACCAGACATGTATATTATTGTTCATAAAGTAGTGTTGTCGATAGTCCAATTTGTGCTATTTTGCCGGATGTTTACTTCCGTACAACACTTCCGGATCCTGCTGCTTTGCGCATGCACTCTCCAACCTAGAACTGGGTTAGGCCGACCTAGTTTATGTTAGTGTCCGCCATTGATCTTTCCCGCTTAGAATTATATGTCACTTGTGCCGTCGTGTGTATTTATGTTTGATGAAGAAATTTAACCAACCTATTCTTCACTTTTGGTCAATGTTACTAATCCGATGATTGCACGGACCAAGCTATGCTTTTCAGTTTACTTCCTTGCCTTTACGTGTATCGTGCCAGCTGTGCTTCAGTGCGCATGCCCGGCGGCGATTTTGAAATGCCACTTTCGATCACTTGATTACTGAATGATTAAAGTCTAACAAGCACTATGACTCGTGTATTTTAATCCTTTGACTGCTGTTCATCACCATATAAAAGTCCTGCCTATGGCTTTGTACTTATTGCGTTAATCCGAAGGATTCGTTCACCCGCCGTGGAGGAACCCAGGAGTCCAAGATGGCTACCTATAATCCTTCCTCTCGCACGTGTGTCACACAAAAACTCGTAATCCAGTCCAATAGTAGCTTCTATAACAGTTTTTTTATGTTCCGAGTTGCTCTTGAGCACTTCATAAGTCACATTGACAAATATGAGTTGGCACAGGTTCGCTTGGCTGAAAAAAAAGGGACAACAGTGGCTCGCGCCGAGTAAGGTACCTTTCCTCCATCCAAGTCAAACCGGAAGTCCAAAATAGAAAATATTGATTCGTGGGCGAAATAAAAAAAAACTCACTTTTCATCAGATACAAAGCGCCATAAATACAGTTGCAGGTAATGCGTATCTACTTGGATTTGTTGTAGACCAAAACGTCCAAAAGTGCGGAGGCGAACGCATTCAAGGAATGTCTGAAATACAAGAAATCAGCACGTTTTGAACAACTATTATCTAGTACCGTAAGGGCAATACTTTAATTTTCCTGCAAACAAAACATGGTAATACACCCGCGGCGAATTGAAACTGATTTTTGAATGATTGTTATGCCAGTATATGAGATCTTCTCATTCTATTTGTACAGATTGCTCAAATTTCATATAGAAGATGCTCGCCACAATGTAATAATATGAAAATAATACTTACCTTTAAACTAATTTTAATAATGCCAGTCAAGACAGACACTTTGGAGAATTCGACGGCACTAAATATATCTATTCGTTCAGAAAAGAGTTTTTGAATGTTGCTCATCAGACTGTTATCAATCGTACTGAAAAGAAAAGAAAAGAAAAGATGTTAAGAGATTCTTCCACAATGTAAGCAATACGAACTGTGTAAATGTATCTTGGAAACTAATTACATGCTTGGTAGATTAAAAAGTCGAGATGGAAGTGGATCCCATTTTTCTTGTCAAAGCCAATGTTTTATTAGTCCAATAGCCTCGCTGGGTTATGTTGCTTGATTCTGATGACATGTTAAACCGTTAATCAAATTAATTAAAAACAAACTCAGCTTCGGAGCTTTCAACAGCTATCAGCTGCATTCTTTAGCGACTTGGATTCTTTGTCTTGAAGGAGTTAAAATTTACTGTATTTTTCTCACGCTTTATTTACCTTGGTGTGTAACTCCATTGCGATCTAGGCTGGGTCCTAGAGGTGCTATAACTCATGCTGCGTTTGGTTGAATCAGAGCTTCTCTCTTTCCTCACACCCTCCTCGTACAGCTGTCCAACCTGGGCATCAATAGCTGTAATGTCTTCCACAACTCTCTTCATTACAGCCCTAACATTACGAGGCTCTATCGTGTTTAACCAGTCGCGTGTCTCCACACTCTTCCTCAACATCTGCAGGATAACAATATATGAGCTAGTTACATTAATGAAGAGGACTAAGGGATTTGGCTAAAGACCATTATTTATGCACAAACGTATACATAAATTGTTTACCGTATCTATAAAATAAATTCTAAAAACAGGTATAATACGTTTAGCATTGGTGTTTCCTATTATTACGGTGTATAACACCAGACTGAATTTATAACAGCGTAGATGTTATCCACCGTAATAATAAAACACAGGGAGGGAGGTTTTATAGAATAAAGAAATGCATTACTGGTACATGGATTTGGGTAAACAAATACATTTGGGAAGTGGTCATGTTTTGCTTTAGATAATTGCAAGTTATAAAAAATGGTGTTCATATCAGTAGCGCTAGAGATGAGGTGAGTGCTGCTTCTTGGCATACCATGGTAACCGTCTAGTAGGGTCAATATACATGTAAATCAATATACATGTAAACATGTCCATATTGTAGACCAAGAAATTAGTAATGAGGATGAATGGGAAAACCTTCTAAGGATATAACACGGATTACGGACGGTATATCATAATGCATAAATTATTCAGAGCTTAGAACATAAAAGGGGCGGGGAGAGAAGAGAAAGAGAGGGAGAGAAGAGAAAGAGAGGGAGGGAGAGAAGAGAAAGAGAGGGAGGGAGAGAGAGAAATAGATGGGAGTGAAAAAGAAAGGTGGATTGAAGCGGGGGGAGGGGCGCCGGAGGGGTTCAAAATACAAAAGGACAATACTAAGGGCAACTGTAGATGTAATTGTGCCCTGATGTGACTCGTGGACAGGAGTGTTTACTTACCTGGGATATCGTAAGACCTTGTACGCGGACATAATGGTTGAGAAGACGTTGAGCAGAACTCTTAGCCTCGGCACAAAGTTCCGAGCACGGCGTCACCTGGGCTTTATCAACTACCATGAACTGTTCATCTGTTAATGTTAACTGTGAGGAGAAAATATTCACACTTAGATTTGGATCCAACCATTTATCAAATTACCATACGCTGGTGTTCATGTTCAGTGTATTCATGAATATTCAATTAAGGTGACTCAGTAGTGATTTTGATTATTGATGAATTTTTCTAAAATTTTTACCAATGATAGTTGACATGAAATAATCATTATCGAGTGAAAAAAAAACATAGGTCACCAGGCTAGTTTTCATGCTATGGCAGTATGGAGATAGAAATAATGAATCATATTTGAGTAATTTTACTACATTTGAGTGATTTATTAACATAATTCGTTTAAAATGGTTCTGACATGAATTCAGACATCAAATTTCACCCAGACATTCAACATATATATACTTATCATCAGATAATGTTTTTTTCCTCAGATCCTGAGTTAGCCCCCTGGAAGCCCCCTAGTGGCAGTACGGGGCACTAGCAAAATTGACTTTGGCTGATGACAATCAGCGTTTTAAAAAAAAACTGTTTGATGAATATTTTTAAAATTTAATATGAATGTAGATACCGTATTTATCAACTCATACACAAAAAATCAGGATGGCTTTCCAGGCTAAATTTTTCTATATTACGACTTATTTATGAGAAAAATTGGGAAAAAAATTAAATTCCTGATTAATATTTGATTTGAACAAAAATGGCTTCATAAATCTTGATGAAATTCTATATGGATACAGCTATCATAGTTACTAACTCGCACACCAAAAATCAGCATGAATTTCCAGGCCGATTTTTTTGTGTTACAACTTAATTATGAGAAAATTGGCTAAAAATAAGAAAATTCTTAATAATTATTTGATTTATACACATATGGCTCCATAAATTTTAATGAAATTTAATATGGATGTATAGGGATCGTAGATACTAACTCCCACACCAAAAATCAGCATAAATTTTCTATCTGAAATGTTTATATCAAGACTTAACATACATACTTCGTCTGCATAATGCTGATATTCCCTGCTATATGTATTGAATACACATATATCAGTACTGAGCTATATGTGTTGAATACACAAGATCAGTACTGAGTCACCTTAAGGGGTTAGGAACATAGTTTGGTGCATGAGGCCCTTTGTACTGGAGCATGAGGCAAGAATCTGAAGGCTCTAAACTCCAGTAGAAAGGGCCAAATGCACCAAACTGAGTTCTCTAACCCGTTTAGAACTGACTTGCACACAAAATAGCCTAATCTATATTTGGGTCTATTTACCCTCACGCCAAAATACTGCGGTAAAAGTGGTAATCAAGTTCTTTAACCTTAAGCAAAACACTCAGAGCGGCGATCGAGGTTAATTGGGTCAGGTTAATTGCGATGAAACTACCGAAGTTTAGTATCCGTGCAAAACCATCCTAACAATGCATCTCAGGACCACTTAACACGCGGGAATCACTTCATTACTACTAAAAATGGATGCAAGTCAGTTCTACAAATCGTTAATAAAGGTTCTCTGGGGAGATATGATCTGTATATACCGCTTTAGCTATCGGTGCTTACCAAGTATGTGATTGTTGATTGCTCTAAATCATTTGAGAGTCTTGAAAGTATGAGAAGCAGGGCTGGTGGCGCAGAACCTTTTTCTGCTAGACCTTCACAGAACTCCTGAATATGGACAGAATGCAGTTATTTAGTAATATGCTATGGAAATCAATATCATTTTTTAAACCATTTTTTATTTCACAAATTTCACAGACATGTGATACATTCCAATCCTCAATATATTAAAGTAGTTTTTGACGTAGAACTATGAAAGAGAGAGAGAGAGAGAGAGAGAGAGAGAGAGAGAGAGAGAGAGAGAGAGAGAGAGAGAGAGAATGACACAGTCAGATAGGCAGAGAAAGACGGACAGAGACACTCATGTGACTTATAGAAAATCATACTACTGTGAAAAGGAGCATTATTTTTTCGTTTGTAGCATCTTACAAATGCTTACGTTGCAAGTGGTGAAGATGTGTTTCAGGAAGGCAACAACAAGCCCTTCACGCACGTCTTGTGTGCAGAAGGGCCCACGGAAATGTGGCTTCATGGCAAACGTTATATCCGACGCAATGAATGCCTGTAACAAATGTATCAAAATGTCATTTCATTGATATTAATCTCACACAAAGGTCATCCTACTGAATTGTTCGCAAACAAGTCCTTGATTACAAATAATTCATGACAACCCAGGGGATACAACATGAAGTCTGTGAAAAGCAGCAAAAACCTTAGCCTATATATCAAAGTAGTTCCAATTAGATTTTGATCAAGTGCCACTAAAGAAAATGTGGTGTACAATTTCAGTTGGATCTCTGGTCGACAATATTCTTAAAAGAACATTGGTAAGGATAGTGTTAACAACCTGAGACAAACTTATTCAGAGGTTACCAAAAGAGACTCAATTTAAGACTTACCTGGAGATTTGAAAGAACAGATTTGACTTGTTCAGTAATGGAAGTGTGCATATTACTGAGGAGGTCCTGGAGGTTAGGTTGACCTCCCTCCTGCTTGCCCACCAATCTGGGGGCCGCCAGATTCTGTCTGATGTCTGTCAAGCAATCTGGGTGAGGGGAGGAGATCATAAGATGCATGTATTAGTTATATGTTCTATTTTAAAGAGATTTTTGAGTTATGTGCGATTAAATATTCGAGAGAATACTGTGGACGTGACCTGGTGGCAACTTCTGTTTTTAGCTGTTGCAATCAAGATTCAAACTAGTTTGATATTTTATTTTGTGGCGCCTTGTGATAACTTACAAGACTTATTCATAGTATTGCCCTAAGGCTATGACAATGCAATGATGTCAGTTCTAAACGGGTTAGAGAACTCAGTTTGGCGCGTTTGACCCTTTCTACTGGAGTTTAGGCCCTTCGGACTCTGGCCTCATGCTCTTAACTCAAGTAGAAAGGGCCTCATGCACCAAACTTCGCTCACTAACCCCTTAATAGTGAAGACACCAACGAGGGAGGTATTTTTTTTTATACCTGAGAAGTGTTGCTTGAGGGAATGTAGATAATGCTCAACGCGGTCCCGAGCAGCCTTTGCTACTATATCAGTCCCGGCTCTATTTGGGCAATAAAAAAGACAGAAAAGAAGATGAAGTGTCAATCTCTATTTTTTAAAAAAAAATCGTTTTTATTCAGGTTTAGAGCTACATACATCATTGTTGAGCAAGGTACTTTTAGAAAACAGCTCCTTGGCTCACCATGCGGTGGTTTACCTCCAAGCCCTGAGCTGGCCATAGTGAGTTTATATAATGAGTATTATAGTATAACCATCGGTCCTTAACTAATTAAACAACACATCAAAAAGAGAAAAATATGTACAATTTGCACTTATTGTACTTATATTCATGTATAGACTGAGTCATAGGATTGAACAAAGAGGCCATGGGAAGAACAGTGTCGCTTTATAACAGCCACACAAGCGGAGCTTGACGAAAATAACTTATCATTTGTGTTGTTTCCTTTATAGAGGGGCAGTGGGTGATATTTTCTCATCGATTTCTGGATTTGACCAGGGTGAATAATATATTCATAGTCGTCATTCTTAAGATATTATTTTTTTCATTCTTAAAATGTTTACAATGTATCATCAGGAAACAATATCCATTTTTAATTGATCTGTGCAATAAGTATTGAACATGGAGGTGTGGGTAATGATCCAACTTATGATGTTGATGGGAATTAACATTTTATAGTAATGTATGTGAATTTATTATACACGCATTGCTCTGAAAACAACGTATCTAGAGTGATTTACGCATAGTGCGTATTTCACTAGTGATTTACGTAGGGTTGTCATGGCAACCAATCTGTTTTTTTGCTAAGATTACCGGTACAATTCAAATTTATGACTCGATTTTTTTTATATTTTCATGATTGAAAGCATGTATAATAAATCTGTTAACTAACGAGTTGGTTTCAGTCTCTCAGAATATTGCTCGTGCAATATTCACGCTCCTTCAACCAACTCGTTAGTTAACCTGTATATATTGTTGTGGACATTGCTGGTAGTTTAATGTATTTATAAATGATGCGAGGAAAACATTTTGCATGCACATACAGGGCCCTTGTGTGCATGAAATGGCCAAGTCTGAGACACATCCGACCATCAGATCCACACAAATCGGTATCGGCAGCGAAAATCGTGTGAAAAGTCTCCTCGTATAACAATTAAACCATTAACAGTTTAACTAATTACAGTGGCGACTTGATAATAAACACTATAAAGATATACCTTGAGAAGTCTGTATCAGGAAGAAGCTTGTTCATAGCCTGCAATCTACGATGGAAACGGTCTAGAGCGCGGACCAGAATTGTGTTATCTCCAGTTTCTTTCTGCAATTTCACAAAGTTGCAGAAAACATAATCATAATAGCGAATAAAAGTTTTATTTTTAACTAAATTTATTCAAGATAGATCGAACATTACAGCATGAGAAGAGAAGACTGCCAATCACCAATGTGTAGGATACATGAAGAATATCTATAAAGCAATATCTATCAATCGGTATGACCAAAACAAATCGAAGGCATATACCAATACATAATAAATGAGACCTTTAAAATATCAGAGTAAATTCTAACGCCACACCCACCTCAAGTTGTACTCGCCGCTGAACATAGCTGAAGTACTGCTCCATTAATGAGTTGACAAAGTTAACAAGTTTCTTTACAGCTATAGCGTCAAGTTGCTCGCTGAAAGCAGATACACATGTATATCAACTTTATTTACATCGTTACTTTTATGTTACACTAGTCGTAACAACGCCCCTTTAATTCAAAGTTCAGATACATACACTAAATATGTTTCAATCAGAAATATCAAACAGGTATTCTATGTGTACTGTGTCAGTATACAAATCTTCCCTTTATAGAATAAGATATGCGAAGACACGATATGCAATATTGATGTCAATAAAAGACACCGCAGAAAAAGTAAATGGCAAAAGCATAACCCTTAGAGAGAGGACCAGAAAGTATAAATGATTTAAAAATCGGAAAGGATGGTATGTGACAATAAAAAGAAAGACCTTCACCGAAATTTCCCGGGCCTAACGATTCCGTCGCCAAATAAAATAAGCGCCCTCTTAATTACAAATTATTAATTTAATATGAAAAAGAAATTCTATGGTGACAATATAAATCAATATGTTTTGCAATGGTCCAAAATTCATCTTAAATGTATTCCTGTCATATAGAAAATACCCGAACTTTTTAAAGCCGTAAACCGTAGAGCAGGATTTAATTAGGTGAATAAATTACCTAAAATATTGGATCCGATAAAACGGATCTCCGGTAAAACTGTGCACGATAAATGTTAAAGTATCACATCCAAGAAATAGTAACATTTAAGGAAGTGGTCAAAGGTATATTTCATACTATTCAAAAAATTAGATTCAAAGAAATCTATTATTTCCAGAAAAAATAAGGATATGATTTAATATGTTACTTGTCTAGAATAGAATATAGAATAGAATAGAATACTCACTGGTCTTGAGATCTGTTGAGGAACATGTCATTATAGGATGCAATGACAAGGCATATGTTGCTAAGGAATCCATTACAGCCCGAATCAACATACTCAAGGATGTCCTTAAGAATTATAAAAAGAATATACGATCCATTATTTCAAGTCCACTTGCCCCACAGTCAAATGTTTTGTTTAAAAAAATGAATACAAGAAAAGCCCAAGGGTCCATATCTTCGTCAGGAAGGGGAAGGACTTTCTGCATCGTGATCGGCAACGAAATGGGATGAAATAACATTGATAAACAAATCCATTTACATTTGATTTTTCAAAAATATTAAGAAATTAAGAACTCAATTTGTAAGCGAAACTAAGTACTTACATTACATACGTTCAAAAACTAGAGACAATAGTAACCGTGCAAGTAGTTACAGGTCATCAGACACGTGCAATTTCACAAAGTTGCAGAAAACATGATCATAACTGCGATTAATTGTAAAATTAGAATCGACGCTTTTTTTTCGTTAAAATATCTGTTTCATATAGCAGGGTGTTTTAGATAGAAATTTATCAAACATTGGTTTACAGGCTGTACTGTATTTACCATTGGAGTTTTCAAAAATGCTTCCGCTGGTCGTCCATCCTCTTCCAATTCTGGTTGGACCGCCTCCCCAGCTTGTAGATGAAGCTGTTTCTCTAACATACCGAGGTCTTCATCGATTTTCTGGCGGGCACTGTTAAAGATGTGAGTGGTAGGGATAAATAACAGCGATTCATAATAACGGTTATCAAATGGTGGTAGGCATAATACATCCAAGCAAAAAAGATGGGCAATAATAGCTCCAGAATGATGCATACAAGGAGTTAATTTCAGTGAAGACGGCATTGTTTAAACCTGAAATAAAAAAACTTGTATTATCTAATTATGGTAACAAATCAAACGAAAATAAAGATCACACGATGGATATGGTTAAAGAACAGAAAATAAGCTTGAGCCAGGTTTAACAAATAAAGCTATTTTGGGGATTGCTTAACAAAAGTCGGGGAGTAATATCTTGATTGTGTTAGAACTAGAAATAAAGGAGAGCATGTTTAAAAATAAAAACAGCATCTTTAGACATATCTCTTCTAAAGATATAACTTATTACGAGCAGACCTGGGGCTCCTGGGGTTCCTGTGTCTAATGGTGAGGGAAGTTCTCTGCGGGAAACTAACCATCCTCCGAAAACTAGGACTAGAAGGAATAACACACCTATCATCAACTTCATCAATTTCCTTATGTTCTCTACTAGGATTATAGACCTCATTGTCGGGCAGCTCCTGATATATAGTTTCTTGGTCACTAAATGGATTATTTTCTTCTGGATAACCGTCAATTACTGTTTTATCGGATTCTGTATCATGTCTCCTCTCTTCCTCCTCTTCTCCGTGCTCTTCGTTATCATCCTGTAAGCTGTATTGCGATTAATTGTGAAATTAGAATTGAAGAAATGCAGTGAACATTTTCTAGCAATTCAAGACGTCTAAGCTAGAATGATGAAAACAAGAAGTCACAAAGGATATAACACAATGGCATTATCATTAAAAAAGACATTTCACTAAAACGGGGATGTTACAAGACCAAACCTTGCTTCTTTTTCAATGTCTTCCTCACCATCACCACGATCTTCTGGTAGTCGCAAAAATACTCTGTATCATGAAAAAAAATTAACAGCGGCGATGATCACTTGTAGCTTAGTGAATTCAAGAACATTTCACATACATGATACAATATCAGGTACAACGAATAGTAGAACATATATCCTGGTGTTGTCACCATATTGGTATTGTCGCCATGAAGAAGTTAATTTTACAAAAAGAAAACCACTAAGGCGTATCACGCACTTATATAGTGTTTTGACTATATCTGCGATGTCGAAATCTGGTGAAACACAATATGATATAACCACAATTGCGTCTTTTCTAACTATATGATATAACCACAGTTGCGTTTTTTTAATCTAACAAATTGTAATTTAATGACTTGGCCTGTAAATGAAATAAAAAACCCAAAAAAACTACTAAGCCGAGACGAGAATACTGTAGTCAAAAATATCTTATGTAATGATATGTAAAGATTCACACCTTTAGGATTGGTTTATAGTGCTAAATGAAACATCCTTCCACCAAATTCTTATTCATATCTTACCAAACACATTACAAAAACAAGAACGCTATACTACTACCATTTCATCGATCAAGGCCAGATGTGGATAAGACATCTTGTCCTTGATCCCCAGTCTAAAACCACCTTTCTCCAGACTCTAGAATATATCCAGCACATTTTGAACAAATTTAAATACTACTAGCCGACCTTTCTGGTATCTCTTTCCCTTCACGCATTAAAAGCTGCAGTTCCAGCATAGCAATGTAACAATCGACGCGGCGCGATGAGCTGTAATTTTACATTCATTTTTTTTTTTACAAAATTTATTTTTACAATTCTACAAATATCTCAGGCCAGGGCAGACAGCTTACATTTATCTAACGTGAAACGAATCTCTAAAACGAACAGGGAAAATGATATACCCGTTTTGGAAATATTAGAATACACTTACTGGGAAAGGAATTCCTCACAAAGTTCTTCCGCGGGTTCGTTCAACTGTAACAATAGGTCGACACATTCGGCCAGTTGCTTGGGACTAGACTGTAAATAAGAACGGTGTTGAATGATATATTATATAATTGTTTTATTTTCCATTATGAGTATATAGAACAATGTTGGAAAAAGGCTTCACAATCTACTTGGAGCAGTTTCATGTGAGATATTTAACTCACTTAAATCTAGTGGTAACAGTAAAGTATCAAGTAGCATGCAATATACGATTTACACACAAACTCCACAAGTAGAAATTCTGGTTTAGAAGCTCACATCTTTCTTTCTGAATTGCTGTCGGAGCTTAACACTGAGCTGCCCAACAATGACATTACAGTCGCTCTGTATTCCTTGGAATGATGGCATATGCTGGTATTGGTGGAGGACTTTCTGGGCTTTTGTGTAGTATCTGAAATATATTCATAACATTTCCAATTAAAATGTCAGATTTCAGCCTGTAGACTCATGTTGAAACAAATTAGAATTCCTTAATCGTTTTCATCTTAAAACAATAGATATTTCAGAGTATACAAAAATAATGTAGGAAGGATTATATCGTCAAATACACAACAGAGATAAATCCGAAAGTTATGTTTACCTCACGGCTTGACTGTAGGCCTCCATCTCAATACACTTGTTGAGTCGGGCTGGTAACTCGAACAGGAATTGAAGCTATATCAAGAACAAGAACCCTTATTATCTATACATCAATTTGCTTTAATGTCTTTTTGTGTGTGTGTGTCCAGGGGGGAGCATATAAAGTGAGGATTTCTGATCCTTGATCCATGTTTGTTGTTTTGAACATTATATGATACATATATTTGCCTTTTGTAAGTTGTTCATGCCTTATGCAAGTCGTTAGAGCACCTGGTTTAGAACACATCAGCATTCTTCACATTAGAACACATCGTTTATCGTTTATACTTCATATGGACGGTTCCAAACCAACAAATACCCGAATCGGTGGTTGTAATAATATCCACATATACGAATCATGAAGGCATATCATGAAATAAACATTTAAAGAAGCAAAACAATGACATAATATTATGATAGGATGTAACAAGGTTGGTTTCTGACTTACTGTACATGATGCCCACAAGTTTCTTTCGACCAGGGATGTCACCAGAAACCATAGGCTTCGAGTGATATCCCTGGTCGAAAAAAAACTTGTGGGCATCGTGTACAGTAAGTCAGAAACTAACCGAGTTACATCCAATTTTTATACCACGATCTCATATTGTAAAATAAAGGGAATAAACAAACTATTTATTTACCTCGCTTTGCTCCGATGATCTGACATAATGATTTTTTTATACCAAAGTGCTAGACAAATGTATAACTGATTGGCTAATCAATGACGGCACGGAACGGCATATGACGTCACGAATAGGCGTGACATCATGAGCGAGCATAACTTATATATTATATATATATATAGAAAGTGTTTCATAACTAGTAGCGGAGCGGTTTGGCCATTAATTCGCCGCTAAAAGATACTGAAATTAACGATCCCAATTTGGGTCATCGTTAGCTCATTATGCATGTGTAGACCTATTTATCACTATTTATCATGTACCGGTACTTTTAACAATTGGAAATGGAAATACCCTATTTCCTTTAATGAGCGCCCCCCCCCCCCCCCCCCCCGCCCCAAGCGCTAATTAGGCTCAGCTCAAGTGACTTTGTAACAAGTGTTTCTTCAAGGCTCGGCCTCTTTCCAAAGAAGGTAGAATGAGCATGTTGGGATTCATATCTCTTATGTCTGGCGCTTTTTCAAGGCCTGGCGCTTTTAGTAAATCGCTTTTAGTAAATCATGCTCGTGGGTCATTTTTCCTGGGCGTGTACAAATGTAAAACTCCTCACTTGTGTCTGTTCTCCCGCACATTACAGTCACAATTTTGCATTCACATTAATGTAGTGTATCTCAGCATAACAAGGAGGAGATAAACTTTCTAGAGATATATACTTTTATATGCCTATGACAAAGACATCCCATTCTTCTCTAGGGTCAGAATCAAAATAACCTGTAATTTACAGCTTCTCCTCCTAATTTAGAAGTTTAAATCTTTTATGTAAAAATGTATTTGATCATTTATCTTACTTTACTTTGGCTTTCCAATTATAACTTTAGTGTGCAACTCTATGAAAGGAATGCTCTGCCCCATGCGCTTATTCAAGGCCCTGCGCTTATTCAAGGAAACATGGTAGTCATAGGCAGCTTGCCGCGTGGCATAATGCACGTCAATGGAAAGGCAACGTCACAATGTCACTACGCAACTGGACCTCACTTGTTGTCTGCTATTGTGTCGTGGTGAAATAGTGTCCCCTGACTAGGCGCCGTTAGCAGCGGAGGCTTTAACGAGGGCTAACGGGAGCGAGCGGAATTTTTTCGTTGACAGCGGTGTGTAACAGGGGTTAACGGAATTATTTTTAATGGAGCTAGTTCTGCAACACTTTAGCGGGTGACCGTAATTTCTTTTGTTAAACAAATCTCCGTTCATAACGATTAAGGGAGATCCGTTATTAGTTATGAAACGAGCCCCTGGTCCGCCCATCAGATATATCTACTCCAATCTCCAGAATAACAAAATAAAATACAAAGCACCACTTCTGGATACATTAGTCATTAAGTTAAAGCTAATACAGCACCAATTTAAAATGAAAACTCACTACAGAGTGTATTAATATGATATGGGATATAATGAGTAATAATTATCTTGTGTAAGACATTAACCCAATAGACCCAGATATCGTTATATCAATTTTGTTTGAGGACTTACTCTCCTTAACCCCCTCCCTGACATGAATCCCCTGTGCCCTGAGTACATTGATGGTATGACATGTTTATAATGCAGATTTAAGATTTGGATAGAATTCAGCTTTATTCCATGATTTGGCCGTGAGCGTACAATATAATCGATATACTTGCCGCTCACAAGGTGTACAATATAAACTCACTGTATTGTACAGTGACGTCACGACCGTTCGAGAGTATAAGGATAACACAGTTTGGTGAAATTAATGCAAATAAAGTTGTTTTAGGGTAAGAATCATGGAATAAAAGCAAGAATAGCAAAGTATCGCGTCTTTGGGGGCCTATATTCTCCTCGTATGGCCGAAAAACAACTCGGCCTACGGCCTCGTTGTTTTCGGCCATACTCGGAGAATATAGCCCCCCTCATACGCGATACTATGCTGTTCTTGCTATAATATACCCCACATTAAGGTACGACCTGAATTTAATCCACATAGCCATAACCTGAACCGTGTCTCGCAATTTGTGTCATAACAACAGCAGCGTGAAAAGATAGGGTTTCCTGAAAACTTCATTTCTTGAGAAGGGAACTTTTTAATTTCTTCCCTTTCTTTAATCTTCGCAACCCTATATTTCTGGTATTGATATTACTTGTGTCCCTAGAACGTAAGAAAGCCCTGTCTAATGTATGTATATTTCTCCTGGTTCTCAGGGAAGGGGATTTTCAGTTTGGCATGTATTGCAGCCATGCTTGTATACTTTGGGAGATTTAGAATAATTTTTAATGCTGAATTTTGAAGGGTCTGCAACTTACTTAAGTAGTGTTTTGAAGTTGCCCTGTAAAATATGTCCCCATACTTTATAATTGGTAATATCATTGTTTTGTAAATAAGTAGCAACATACTCCTATGACATGCGCTATACAACTTGGACATAGCCCTCAGTCTTGCCCTAGCAACACTTATCTTTCTAACCATAAATTTTTTAAGTTAAGCTGTTTATCTAGATCAATCCCCAAGTATTTGTAGCTATTAACATTTTCCAGAGTTTGTCCCGCAATATCATTTGTTACTGGGTTGTTACAATATTTTTTGGTTTGTATTGATAGGGTTTTACACTTGTTTATATTTAGAGAGATTCGGTTCCTAGCGCACCAGCTCACTATTGAATTAAGGTCCTACTGCAACAGAGGTATCTTTGGGGCTACTCTGTCCCTGGCCTTAAATAAAACGGTATCATCCGCAAATAACTGTATTTTGCTGTTTTTAACACTTTCACAGAGGTCTTTTATATAAATACTAAATAACAGAGGACCTAGTGAAGTGCCCTGAGGGACTCCGCATGTGACAGCCTTCAGAGAGGATGAAGCATTATTTATCACCACTTTTTGGAACCTGTCTAGAATTTTTGCCGGTAATTTGATGCAGGAAATAGATCTATAATTTCCAGGTATTTTTCCTATCACCTTCCTTGTACAGAGGAGTGACATTCGCTTCTTTAAAGTCTTTCTGTATTTCAGCTGATTGCCATTGAGGTTATAAAGGTAGGAAAATTGATGGACTAATGAATACATACATGGTTTAAGGATTTTTGTGGGGAGAAGGTCGAACCCTGATGCCTTGTAGTTGCCTACTTTTGACAGTGCTACTTCAATAGCGACTCTATCTATTTGTTGAAAGCTGAAGGTGTTTCCTTTTAAATTTTTGTTGGGCAGTACCCTTGGATCTGGGTCACCCTTGTCATCCTTTTTTATTTGACCAGCCAATTTTGGGCCAATCCCCACAAAAAAATCATTCAGCTCGTCTGCTGCTTCCCTCCCTGTTAGTTTCTTGTTAATTTCATTTACTACCAATAAGAAAGCGTCTAATACAACTATTGTCCGTGCTGAACCAGCAGAATTTAACAATTCTTTTTTCCTTTATGTAGTATAAACCTCATAGAATCGATAATATACCACACTATTCACAATAATGCTACATAAATGAAGAAAACAACCTGGTAAATACTTTAAATGTGCATATAAACCTTGTTGACAGCTATTGTCAAGCTCTTGAAATTGGTGGTATAGCCACCACGATACAAAAATAAGCAGAAAAATATTTTTTAGAATTCAATCTCCGAGAAAACAAAACTTTAATGAAATTTAGTTCTAACACCATGAGCCTAAATGGGGTTCTTGATCACCCTTCAGAAGCCCTTTTGAATAAATTTGAGGCTCCCTGACTATCTTTTACATGAAAATTTTCAAAGAAAATTTGCCGAATTTTGCAATGTACATGTACGTCGCCTATAGCGTTAACATTGTGTAAGCTCCTCCTGTAGGCCGGATCTGGGCTTACTTGTTAAAAAAATATAATCTACAATATTAGAAACATGGTCAAGATGAACTATCCATAATTAGAATTTTGAAATATTGTGAGGTTTGCATTTTGTGTCCTTCTGAATTTGGGTTAATGGACATCATCACACGCTCATCACACGCACTTAACACCCTCACGCGAACTGACTTAGATTAGATATTTATGTTATCAATTCACACATAGGAACTAAGGAACTCAAATGGATCAATAATGAGACTGGCTTTTGAAAAGTCTAATATTCACTTAGACTATGATAATGAAGAGGATATTTTGGAAATGATTCTCCGTGTTTTAAAAATATTTAGTATACCAACATTGTTTTACTTCCCACTGGAGTCGAAGGACGCAGAAATTCGTCTGAAAACTTACTTTCTTGAGAAGAGTGTGCACTCCAGATAATTTGGTTATTTGTTCTCGGCGATCTTGTAAAGTATCACTTATTCGACCCGAAAATTCTGTTATGGTGGACATGTTTGTGGCAAGCAAATCCATTTCATCTTCCATCTTACGAAAGTCATTCTTCATCTGAAATTATCGATATTTTCATTAACCGAATATAGTGAGCAAAGCGCCAGTAATGATAGTTTTGCATAGTGGCCTCCTATGTTGAATAATTGCAATAAACAATTATAAAAGGAAGATATTTTTTTAACAAAATGTAGGGTGTATAACCTTTCTAATGGTGTCTGTGGCACTGATAAATTTGTTGTAGTTCTCGTACACAAGGGTTTGCATGTCCGAATCTAGAGATCTGATGTGGCGAACCATCTCAGTTTCTTTGTCCATCAATTCAGTAAGAGATCTTTCCCTTAATAATTTTGTTAGGTATATATCAGGTTTAAATGTAGCTCCATTTATGTCGAGGGGATCAAGAGAATTGTTGGCTTCCTTTCCTTTTTCTTCGGCATTTTGACCATAGTAATTGGCAAGCATATCTCGCTTTCTCCTATGTGGGTCCGCAGGGACTGGTTCTGAAAAGAATAGTGTAAGGTGAAGTAAGTTACAAGTAAAGATAGGGAGATGAACCCGTCGGAATTGGCATGACAAACTTATTCAGGATCGTCAAATTCAAATGTATCCAAAAAACGCTAAATGGGCGCCGAATCTAAACAACCATATGAGTCTTTAAAACCATGAACAAATTAATGGTTCAATATCTCCTAGAATGTTGGGGGTAGGGTTGCTGAAAAATACTACATAATTCCATCGAAATAATGTGATTATTGATGTACAATAAATTGATGTGTAGGGTCATTACAACTAGCACAACCACCAATACAATAGATGCTACAAGTTAGGGTTCTATATTTTTAGGGGTCTATGTAGTGCGTGGTTTGTATCTAAAGGTATATTTGAACATTTACTTTAATGTAATGCCATGCAATGTGCTTACTTTTCATATACTTCTCACTACTATGTTTTAACCTATGCTTACATAATTATACAAATGGGTGGCCATTATTCTGCGCATTTCTTTCCGCAATTCATGCCTTAACAGCCGCAAGGAGGCGTTTTATTCCGTTATAGGTCTTACAGATGTAAGCTTCTGTGTGTGTGAGACATTGTCTGCTTGAGATTTCATTAAACAGAGTAATCATATTTAGACTTGTTGTAGTTGTGTTTACCTCTCCTTCTCAATCAAACATAGGGTCATTACACATAATCTATCAATTTAAAAAGAAATATTTTAGTTATACTAGATTTGCAACATCATGGGAGGGTTTATTTTTTTCAGTCGGACCAGTTGATATACCAGTTTATAGCAAAGAGGAAGATTAGCATTACATAAATCATCATGTACACATGAGTTCTAAAACTACTAAATCAGTTGTAATCATGGTTCTACACTTGGTATTTCAGTTCGATTTTAAATGCGACAGACTAGCCATTTGAAAATGAATTTTAAACTATATTGCGCATCTAATTGGCTTCAAATACTTTCCAAATCTGGCATTTATTCTGACTTTAGCCTCTCCCGGAGAGAACTAAAGACAGATTCTTTTCCCTAAGCAATCAGGATGCCTGGGAAGAAGAAAGAAGCAGGACAGGGGGAGGATAATCCATGCCGTTCAGCCAGAACGGCCAAGCCGAATCCTCGCTTCGCTGAGGAGGATCAGCAAGATGGCGACGGCGAAGACTCAAGCGGCGCCTCTGACTCTGAGGAGGAACGTAACAGGCACCGCAAGATAGCCAAGAAGGCCCGCCAGAGGCTGTTAAAGAAGAAATACGTGTCTAGGGCACAATTTCGAGGCATAAAGACACTCATCTCTCAACTCTGCAAGGAGGTACAGGAGGTCAAGGCGAATACGGCGAAGCCAGGGTGGGGCCAGCCACAAAGCGAGGCGCATAACCGAGCTTTCTTCACTGACGCCATTCCACCTAAGCCTCCCGTGCAGCCAGGCATGACGTCACAGCCTCCAAAGCTCCCGGGCGCAGGCGCGGGCGTCCAGCTGCCCAAGCAACCGTCTTCCGCCCAAGGCGCTCTACCTCAAGCTCCGGCACAGCTCGGCCAGGGCTTTGCTACGCCTCAACAGCAAAGGATGCCAATAATACAGCCAATCTTCACTCCATCACTGGAACAACTCCCGAATCCAAATGACATTTCTTCGATGTACAGGGACTCGGAAATGGACCCTAGGGTCGGTGCTCCCCGAGGTATGCTAAAGTTTGCGTTGCCTTTCTCAAACCCTGAGTCTAGCCTCCCCGCTGATATGTATAAAATTGTTAGACGGGACAAAAGGGAGTTATTGCTCGCTGAATATGTCTGTGGATTTGCAAGAATGGTCAGTAAACTCATCACTGTGAACTCTGTCCCATATTATATGATAAAACACCTTGAAAATCTGGCCCAAGATGCCTCCACATTCGAATGGGATGGCATTCGTGCGTGGTCCCAGGCATGTATGGCCCAGATCAACGAGAAGCAAGCTACTTGGGCAGACACAACACATTTCCAGTTTGAAAGGTCCCACCTGTGCTGGGCCAAGACCCCGGGCGGGTCGGTACCTTCCTCCGCTACCACTCTATCTACACCATGCTCGGCTTTTAACCTCAATGAGTGTAAGGAGACAGCCTCTCACTCTGCCGGGTCTGTCAAGCTCCTTCACAGCTGTGGGTTTTGTTATTTTCTCGCTAAGGGAAAGGAGTACCCACATTCAGCTAAATCATGTAACAACAAGGCAAGAATGCCTGAAAAGAATGGTCAACAGGGCAAAAAAGGATCGAATCAGTGGTCTACGAAAACTCAGCGGACCCCAACTAGCTCAGCTACAAAAAACTAGAGACATCTGCCCACAACGGTCATATTGTGCAAAATCAAACCAGTAATATACATGTGAAAGTGCCTTCTTTGTGTGGATATATAGTTAAGAGTCTGAATACCGACATGTGCATCAAAAACTCTGTGTTTACATCGGAAGAGTCTCCAGTCTCTCTCCCTCCCGGGGAGGAGACTTCCACTCATGACAGTGTGTCTCCGCCTCAACTCAAGGAGAGTTCTAAACAACATGGTGGCGCTTCCGCCCAGCACCGAAATCAGCCAATGCAGCTGCTCTAATTGACTCCCATAATCTGAAATCAATTGAAATGCATAGAAATTTATACGATATTTCAAATTTCTAGGCCACCTCCAGTCATCTCTGGCGGCTGCTGCATCAAAGCGTCAGAAGATGGCCTACCGTCTGGGGACCAAGGCGAACCGCAGATCAGCAGTTATTCTATACAGGGGCTTCTGTCATCTGCTAGGCCTGGATTTCTTCGCCCCTTCACCTGCAGAGGTGTGCTGGTTCATCGAATACCTTGCTAGCCACCGTCGGGCGTCAACCACCATAAGGAATATAATATCAAGCCTAAAGGCATACTACCGTGTGTCTCTCATTAGTTGTGCCGGGCTTGATTCTCAGATGATACTTACAGCTCTTCGGCGCTCTCATCTACGACCCTTACTACACGCAACTACGGGCTGCATACAGCTTGATGTTCGTCGGCTTCTTGAGGCAGAGCAATCTCTGTCCCAAATCCTCTCGCCACTTCGACGGCCCCTCTCTTCGGCCCCTCTCTTCACATTCTCAGACTCTAGGCCCATGCCTATATCATTCCTCGCCCAAAAGTGGTCAACAGCAGTTGACACTATCGGACTAGACTCTCGCCTCTTCTCTCTGCATAGTATGAGGAGAGGAGGTGCCTCCTTCTCTTTCTACAAAGGAGGGGCATCACTCAACGACGTGAGGGCCCACGGGACTTGGGCGTCAGACGCCGTCATGGCATATCTCCGTCCGCAACCAGGTCCGTCGAATAGTGTACACAGAGCGTTCCAGCAACTGTCTTCAAATATATAAACTATTATTGGCTTTTGTAATATATCTTTCATACACTTGATATATGTTTACTTCTCCTCATTGATATGTCTTCTCACATGCTATGAATATCAACAAATACTATGTCATGTAAATCGTCATGTACACTTCAAGATCATGTACAACTCTACACGACAAAGGCGGATGAATGTAACACAAGGCCAACTATGAGTATTAAACATTGAAATTTTAAGTATCTGTGTTGTGTTATAATGAGCACGGAACAATCGCTGTAATCAAGATTAACCATTAATATTTGTATGAAATGTGATTTAAATATAAGAACTATAGTATTACTCTTAGTAAATAAAGAGTAAGAGCCTATAATACAACTCTTAGTAACTAAAGAGTGAGGTTTATTATCATTCTTCAAAGAAAATAACGGCGTAATACTAGATGGCTTAAAATACAAGGACTAACGGACAATTACGAACACAGCCTTAGCCGTTCTCTATATAAAACCCTCCAGAAAAACCTAAATAGCAGAGGATGTTCTGAGTAACTATCAGCCGAAAGTTTTAACTCATGACCACACCTTTATGTACGTATTACTCATTATTACTGTTACCCACTCTGTTACCATTTCATCATACTATAATGGACGTCCTGGAAGACCTACGTGTAGATAGATGGTCCCGCCCTATTAATAAGCACTGCATGACCAGAATTGTAATTGTAAACTGACTAAAAATTGGATCATTATTATATATAATGGATTAGAATTATGGAGACACTTTTACGAAGAATTATAACAAGAAATTGCTTTAGTATCCCTTAGAAATATCTTAAAAATAATATGAAGAAAACCTAAGGGGTTAATGGCAATTTATGGTTGGGGAATGATATAAAGGCCTATATTTCACACTGATTTGTTAAGTTCGTGGTGGCTATGCGAATTCACCTATTTAGTGGGTGGCGTTGATGCCCCTGTTAGAACCTAGGTGACAGGCCATTATTAAGAATTTTTAATCATCTAAAGACTAAAATTTGAAGCGAATGGACTCCTTTCTCATGAAAGATATATGAAAACTAAACTTACCCCCGATCCATCCCCCCACGCCATCTCCCTCCCCCACTAGCGGTAAGAATACACAACCTGCCTATCCCAAGTGTAAGATGCGGGTTTCCCGTGTAAAATGCCTCTCATAGACTTGGCGCAACCGCGTTTCGATTGCAAAGTGAGTATTCGATTTTGCCTCACTAAAACCAAACTTAATTCAGTGTAGGAAGAATACAATTATGGGGGGGGGGCAGAGAGAATATTTTGCTGGGTGTCCGACGAGCACCGCAGGCGGGAGTAATAAAGACTAGAGGGGTCCGGGAGCATTGCCCCCGCGATTTTTTTTTAAAAAAAAACCCAATGAAATGGTGCCTTCTGGGGACATTTTAACATCATTTTCTAGAAATCTGAAAGCACTCACTCAAGGGAAATTGGGCGAAGGTTATTTTGTTAATTCATAAAATAAATCATTTCCTCTCCTTGCTTGATAACTGGGCTCGGTTGGAAAAATTCGAAAAATCATATTGCAGCATATTTTATTTTGTCCTTTTTGATACTCCCAGCACCGTTTCGTTGATTTAAAAATAATGACAGTATATACAATTTTTGAAAGCCTACTATAATAGTACCAGCACCGTTTCGTTGATATAATAATAATGACAGTAGGCCTATATAAGATGGGTACCGGTACCGTAGGCTAAAACCCAATCAGGGAACTTCTAATCAAAATGCAACGACTAGCTACTAGGCCTATATATATGTAGGCCTATGTTGTGCACATATATGACATGTAGATACAAGGTATTCACCAAGGTTCCAGACTAGAATAACCATATTTTGGGATTTTTTTCTTGTGTATAAAAAGATCACTGTTATACTGTTGCACTTTAGAATTAGATTCCCTGTGTGTGGACTATGAACACAGCTTTAATTTACTTATTGCATAATGTGAATATAAGCTGTGTAAAAGTCTTATACAATACCATATAGTCTCCGACTCTTCATAAATACACCAGAAGCCACCATTCTTTGTGCAAAAATGAAAATTACCAGGAAATGAAAGTTCATTTAAATTGGGATCAATTCCCAATAGGGGAGTTGGCTTATTTACCCCAAGTCCACATTTTCTTTGGGGGTCAGATTTTTTTTTGGCAGAAACATACTTCTCCCCCCCCCCCCCCCAACATTTATATTGGGGGGTGTGTGGGGGGGGGGGGGGGGGGTCTGCCCCCAGGCTCCTACGCCCCTGTACTTCAGAAGACAACAAAATATCGTCGCATTATTTACAGGGCCAGGGGGCGTGGTCAAGCGAAACGTTTGTGTTGACGTGGGGTAGGTGACACTGACAGCTACAGAGGAAGAGCCCGAATTGATGATATATCGGACGACAGAAGATTTATTGAGCAAATGACTAATTGCCATACAGTATTAATTATTGATAAAAAAATGGCCGAATGACTAGATGCATAATTAGCTGCGAAAATGAGCAATAGCAAACAATGGAGAAGCGCAATTTCACTCACCGCCTCCTTCAGTCGCCATCTTGAATAACTCCGCAGAAGAAAAATGAGATCCTATAGTAGCTTACTGCGACCGAAATTAATGTTTTTACATATCTAGCTGAATTTATTTTCGTACATACAGCTACTCATAATTTCAATCATCATTAAATACGGTTACATAATTCTGAAAAAATACGAGGTTATTGACTGCGAGATTACATAGACACAGTATGTCCCTGTTAAAACGTCAGCCCCGAGGCCTCTATAGGCCAGCCCCACGCAAACATGGTGGGGCTGGCCTACAGACTACGAGGCCTCGGGAGCTCTCAGGACGCTTTTAATCATAACGTTAAAGGAAATACTTTCAAAATCATGAAACTGGAAAAGATTGATTGGAATTTATTTTTAAGTGGAGTATGCGTGGCCGTGGGTTACCATGAGAATTAAAGATAGTTGGGTTTATGTTCCTCTTTCTTTTAATGCGGGCAATGCCGCCAATACAATGGAATGCTTGTTAACGGAAGTAGTCTGTATTGTAGTCTGTACACAAGCAGCTATGTTGCGAGCAATGGCGGACTCAGATGTTGGAAGGGCACTGAAAAGTGTTCTTGAAAAAGTGGCTGTCGCTTCAAAATCGCGATCTCCTGTAAGTCAACCTTTGTTATAAATGTATGGAGATTAGTTTACTGTTCCCCTATTTGCTGAAAGTGTAGTATAACACCCGCGACTTAGTAAAATATTAAGGATGAACTTGGGAAATACGGCGTACCGCTCTTGCAGACGACTCACTGACTGAGTCTGAGTAAGCATCCAGTTGGTCCTGGGGAGTGGCAGAGTCTGCCAGAGTGCTCAGGCGACCTACATTGAGCCAATGCCTGGCTGTATGTGTGTGTCACTCACAGGGGCCACATGTTGGCAATACATGGTTCCCGCGGGTCTTAAAAAGTCATTAAAAGTCATGAATTCTGAGTTTGGGTTTTTAATTCAAGGGCCTTAAAAGTCATTAATTTTCACTGTGAGTCATTAAAAAGTCATGAAAAACTATCTGACGTAAAAAATTGTAAAAGTACAAGTCTATTTTTAATTTTTTATGCGAATCAAAGTCAGAAGTTTATATTATCATTTGGACAATATTTAACCCCCAAAAATGCTGAAAATGCACCGGAAAGCAAAGAAAACCCTCTGGCTTCTGGGGCCCGCCTAGGGCCCCAGACCCCACACCCTAATGGCTTGGATAGTGTTCCGCAAGCCTGACTAAAAAAGTTTGCATCTCTGTCAATCGTTTTGACAGTGTTAAGCATTCATTGACGCGTTTTAAGAATTATATATGATAAGAATTAAGATATGTGATATAAGATATATTATAAGATATGTGTATACACACAAGCTGAGGTTAAGTGTTCATTGTTTTAAACACAAGCTGAGGTTAAGTGTTCATTGTTTTAAAAAAATGTATTCATTGTTTTTGACGAGATTACATTGATATGTTTTAGGAGGGAACCAAAATAAATTGTGTTCTCCGTAAATAAGTTCAACTATATCGTTTGTGTCATTTCATGGTCATAAATTATCGGCTAACATGACTTCATTTGGTCATTAAAAAGTCATTAAAAACTGGGGGAATCGGTAATTAAAAGTCATGAAAAATGATGTGCTCTGGACCGCGGGAACCATGCAATACAAAACAATGCCATGCTTGGCTGTTATGGCGATTTTCCTTGGAGCAAATTATGATTTAATTGAATTTGTGTTGGTTATATAACATTTTATTTTATATAGGCCTACAATTAATTAAAGTTTCATCTGGGGACAAGCAGGGTTTTCTGAATAGACTATACGATGTGATGTTTTTTTTTATCATCTAATATCTTTTACAGCAAATCTTCTATAAAAAACAACAGTCGAATTATTCACAAACATGCATGCACAGTGCACAAGTTATAATAATTAATCAATCAAAGACATTAACTGTGAGATATGGGCTAACAGGTGATAATTTGTTACCGGTACAGTACAGAATAACCATGGTCTTCTGCCCACTGCTGTGTCTATCTAGTCGAGATGCACCGAAACTGCTGTCAGAACAGAGCGAAGCTAATTATTGAATTTCAGGACCAGTGCATAATAATCCGTACCGTACCTTACGGTTCTGCACTTTTAACTATTGTCTCCCTCAATGAATCAACTTTTTTGAAGAATTTTTCTTTTGTCGAAACTTTCTAACCAATCCCAGAAGCTGGCTAGCAAGGTTTACTTCAAAATACTTTAGATAAAGTTTTTGATTTGAGCAATAATTAAAAAGTTCTCGCAAACCTCACATTCAAAGCGAGGGGAGTTTAAAATGGCCGCCACTGCCGCTCTCAGCCAATCATATGGATCAGATTTGATCATGTGACGACTGCCAACTCATATATAGTGCCACGTCACCACCCTAGCCAATGATGTCATAGCACCACAGCGAGGGAAGCTCTAATGAGTCTAATCTCTGATCAGAAAAACAACTAACGACTGTCGCTTTCATCTATTAAAGGTAGAAACTCCATAAGACTGACTGCAGACCAGAGAAAGTTTAGTAGCCGGGAATCTCCCAGCTCTGAGTGACAGGGTGGCACTGGGAGGGTGGCTACATATCGATCCTGTCACCAATTTATAAGATTATTTTGTAAACAATTACAGCAACTAGGCCTATAAATCAAAACAGGAAACAAAATCGCCCAAAGGAAAAATAAATTCTTGCGGTTACACTTTCTAGACTTAACTCTACATACTAAAGTATATCCTAAGACCATATGGTCATGAATACAAAATGAAAATCTCATTTTTCTTGTCACTACCAAGAAACAGCAATTGTTGTGTGTCACAAAGAAAATTCTTCTGTCGTTTGTTTCTAAATTTTCGTAATATGGACCAGTAGTTGTCTGGGGATCTAGTAGCAGCCTCAAGGTACAGCTTGCACTTCTAGGCATGACTGATGAGACATAACAGGTGCCTTACCCTCCTCTGTTCCAGTGGTTCCAGCCCTAGGGATGGAAGTATGCTTGGTACAGATTTGTGATTTTGTGTAAGTGTAATGATTCTAGCAGCCCTTGTTTGGATGCGTTTGAGTTTACTGGTGTTTGATTGTGTTACAAAATTGTATATGGATGAGTTATAGTCAAGAAGGGGGAGTATCATTGCTTTGTAGGTTTTCAGTGTTGATTGTTTGGTCAGCATGTGTCTGATCATCATGTAATTGTGTGCATTGAGTTTGTGGTCTAGTCTGGTACCTAGGTATTTGAAGTGTTCTACTAGGTCTAGTTCTGTGTTGTGTAGTGTCAGATTTGATGAGGTGGGTGGGGTTGTGCAATTTGGTGTGAAAGCTATGATGTTGGTCTTTTTGGTGTTTATTGGGAGTTTTTTGGTGTTGCACCAGTTCTCCGATGTGTGTAGTTCCAGATTTTGTTTATGTAGATGAAGAATAGCAGCGGTCCGAGAATGGTACCTTGAGGGACTACAGTTTTTAGGGGTAGGGTTTTTAAAGTGTGGCCACTAGCTGTGACAGTCTGGTGAACTATTTGTTTGGTAGCTGAACCATTTGATTGAATTTGTGGTTGTGTTTAGTGATTCAAGTTTGTTTAGGAGGAGAGAGTGGTCTAGAGTGTTGAAAGCTTTTTTTTAGGTCTTTGAAGATGGCCGTTGTTGTTTGCTTGTGACTTATTGCAGTCGCTATATCATCTAAAAGTTGGGAAAGTGCTTGGTGAGTTGAGTGTACTGTTCTGAAACCATGCTGGTCTGGGTCAAGGAGTTTGTATTCAAGGAGGTATACAGATACTTGTTTGTGTATGGTTCACTCCAGGATTTGTCCACGTACAGGAAGGAGTGAGATTGGTCTTGTGTCATTGGGTGTGTTTGCATTGTTCGTTTTGGGGATAGGTATGACTGTTGCTCTTTTCCATTTCTCAGGGAAGATACCCTCGGAGACGGATAGATTGTACAGGGTAGTGAATTCTTTGTGTATGGCTCTGGTGTTTATGTATTGTAAGCCTAAAGGTTTCGAGATGTTTATTTTCTTTCTTCAAGGAGTTCTCTTTGGTTATGGGAATTAGTGTGTCAGTCTTATGTAAGTTTTCTGGCTGTTTTATTTTGGTTGGTGTGGCCAGGGATTTAATTTCCTCTGCTAGTGTGGGATCGATGTTGGCAAAGTAGGAGTTGATCTCTGTTGCTACCTCGTGTGGGTGTCCTGGGTTCCCTTTGTCATATATAAGTGTGATTGGGTCTTGTCAGGGATGATTTTTGCAATGGTTTGCCAAAATTTGTTGGGATCATTTTTCATGTTCTTCTAGTTTGTTTCTAATGTATGAACCTTTGACATTTCTAATTTCTTTGTTAGCTTGGTTTATGTTTGCTCTTGTCAGGTCCCAGTGGTTTGGGTCTCCAGTTATTTTAGCCTTCTTGAGGAAGTAATCTCTGTCTCTCAGTAAGTCAAGTAGATCAGGTGTGATCCAGGGTTTTTTTGGGTTTTTTTTATAAATTTTATTGACAGAATTTTCACAAAGTGACAAGTCTCCTTTCGTCATTAAAGATTGTAAGTACATGTCTAGAGATTTTAACATTAATAATCAGTCATTGTCTGTTATGATGTTGTGTAGAGTACCCCAATAAGTGTTTGGGTCACAGATGTTATGTAGCTATGTTTAGTCTGTGCTGTCAAGGAATGTGCATAGTGATTCGGTGGCGTAGTTTTTGTATGACCTGCCTACTTGTGATACTTTGGGTGCTCTTATTTGGGCTTTCTTCTTGATTAGATGGACCGGGCAGTGGTCACTAATGTTGAGGATGAAGGGCCCTGACTCTGTTACATGTGTCATGTTGGAGAAGTTGTGGTCAATTGTTGTGGATTTGACTGTCTTGAGTAACTCTATAGTAGGTGATTGTATGAGCTGAGCAAGTGAGTTTGCCTTAGCCCAATTTGTAAGTTCTGATTTAAGCTGCAATTAAAGCTGCACTCTCAGTTAACGTCGGTAAAAAACAAAATACTTTCTATGTTTTCTTCCATTCTTTTCCAACCCATCTAAAGTTCATTTGACCGAAATTTTGGAGGATTCTGTCAAGTTGTTTTTGCTACAGGGCTTCTAAAACGTCAAATTCAATTTGTTGTATAAACATATTACAGCAGCAGAATATTGATAAATTCAGTCCTATAGTCGTAATAGGAGTTAATTTGTAAGATTTTGTTAGTCATAATAGCTGAGAATGCAGCTTTAAGCAATCACCTCAAAAGCCCGTGACTAACCTGATTCTAGGGGCAACAATGTTTGCAACGGTGGTCAGCGATTATGGCATGCTTAAGGGAACAAGGGACAGCAGGGAGAGTGCTGTTTCTCCTAATTCTGCAGAATCCTCTGGGACAGACACAGCCCCAGGTGCAACAAGCTTCATTGCCAAGCTTCATGTCTACCACCTGGAATGAGGCTCCTGGTAAATACAACATTTAACTCACCAGAATCTAGAGTGCCAACAGCCTCTCAAATTCCAACAGAGACGCTGTTTGGTGACAGCCTTAGGTGTGGTCCAGCGGCGACACAGAGGTGCTCTTTTAGAGTTGGTGTGATTAATCAACCAGGTCCAGCTTTTGCTTCAACACCCCCACGAAGTTACGACCAGTGGAACATATCCGATAGCTTTAGGCCATTGGTTGGAATCTATCAGAATAGAAGAGACAATAGCATGGCATAGGGCAAGGGAGGCAGAGAGAAACAACCTTCCATGGCAAAGGGAATATACTGGAGTTCCCAGGAGGCCTAGGTCGCAGAAGTTAAAAGTGGCATACTGCTCAGCTGATGACTGATTATTCTGAAAATGAATATGATCAAGGCGAGTTAAGAATAATTGGGGACAAAGATAGAAGATAGAAGAAGGAGTTGTGAAAACTCATTGTTTGCTATTGGTTCGCTTCTACATAGTGTGCTTTTTATTCACTTTACCTTTGCTGAAACCAAACACCTTAGATTTTAGCGCAACGTCCTGAGGTTCCCCAAAAAGCCCATACAAAGTGCATTAAGTAATTCCACTGGACTGCTCTTGGTTCGCTCTATGTTTATTTCCTATGTGCTGTACTCAAAAAACAGCAAATCATTAGTGTACATAAACAGTGGCCCAGTGGAATCACAGCTTAAGACAGTGTAGCTGGGCCCTAGCACCCCAAGACCAGCCTTTCAGCCTTTTTATAAACACCAGCCCAGTCCATCTCTCTACACCATCTCTCTATACTACTGTACAGCGACAGCGAAGTACGGGTCAGGAAATACTGACTAATAGTAGTACTCTAGATCTCCCATAGACATAACCCATAGACAGTATTGATCTGTACTGTCCCGGGAAGAAATGCATGAAAAAAGGTATCCTCCTAAGTCCTTCATGCAAGTAAATGCCGGACATTGCTGATTGCTGGCTGAATATCATGTGAAATGCATGAATTTGGTCAAAGGGTTTGAAAAATGTGGCATGTATCTATTATATAAAAGGCGATCGCCAAGTTTTTGTCACAGATGTTCTTGGAATCTGGGATTTTTCCAACCGTTATTCTGCTTTGTACAGTTGGTCTACACTCTATGCCTCGGAATATATGGAATTTGTGAAGATATCTGGGGTGAAAGTGCTTTTGAAACCCTTTTTAATCAGGATATCCGCACTATATTTATAGCCTGTTCTATGGACAAATGTCACAAGTAAGGAGCACATGACCCATCACATGACCGTCACTTGAAAGAAAACCCGATAATGTCATGCCTTTATGTCCCATCAATGATCCTTATTGCTTAACTATAGGATCGTTGGTTCCATGGACCCTGACAATGGGGAGAGAGGGAGAAGGGTCTGTATGAGTGATATGGAGAGAAGAGAGAGAGGGGAAAGGGAGAGAGAGAAGAGGGCAAGGGGAGAGAGAGAAAAAGAGTAGGGGGAGGTGGGGAGGGGGAGAGAGAGCAGAGGGGGAGTGGGAGAATGAATAAGGAAAAAGAGGGGCAGAGAGAGCAGAGTGGAGAGTGAAGAAGAGGGGAGGGAGAGGGATAGAGAGGAAGGAGGGGGGGGGGGGCAAAAAGATGGGAGGGAGAGAGAAGAAGAGGGTATTGGGAGGGGAGGCTCCACAAATCACTTTGTCTGTACGAGGCATCATAATACATTTATCTTTATATAGAAATCTCGTATAACGTTCGTTCCTTACAAACACAATACAAACAGTCATATCTAATTTACCGCGCCCTTCTATCATATCTGTCATTTCTCAGCTGTATATTTTTAAATTCTGACACCGCATAGTACATCCCATTAAAAACACCGATCAGGTATTTAAAAGAGAAATACAGATTTGTAACTACAGAGGTTAATGCCTGAATATCTTCAAGTTTGTAATAGTATCACTATCATCAATTATGATATACCGTACCTTCTTTGTCTGTTCTCAGCTTTAGCCTTTTGCCCCTTAGGCTTATTTTGTCCAACAAGTAATGTCACTCAATGCTAGTCCCTGTTTCAACAAGTTGATATACAGTAGACACCGTACCGTACCATACCATACATGTAGGCCTACGGTATGTTTGCGTTGCAATGTAGAAGTCTAACATTGGTCAAGTTGACAGCATAATTTCAGCTGATACTATTTGCTAGTTCTAAATGTGTTTGTCTTTTTTTTCCAGCATCTACAAAACAGACAGCCCAGACTTGTTGCTGTTACCAAAACTAAACCTCAATCCCTCATTAAAGAAGCATATGCTTGTGGACAAAGGCACTTTGGAGAAAACTATGTAAGTTCAACCATTAGCCCCTCTAAATAAAAATCGTGCTGAAATGTAATTGTGCTCACGCACACATCCAATTATTAAAAATGATTCTGTGGGAAAAAATGTGTATGATCAATCTTGTGTCCCCCGTAAAGTTATTGGGATTCACCAGGTAGACCTGCTAAGGCAGAGGCTGACGTCCCAATTGTGGATGATGTAACTGTATATTGAATGGACCAGAATAAAAATACAATATATATAAGTTTTAATTCATAATTATGTTTTAGGTTGTGGAAAAAAATGTGAATGATCAATATTGTGTCCCCCGTAAAGTTTTAATTCATATGTTTTAGGTTCAGGAATTAGAAGAAAAAGCTCATAATCCAGAGGTAAGAGGAGTAAACTGTTTCTCTCCCGACAAAAGTTGTCACGATTTAAACATCGATTTAGTTTAACATTTCACCTATGGGTGCATCTGTCTAGCTTTTTCACCTTTTTTTATTGACATATTTCACATTCGTGATACGTTTCACCTTTGCCGCATCGCCACATTCATCTCCTATGTTATTGCTTTGTTTCAGTTGCTTTCATCATGCAGCGATATTCGTTGGCATTTCATAGGACATCTACAGCGAAATAAAATCAATAAAGTTTTAGGTGAGTCTGAAAACTATTTTAAACTAATTTAAAACCACTTTAAAGTCATTTATCTGAGAAATTTTAAATTCAGTTCCATGTATATATAATATCTATCATGTTTTAATGTTATTTCAGGCGTTCCAAATTTGTTCATGGTAGAAACTATAAGTAGTCAAAAACTTGCTACCGCGGTAAATAGTACATGGGAGCGACTGGGGAAGGAAGAAAAACTTAAAATTCTAGTACAGATTAACACCAGTGGAGAAGAGAGTAAGTTATTCAGTGTAGAAATTATAAATCCTCATTTAAAACTTAAGTTTTCCTGCTTAAAGGAAAACCCTATTGTCAAAAAGGTCTATTGCCCCGCGGTGCTACCACTGTTCTGAGGTAACGCTCAGCATCTATCTATGTGCCGTCATAATCTATGACGGGATTAACGAACGATAATCCTCCGTAATTTCCATTGGTTACTCGCTGTGGATCGTCAAGGTAAAATATTCGCATGGAAACTTCACTAGAATTGATGATTGGCCACAACATAGTCCGCAACATGAAGGTTCAGGATCATGTCAGTGTGATGGGTCCAGAGGTGGTTAGTTCAGGGTCACCACAGGACAGGAAAAACCTGGACAACCTGGAAAATGCTTCCCCAAAATTCCCTGCAGGGAAAAATCACTGAAGATTTTCAGAATATCAGGAGAAAATCAGGGAATTTGAAAATTTACAGAATATCGGGGCTCCACAAATCCAGGGAATTTGAAAATTTTCAGAAAATCAACAGAAAAATGGAAAATTGGGAAAAATATGCCACATACCATCCCCTGGAAAATTAGTTTCCTTAGCACTCACCTGGCACCTGGTACCTTTACATTTGTATATGAATCAGGGAAAAATCATGGAAACATCAGGGAATTTTACTTTTAGTTTCCTGTGGTAACCCTGTTAGTTCATCCTTGTCCCCTCTGCCTCTGGCGTCCTCTTTGTTGACGGGCATTTTGCAACACCCACTTGTTAGATGGTAAGATACCATATCTTATTTACAGACGGAATAAAACACTTTCTAATATATTCTAGAGTAAAATATCTGCGGTGAACTAAAATAAATCACTAACTGATGCTGTTTTATTCGTAACAGATAAACACGGATGTGAACCCTCTGCTGCGGTCGATCTTGTTGAGTTTATTTTAAAAAAGTGTCCCAAGCTTGACGTAAGAGGGCTCATGACTATAGGAGCATTCGACCACGATCTAAGTAAAGGTCCCAACCCTGATTTCCAGGTAGACCTTCATTTTTAATGTCATAAGACTTATATTTTTTTTGCAAACCCTATAATATGGTATGTAAATCCAAGTACAGCACCCCAGCATAAGTAAGAATATAAAGCTACTGCATGTCAGGGGAAAATTCTATGTATAGAATAACGGATTTGTTAGGTACAGCTTTGATTTTATTATTGTACAAATAAGTATAAAGTTAAATTGTCAAATAATCAGATACAAGATTGTTTAAAGTAACGGATTTGTGGAGTGAAAAATTATAGTTCGCATAGAGAATGCTAATAATTATTGTTAAAGATCCTCCACATATCGCGGAAGGATTTATTAGTATGGTTTATAATGTATAATAATATTTGTAATAATAGTAATATCACTCCAGCCTAAAAAAAATGATACCCAACTGATAAAGAATAACTATACTCAAACATGTTGGAATTGGGTGGCCTGGAAGATCTGCTTTAAGTAACAGAAGGTTTTATTTCTATCACAATTGATTTAAACATCCTTTTCTGGAAAAAATGACACGAATGTATATGTTTTCTGCTGGAATAAAAATATTACAATACAATACAATAATACAAGGGAGGGTGCTATCAACATCAGGGCGAGCTGTCCGAAATGGAGGTCATTAGTAATGGGTTTGGTCTAATTTGGGATGGTTTGAATCTTCTATAACCTGTAAATAACGTATTGTTTATTCGAGTAGGAATTGGTGGGAGGAGTACCGTTTTCAGTAATGGGATACATAAGTAGCCATATCCTACACCACAAAACTACATGTATCAGATTGTCGCCCCTTTTTTCACTTTGCAGTGTCTACTCGAAGTTCGCGAAGAAGTTTGTAAAAAGTTAAATCTGGACATACATTCGCTAGAACTGAGTATGGGAATGTCAAATGATTATGAGCATGCGGTAAGTTGGCTTCGGAAGAGAATTATATATTATACTTACATGGCATAACCTCACGTAGTTTCTTTTCATTTTTTTTTCATGTAGTTTCTTAAATCTCTACTTCTGCCTATCCATTTCTGTTTAAAACTAATTCATGTTATGGATAGGCATGCCGTTTTTATTGCAGTCGTGGTTTATCGTATTTACCAAGTACAGTAAATCAAATATGATCCTTTGTGGTCCATACAACATGAATAGGTCACTTTATGGACACGTGTATTACGTTATAACATTAAATCACTCAATTTATTTATCATATTTCTGCATATCCTTTTTGCAGATCACCGTTGGAAGTACTAATGTACGTGTTGGAAGCACAATATTCGGTGCTAGAAGTTATAAAGCCTCTAACCCTGATCCCTCAGCAAATCAAGGTCAAACTCATGTAGATAACACCAATAGACTAAAAGATTTGGACGTAAAAGAATAAATGTTCGACATATTTTCGTATGTGTTCCCGTCTGCCTTTAAGCTCGTATTATGAGCCATGTAAAAAATAATAAGTCTGTCTTTAAGCTCGTATTATGAGCCATGTCATTTTCCTCGTGATTTTTTTTCTGTACTTGATGTTCAATATTCCTCAATTCTAGTCTGATTAAATGAGACTTGAGCATTTAGTCTCACCGTATTAATTCTTATTGTATACCAGAGCTAGACATGCATACATTGTATGGATAGGTCTGTATCTGTATTTCTGTACCGGGCATTAGGACAAAAAAAGAACCCTAAGTTTGCCACTCTGTCAAAACTGAACCACTGAATGGATAGTATCAGAATTAGGTTCATCGTGAAGCTAGGGATTTGTATATATATGGAATATAGGTTTTAAAGCGATTTACTATGATTTTTTAAAATGGCCTCTGTGAGAGGTAATGTTGCACTTTTAGAAATCCTGACCCCCAAGCTTTGTTGTAAACAAATTTGAACGAAATATTTGAGATAATTTTAATCAATCCACCTACTTCATGTTTGCTCGTGTAAGTTATGATATTAAAAGGTTATATTCCCATGGAATTTTTACCCCTTCCCCTTGAAGAGCCTAGCTAGTACTAAATGACGAGGCCAATGTTTTAAAGCCGAAACACAATATAGGAATCCAAAGATTTTTTTTTGCAAATAGCAGAAACATTATAGCCTTAGGAGTAATTATGCGGGATATTATAGTGATCGACGTCATTATTTACCAGCAAAACCATAAGAAAAGAAGTCACCTCCTCTCTTACAAGGAGGCAGACATATTGGTGAGCAACAGCGCCACTGGTGGCGATTTACACTTATTGATGACGTAGGCAACCCACTTAGGCTGACTGGTCATCCTACTCGGGACTATGTAAACAAGCATCAAAACTCACAACAATTTAATTCCAAGCATTGAATACATAAATATAGAATATACTATAGGCCTATAATATACTCATACTTTTATCAAAACGATTATTGATATGCCTTCCTTGAACAAAACAAAAGCGATTTTAGTCAGCAAATCTTCCCCTGTCAAGCTGAAACTGAACGTTATACATATCGGTGGCGGCAATGTTTTAACACTTTCACTCCTCTCCCCTGCCTGAGCTTTAACACCTTTCCCTGCATTTGTCAATGGCAGATATTTTCCCAGCCTAACCTTTTTATATAGAGCATCATTCATTTACATATGAATATGGCTCAAATCAATTGAGGAAAAATAGGAGTGTGTCCATTCAGGCACTGCGGGTTATTGTTTATGTTGTGGGTATGAGGGTATGTGACGTCACTCCCAGTCACGTGACTTATAGCAATGGCGGCATCCATACAAGTTGTCTGCTATAATTAATTCCATGTAAGATTGCTCCCCACTTCTTTAATATGTGAGAATTACATAAAATACATACGTAAGGTCGTTGGGTACGATTTCCCCGCCTACAAAATGTTTACATGATATCCTATGAAGTTTCGGCTTTAAATACTTGAAATGGTGCTCTAGACTGATCCCACCTTTTAGGTGATCAAATTCCCTTTGAGCTCATGAACTATGTGATACAAGAAAGTACTTATAGCAAATGGCACGATGGAGGGTTCAAACTGATCGAGACACGTCAGAAAACGGGACGAACCCCAAAGGGCTAAGTTCCCGTTTTCTGACGGGTCGAGATCAGTTTGAACCCGAACAGAGTGCCATTTGCTATTTATTACACACTCTATTAGGATGTTAAAAAGTAAATTTAACTTGTATAGCCTATAGTTTAGCTCGAGGAGGCTTGATTCAACGCAATTTGTAGGCCTAAGTTACGCGGTTGGGACGACGTCATCTGGCCTACGCTGCACCAATGAAATTGCGTCTTTACCCGAACTGATCACGTATGCAGTTTGGGTCAACCAAACTGCACCCCCAAACTGCACCTTTCTAATTGCTCACGCGTGTAATAATGAATCAAACTGCCTAATAATTGTTCGTTCACAGCACTGGTTTTTTGTTAGAGTTAGAGCTATGGCGACTGATGAAGTGAGTTTGGAAGATTAAAATAAAAGTAGCGGGGTCGAATATCGAATATCCAAACCAGTTTCTAACTGGATCACAGTAATATGTCAGTAATTGATAGAAGGACTGACATTATGAGAGATCTATTCCTGGCGCAACTTATTCAATAAAAATAAAAACGTATGGAAAGAGTTTGACTTCATTGAAAGGTTGTACATTGTGAGTAAGAAGTCCCGTCAGGAGGAAGCACAAGGGGCCAGTCCTACCCCGTGAAATGTTGCAAATATTTTAAAACCTGATGGCGTTGGAAGAGACTGATCTTATCTTTGACTATACTGATCAATACGAAATAGCAATTCTTATATTCCGGACAATGATATCCCCAGTGTGAGGTAAAGTAGTGAGAGATGAAATCTTGGCTGGGAAACAGAAGGAAAACTGGTTTGAGTTAAGAAGGACAAGATGTCAAAGTCTCCTTTGGAATTAATGTAATCAACTCACAAATACACGGGCGAAGTTTTCTATACTCAGAGGGGAAATAAATAGGTGTACATATTGACAACTGGATCACAGTAATCGTACATCACATAATGACATTTATTTCTTAATAAAAGCAATACATTGTGATTACATAATGATGGTGCACAATGTCGATATGATGATAGGATGGTTGTCTGTCCTATTTAATAGAAACAAGTTTCAATACGTAATTAGGAAACTTGTGTTGCTAGCAGATACGGTCCCTAAAAATTATTAAGTGTGACGCTAGGTTATACCATCGTTGAATATTTGAAACCAAATTTCGGTGAATCGTCTACAAGTCAAAAACGATAATTTTATTTACACGAGTTCTTTTCTTGTATCAAAGGGCTAACTTTATTCTGTGAGATTTATACACTGAGGAATGGTTAAATATTTCATTATCCATTTCTCTTACATCAATATGATATATTAGATGCAAATATGTCCACTACGTCTCAGTTTAAATTTTTCAAAAGCGTGTTGTATTATATATTTTAAAACATTTACCAAATATAAGATTCACACTTAATCTGAGCAATTTTTTTCTGTTTAACGGGCAAAATATATACCGTCTATGCCAACCGCAATGTCCCAAATCATTATAACATTCAGTGCTTAAGGCTTTCGGCAATCGGAAAATACCATCGAAAGGATTATTAGATTCATTGAACACACTTGTCTATAGATATCTGATAGACTTGACTGAGGCTTCAGACGCAATTTTGTAATCAACTCTCTATTAATCTATTGATGTTTAATAATTACAACTGACCAACGACATGGCTGATTGTGTGATTGATAAACAAAAAGAACCAAAGTGCGACCGAATCATACCCGTTCCGATCGGATGTTCAATATTCAAGGATGCTTCCAAAAGTATAGCCCGTTCTCATTCTCACTATTACATAGTTCATTATTCGTCGCCACTTAATATAATTCTTGAATTTATATATATATACATAGTAGACATGGATAAGGGGGCAATTGTCACATATTGCTCACATGTCTTTAAAAAGCAGTCAGCATTTAGTTCTTGTTTATTACAAAATTCATAATAAAACGGCATTTAACTAAGATGCCTGTCATTTGAGACATATCGCAGATACTGGAATTGATCAGGCTATTTTAATTTCAAACGTTACAGGGGGCCTATATACAGATAGGTTTACTTAAACCCCGAAATTATGGATGCAAGCTATACCACAGCGAGTACAATTATGTAATGATTACGGACGTGTAAATTATATCCCAAATGGGCATCGATGTATCCTTTATGTCGATACATCGAAACTTATACCTTAGACTTAGTCAAAGTCAGTTGGAGTTAAAGACAGATACCGGTATGTCGTAAATGCTTAGAAGGGATAATCACAAGAATGAAAAAAGGCTCTAAAAGGGCATCACCAGTGCTAGAGTTAAGATTCCAGATCAGCGACAATGCAATAGCACAGAATATCAACGACTATTTCGAAATTAGAGAAGCAGGCACATCTCTTAAAGATATGTATTTGGTTATTTGTTTCACTTTCATTCGGCTAATGTCTATTTTTTAAAATCGTTATTTTAAAAACTTGTTAAACGTCTCTTGGTTGAAAAAATGTAGCTAGGGCTGAGAAATAAAAAAAATGACACTATGCCTATGATTCCATTCATCATAATTCACAGAGCACACGTGCCTCTCTTAATGTAAGTGTGTTTAGGAAATGCTTCCAGCACACTCAGCATTCGATTAATTCCTATATTTGCTATCAAGATAATACATAAATATATGATAATTGATTAATTATAACTCTATATGGCAACTTTAGATGAATATACATGTATGTGTATATATAGCCCAGAGTAGGAAGAGGCGATGGCTTGCTCCACTTATCATAGAAATATTCCTTCAATAGACTGCCCTTGGAATAGGCTAAAGCAAATTGTCAGAAGACATCTCTTCTTTATGGTCAAAGATAACAGAATGTATCTGTCTTGAGAAAATAAGATATAAATGTATCTTATTTTTTGTACAAGTTGCTATGAACCTATGTGATTCCCCTTCGTCCCTCTTGAAGAATGTATAAATGGATGATGATAAAGATTTCTATACAAATATCAGTTCTTTAGAAAAGGGTTCTCGGAATGGAAAGATACAAATCACAGGGTTCGTACACTTGCTAGACATTTTAATTTAGCGGGGCAAAATATTCATGAAAACCAATCAAATGCGTTTTTTCTTAAATAAGGCCCTTATTTGGTGAAAATCTGAATCATATTTACTTTTAGTAGATTTCAGCAAGGGTTTTCGATTTTCGGTGGGGGGAATAATAAATTCAAATAACTGAAATATATACCATGGTTCACTTGTCCGAAATAATGTTAGGATAAGAAAACTGACAAATGTTCTTTGGCATTTGACTTAAATATTTTCATTTTTAAGGAAGGGTATGAACCCAGCATATGAAGCTGTAGTTAAAGGCATTTTCACCAGGTGGCATTCAGGGTAGCTTCGGAAGAGGAAATTAATCAGCGTCCAACCAGAAAGTGTTGGTATAGTTATCAAAACCATCGCTCAGATTAGTGCAGGATTGATAGAAAGGTTTAAAGAAATGCCTCATGATACAGAATTATGTACGTTCGCCAGTTCAAGAATTATTAATGAAAAATACAATGTATTGATCGATGATTTACCATACTACATGATTACACATTATATGAAGCCAAGGAAATGATACAACACAAAGTCACGAATAATTATGATAGGAAATACAGCGTCTTTAAAGTTAGGCTTTTTAAAACATTGATTGAAAATACTCGCTTTAAAAAGTCTACCCTTACCTTCTGAACAAAATTGAATAGGGAAATTGCAATGACGCCATTGAAGTTTGGTTATGCATAGTACTATGGACAATGTAGTCCTCTCTTTTATATTCACACAAAGCATTTAACGATCGATTCGCAAGCAATTCATTCAAATTCAGGTTCCTTCAGATTGGAAATTATTGAGAAAATTACTTTGACCGAAAGAATCCAGCTCTTTTCTGTTTTGGTCATGCATGAACACAACAAGAAAGGATGTTAAATCATGGCAGATAGAATTTTGGTTTGGGGATACATTTTTTAGTCCGCCACATTGGCATAGTCGCGCAGATGCCCTATAGACGAAGCTTTGTAGCGTGGTCTGGAATCCAGTGAAGACAAAAGAAACACAAAATGAGAAATAACTTAGTACCGCCAAAGTGGCACTGGTGGCACTGTCATCATCGAGGATTTGTTTCTGTAAGAATACAAATTTCAAGCTGGAAATGGGTTAAGGATAGGACTCGACAAGGATAAATCTACAATAATAAATGGGTCTAATTATATCTAAGGAGATTTCAAAGGCGCTAGTTAAAATGTTTCACCGAATTTTCGGATGCCGAGGAAAGGTAAAATCTTATGTACTCGTTATAAACGTACGGAGGGTCAGAAAGTTTTGAAATGATTGGTCACGAACGGGGGGTCTAATGAATAGCTGTTAATTGATTGAATTTTAATTGGTCATAATACTTTGGGCTTTTGTTAATGCTCTTTGTTCTTTCTGTTTGTCTGACACATTATAAGAGCCAAACCAAACAAATGCAATATCGAATTATTACATTCATAGTTGGTGGTAATATAATATCTTATTCGGTTAATGATAACTAGCAAATACCCGTTCTACACAAGGGATTTGCTAGTGGGAGACTGGGACCCACCTCTTCTTCCCTCTCCCACCATCTTTCTCTTTCAACTTCTCCCTGTAATTTAATACCCATACTACCATTTGTGAAAAATGGTAAACTTGGGTGTTTTACAATAGTAAAATAGACTTGTCATGAAAATAAATTTTGAAGACACAATGGTTAACAGCAAACAACCGTAACCATGAACAGTAATTAATGTGCAAGACTGTTACTTGTAACAACCACTGATACTTAAACTGCCAAAGCATGTCCACCTCGAAAATTGTGGCAATCCCTCCAGCGGTTTCAGCGTAGATGCAGATAATCACACCTTTTCTTTACAGAAATAATATATAGATTTGTCAGGGGGACAAGTGCTACAAATTTATTTATGTCTTATGAATACCCGATGGAATAAAAACAAATAACAAACATTTTTTTACAAAAGGATACAATGCGGAGACCGCGATCGATTGGATCGATGAGCATAAGACCACGTGGAAGGTACACTGTATTATTCTGCTCCTGACAGAACCGGGAAATCTTTTTCAACATCTGCAAAACAGAGCAAACAAGAGCATTACTATATGGAAGCAATTTCGTAGCTATATCAAATCAGATTTCGACCCGACACTGTAGTATTTGGAAGTCTTTCTTTTATCTCCAGACAATTTACGAGACAAATGGTGAGAATCTATAAATTTGTGTTGGGCCGACCCTCGCTAAATAATGTATCTATTGTAGAACAAGCTAGGACATGAACCAGCCAAACGGTCAAGTTTTAGTTTTTGTGAAGTCTTTAATACTGGACCTCAGTCGATTCATTATTTCAGCTTCATCCTTCTCCCCAAGATTAAATAACTACTAATGATTTCCATAGAATTGGTAATATTAATTATATACTTGTCTGAAAGACGAGAATCACATCTTTTGAATTTTGCGTATGTGAGAGCAGGAAATGGTTCATGATTTAACCAGTCAGGACAAGATTACATGCCACTACTGTTCAACGATTAAACCCTGTGCAAAAGAAAATCTCTAAAAAATGTCATAAAACATCGACCCTTTGGAATGGCCTACCCGCAGCTGAAAGAGATCATTATTGATAGAGAAAATATGCTGAGAAATTGATGACCTGAAAAGATGTATGACGACCTAGTGTCACCAGAAATTATCAAATAAAAAATTGATCAGGGATTCATTCTCTCCGCCACATTCAAATAAGGATCGATATGAGAAATTGTAGACGAGCCTGATTTCAATAGGAAGTTTGGCGAATAGGGTGTTCTATTGGCTACTGCAATATAACAGTTGTTCCCTGGCCATGTCTACTTGTGCCATTGAAGCCTATTCTCATTAGGAAAATAGACAGCTCGGCTTATAGGGACATGTCACCTAAATAAATCATAGGATACTGAAAACTGATTAAGCACGGCTTTTTACAAGCAGAACACTTAAGTTTCAGCTTATGACCACCAGATTATAAAATAAAAACTAACTGTCCGAAATCCATTGAAAAAAATACAACTATTTATTTGAGGCAGGAACTTTTCTGTCAACCTTATACAAGGTGAGCTAAAGGAAATACAGAAGGGGACGAGGTATTTGTGACTCTTAATCATTACAAACTGCCTTTATATAGACCACACACGTTAACAGCTTTGATAACTAGGGAACTAGGAAATCTAATGGAACATGTATTTTTTTGCCACGATTTTTACAAATCCCAAACAGGTTATCAAAAATTGATTTCAAGAACTGTTTTAAAGTTGCCCAATCTCATTACATTACGCGAAAGTAATCATGCAAAACCAGCAATGGCGATCCAATATAGGCATGGATAGTATGCATTAATATGTTTCATAGATGAAAAACAACAAAAACTACATCAACCTGCGAATACAGAGGTCACGATTGAGAGCATTATATATGTTTCACGTTTGGTACCTTCTCATATTGTGTGTCCATACAGAAGAGAGCCAGGTAGGCGGTGAGGCAGGCGAAGCAGCTCTCACAATAGCTTCTCCCGGTAAGCGATTCAGCTTCAGCAAACATGTTGTTCAACTGTGTAACGGTATACTCAAAGGCCCCGCGGTCAATCTGCATGATAGGCATGGGTAGAGTCAGCTTAGTATCATCCATCATTAGGCCTACACGCACACCAGTATTTTATGAGGGCTTTATGATACTATTACTATGTACGGTCCTAAGACATGCATATCCACCTTTTTGTGTGATATGAAAATCATTACATAGATACCTATAAAGATACATTTCGGCAACTTAGAAACTATACATGCAACAATAATAATAACTAGATTATGTATAGTGGTTTCATTATGTGAGTAGTTTGTGAGTTTACGAAATGGTTGTTTGTGGGCCCATCCAACCATTGGTGTTTGTGGCCCAGCCAACCACAAATAGTCCAAATTCTGGATAAGAGAAAATCAAAAGTGATAAATGCATACCTTGCCCTCAAGCTCTTGAGGGAACTTAGGTGAGAATCGAACAAGCGTGCCTTCAGAATAATCCCGCTGTACGAACACCTTGGCACAGCTAGGAGGAGGTATCCGCGACATATCATCCATATTGTTCTGTAAAATAAATACAGAAAAATCCTTGAATACGGATACAACTTTTAACATCATAATCTTGCACTTGGCAGACCCACAGCTGCAGGTGGGCGGTCAAGGCAGTTTAACCCTTGCGCAATCCTTCAACCTGCGGGGAGTAATGTATAGATCCACTGCTATGGCAACACATACGTTAGAGAAGTATTTTCCTATGCTAAATAAATTTACCCCCCTGCAAGTTTTAGGAACAAAAGCAATACATTATATCACAATTCAGGACGACCCCTCCTAATTAACCTCAACCAATGAAAACAGTTAAATAAGTCAAAGAAAGGATGTAAATCCGTTAGTATAACAGCGAACAAATTTAAGAGCTAGGTTCGGAAAATCAAAGGCAGCTGATATACTATCCATACTATTAAGCTCGAGGCCACGAAAAACACTTGAATCTGAAGCCAGAATCCATAGTTCAGCAACAGAGAGGAATCTTCAGCAATACATTATAGTGAGCGGATAATGTTGACCATTGATGTCGATATATCCAGGGCTTATGGAAGAGGGGAAAAAATGAATAAAGATAAATTGGAAAACTGGAGATGCCGTAGAATGGATAGAAAGGAGGCCAGATCGGAACGAGGTTATTTGTAACTCAAATCATATTACAAACTGCCATTATATAGAGACAACACACGTTATCAGCTTTGATAAATGACATAGTCTAAAGAAAACATCCCATGGACACAATATTTTATATATGGACATGTATGTAAGCAAACAAATACCTCACCTCTTTCAGAAAATTACACGACGAGGAGAGATCTAAATGGAGCTTTAAGAGCTGCATGAAAGAGGCATATGGATGGCATAAATCTGCGAGGTTATGTGACACATGTGGAACAGAAAGGGAATTATGTCTATTTTAGTTGCCATGGCTGTCACACAGTAAAACATTTATTTATCCCAGGTTTTTAGGATGGAAACAAAGAGACGCTATGGGTTAAGTCAATGCCTTTTTCTGGAGTTCTATATCGACCTGTTTATCACGCAATCTATACGTATGGCCCAGGACACATATTTTGTGTAGATTCAATAATTCAATGATGCCATTCATGACTAATCGGTGGATATATATTGGGGGGAACTTCTGAAAATATAGGCAACTTTGCGCTAAAAAGGGGAGAAATCAATATAAAGTATAATTTCGGCCCGCAATATCCCGAGCGGCCTACCAAGTTGGAACCAATCTGACTGCGGGGGCACATGGCCTCACCCAAATGTAGAAAACAAGAAATTATTTGGTCTGCAGAGAGCTCTAGATTACCAATACCAGCGAATAATTGAAAAAAAGTCAAATATTGAATTAGTTTGATAAAAATATAACACAGTAAATAGAAGCGGTAAACTTGGCTAAGACATTTTGAGGGGCTCCACTATGCATGGCGAAGACACTATTTTTCACAGAGTTGGCCATGTTTACAGACACGTGGGGGAACCGACGTTTTAAAATAGCCTCATATATCAAGATGAACTGTACCAATAGAATTTTTATTCAGTTACAAGAATGGTGCCTTCTATTTATTAGCAACACCATAATATTCACAATTCGTCCTATGTGCACCCCGTGACACGGACGGTAGTTCATTCTTTTAATGTTATCTTAAATGCAACTATTTCTCCATCGAATAAAGTCATTTGACCAGTTAAAGTCCTAATAAAAAGTGAAAAAACTCAATCCAACATCTCTCTTTTCAACAAAGTCACAATCTCACCTGATTTGAAACTTAATCGGTTGGCAGCACCCCTCCCAACAAAGTCATTTGATGTTTGATTTAATAATTTTAGGGTACCTAAAACTACCAAGGCCGAAAATAAATTAAGTGTATGTGATATAGATTAAGCAACGTTGAATAAGATTAGGCAATGCAAGCTAATAGTAAACAGAGGAGGTTGGATTATAATATAGAATGTAATGAGACTTGTGTCTAGGAGACTGTATACGATGGCCACAAGTTTTTACTGATGTGAGGATCTTTCAAGAGGCTGCCAGGCCTCTCGAGAGATCCTCACATCAGTAAAAGCGAGTGGCCATCATATGCAGTCTCCTAGACACAAGTCGAGTTACATTCTATTTTTATATCATGATCTCATGTTTAGAAAAAAAGTCAGAAACAAATTCTTTATTTACCTAGTTCATACAACGATCCGCCACTCCCGAAGCGTATGACATACGAATGGGTGTGACATCACATGCAGTGCAATGTCGCAGCTCATTTTTTACTTGGGGGGAGTCATGGAAAAATAATGCCTGCCTGTTGAGGTGTAAATTACGCAATTCACCTTGTGTGAAGGAGGTGTTTAGAGATGAGATATGTTTAATGAATAAATATAAATCATTTAAGTATTATTGCACCATAGAACATTAAAAAATTTACTGTTGCATTAGATCAAATTTCACCTGGTTCTTCCCTAGCTAGTACAGTCCATTGGGCATTGACCAATAGGAAGCCTCTAAATGAATACGCCTAAATTCACATGTGGTGCATCTACGTCGCTATACGATGGTCGGACTTCACTCTGTTCCAGGCTGTACAACCCCCCCCCCCCCCCCCCCGATCATGATATAAAAGCCTCTAACACGATCCCACCTCACCCCCACCCCCCACGTGCCACACACACACACACGCCTGCCCTCATCCCTTCCCGGAATCATGCCCCCCCCCCCCCCCGGTCACATGCCTGTTTATATACTGTATGTTAATCTACTTCACGTATTAATTTTATAATTTTTAGAGACTTACCGTGGGAAGTTGAATTAAAATTTAGATTTTTATGAGCAACACATAGGGTTGCGGGAGTAAATAGCTTGGCCGAAAAAAAATTGGAGAAAAACTGACATCACGTGATTCTACGGTGCGGGATCTCTATTTAGTTCCACACCCAATTGGGTTGCGAGTAAAAATTCTGTATTTTCACGAAGTAGTTTTAGACATTCATCGTTTTTATGTGTATGACACGCACCTGAGCAATAGTGTAATTGCATGTTCTCTAATTGGTTCACAGATGCGATTATCCGCTTTTGATTTGCCTTTTCCAGTTTTAAGTACTATATTACTGAACCATCATGGCATACCTATAAACCCATAAACATAGCCTCGCGGCAAGAATGAACATCAGGGCTATAGGTCCGAAAGCTAGGAGAATTTTTTGTTACCATTATAGTGTAGGTTAGTAATTTCCTGTTTAGTGGATGCGGCCTGTTCAAAGCTTTCGGAGGACCCCTACTTTTGCTAGTCTATATGCAAAATTCTGACTTCCACATTCCTAAATGTACCTCAAAATGACCTTTTTTCCAAGTCAATTATCTTTTTTCTCAATATAATTTGTTTTTATATCCAGATTCACTGGCATACAGCTTGCCCTTAACTCAGGGCATTATTTAATTTTCTATCTCAAACCCCAAAATATATATTCATGAAAATATGCTGGGGAATTTGTGTTACCGTTCCAGAAATAAACTTTTGTGTTGCCATTACAACGACATTCATACAGAAATAATTAGACAGAAAAAAGAATGAGAAATTTTCTTTTCAAAATCCTTTGACCAAAAAGTAAATAAATGAAAGAGTTTTATCATGCTAAGAATATATGGATACTGTTACTCTTCCAATGCAGTTACTAAAACTAAACTATTTTGTATGAGGTAGATGACAAAATAAAATGACAAATGAATTAAGGCCCATGCAAGTTCTCACCTCTTGCACCATGCCAGAGATAATTTTTGTCCATTTGAACTTATTTTTCCAGTAAAAAAGCACATTTATGGCCTAGGAAACGAAAATGTTACCGTTCCATCGCATAAGTTTAAAGCTATTCTCCATGGTGACAAATAAACATGGGCATACAAATCATATATCATTTGAGAGGCAATCGATTGTACTTCATGATCAAATAGATGCAAAAAGATCATGCACCTGGAGTTCCTAATGTTTGGTTTTAACATAAGGTCATGTCTGAAAGACATTACCCTGTAAATTGCGTTATCACCAAAAGCAATAATAGAATATGAATAAATTATTTTTTATCATTTTATTTGCATGAATAAGAGCAGTAACATGTTTGTTTAACTTCAAACAGAAAAATAACAAAGAATAACTTTAGATAAACGTGACAATGGTCATTTACAGCTTACAAGATCAGTGCATTGGAACGGTAACACCTACGTCTTATTAAAACTCACAATTTGTGTACGCTCGACTTTTACTATCAACATGTGTACATAATAAACACATTGAAAACTTACTTTCAATGACATCCATACACCATACGCACTCATTCAAATATGTGACCTATCGTGTTACAGTACAATATATATAGAAGGTACAGCTTACACAGCTAGGTACTGAACAATCTGAATACGAATCTGTCCTACGAACTACAAAAATATCGATAAAAAAAACTCACAAGTGCTTAACGCACATTATGAGTAAAAAAGTAAAAGAGAATAAGGTGCCAAACTTTCACCATAAAATGTTCGAAACGTCTACAATATGAGACCCAAAGCTCATATCCAATATATCCATATAAGGAATGAATTCCTTTTGGATCGATCCATCAGAATGCCCCTGTTTCTAACTTAGACGAATGTCCACTTCTTCACTATATAATTGATTGTATTGCCTTGTATTTGTCGGCTCCTTTAAAACAAATTCTTCAAAACGGACAAGATCTGATTAGGATCAAACCGCGGTGAAACCAAAATAAAACAGGTACTGTTGCAAGACGATCGACAATGATAAGACAAGTGGGCATTTTTTTTTATAGTTTTTTTTAAGCGGCACTGCGTCGTATTTAGGTTCCTTGTTTCTACTTGGTCGGACGGACATGGAGGAACATCATTACATGAGTGGAGCGTTGTTTATTCAATCATCATTACCTAATTGAATAAAAAAAACACGAGCAAAACCTCTTCGCTAAATGACCTATTAACACAATGCCAGTACAACAAAGGGGTCTGTCAGCAACCAGACAAAATACTTCCCCACTAATACGTTCATTTTCTGTTGATCTGACGTTATACAAGACAAGATTAGCATTTAAATTGCAACGCCTCATTAACAGCCCATACTTTCCATTTATATCTCAAAGGTCTATTTATAGCTTTGGCAAGCGACTCATCGACCAGTGAGCGAATCACTTTCTTAGAGGTTGTCGCTAAGTCACGATGTATTGATTCCCTTGCGTCCGGATTTAGATCTTTGTCCCTTGTTGACAGCTGTGTCTGTCACAGGGGGCCTGTTTTTGGATAATCAATAGGATCGACTGGCTATTGGTCATACACAAAAACACAGGCTAACAACAGATGTAGAGGGAGCAGGCCAGGAGGAGGGGATGGGGCAGGAGTGAGGGTGGGGGTTAGTTGGCTGAAATATGGGTTGGTCACTGGCCCAGAAATGACCAGTGCATGGCCAGGCAGCATAGACCCTGCCATCCTCCCTAGGTAGGCCCTATACTCCGCAACCAGTTTCTACGTACTAGTATGGAGTAACTCAGTGCGGAATAGAGGGCCTGCCTAGGGAGGATGAGATCCTGCATGCATGTCCACCACTCAACCAGGCGAGATCGTTTGCTGTGAAAACCTATTTGCCTCGAGTCCTGGGCTTTGTATTATAATTAATATGTGACGGACGAGGAGTGGTAGGTAGACAGACAGACAGACCGACAGATAGACAGATAGATAGATAGATAGATAGATAGATAGATTTGGGAGAAGGGGATAGAGAGGGGGGAAGGACTAGAGCATGTTTTGTGGAAAATCAGTTAGTCTTCAGAGAGACAGCTAGACACATACTAAGGGCTAAAGGCACCGTTTGTGGACAACTTCTTGAACCTAAGCATAAATTTCTCCATGTCAAAATGTATTGAATAGTTGAAAGAGGATAAACCACGCCAATGTTCTATTTCTCTTTTTGTTTTAATCTAACACCTGCCTGTTTATATGCATAAGTATTTTTGTTTAGGTATTTCACAAACTCAGAACAAAAACAATGTTAATTTTAAGAAATATGCCAAGGCCACCCGGGAAGACCAGCAGTTGTTGAAGGGTTCCACCCGATTTCTTGTCAAACTATTGTCATTGCATTTCAGAAATAAAAATGTTTATATATATAGTATGAAGTAAATGTATGTATGCATACAAATAAAATCAAGGCCGTTTTTAGAGGGTTTCGTCGGTTTTTGTACTTACCTCCTTGGGAATGGCTTCATATCTAGAGCTAGCCTCCATTGTGACTCTGACTGAGTCAGGTAATGTGTACATATATACAAACTAATATGCCTTCAATGGTCTCTCGTAATGATTCTAAATTCTACATCCAGGACGATCCAGTATCACTCAATTCTGAGGGATGATAAGGAAAGTCATGACATAGGCCCATATTGGTAATCCATTGCCATTAGTCTTAACAAATGGCATTTGGCCTTATCAGAGAAAATCAACATAGGAGTGTTGGAGACCATGTAGAGTCAGTACACATACTTATTTATCATGTTCACACATTGAGTTCCATAGATGGTACCCAAAGACGAGTGGGAAAAAAGACCCACTCTTCCTCCTATGCATGGCTTTGGGTAAAAACCAGGTGCGTTCGATAGCGCAATCTCCTGTTTCTACCTGTAAGGTAGAGATGAACCACAGGGCTTAACCACGCAGAAGAGGCGAGGATCTAAAACACATATATAAAGGCTGCTTTGTGTAGTTATCGATGTCTCCTTGTATATGTCGTGTTCTTCAATCAGCGATGAGGTGGGGGCGAAGGTGCCAATATTTGTTTCAGTGTTGTAGTTCCATTTACTCCACCGATAATGAATATACACGTCTACACAAACTGCCACATCTGCACAGAGATCCTAACTACATTGAGCAGTCAGTCACACATGTGTGGAGTAATGACTTGCACCTATTATATATAGTCCTAGGATCGGAATACAGCGAGTGATGATTGTTTCGAACACAAGGGTGAGTCAGAGACTGAGTACGTTGATAATTATTAAACCCTCTCTTCCTACGTTGTATGTGGACATGCCTTAATGAACGTTTACCTTTTCACATACTCTACAGTGACTAGGTAAACTAGAATAGTGTTACCTATTGAAAGAGCTCCGGTGTCGGTATTTGGTCCATGCATTGTCTAAAATATATTATATACACGTGAGTGATAGAAGCGGAGTGAGAGGGAGCGAGCACCTTTGATAGACACTTAACCATTTTTTTTTTATTCCTGTGGCCCAAATGTCTTTCCAGACCACCAACATATTCTGACGGAGAGCAGGGAAATCTTCCCCTCGGGCTATGTGGCGGAGATATGTATAGAGAAAAAAAGAGAAAGTGAAGAGGAGGGGTTACTGAATGTCAGGGACAGTTTTTGCCCACAACTATCTTTTAGACGCCAGCTATATGTAAACGTAAGTACAGAAAGCAGGCTGGCCTTTACGGAACATTAAAAACCTGGCTAAGAAATTGGCAAAGTTTCAATGGGTCATAGAGAGAGGGTAGGGGAGTTACTTCTTCGTAAGGTGTCTAGGGCTGGGCCCTCCCATCTCTCTTGTTGGTAGGCCCTCGTTCCTTTCATTAACTTTGGATGCCTCGGTTGGATTCCATTAGTTCCAATTAGTCTTTTCAACCGTGATACCTAAATAGATCACGACCTAGCACAGGAGGTCTTTCACCTTAGATCTTCTGAATAAACAGAACCACAGGTCAGTATCGCTACTCAAACCCTGCGTTTCTCACCAAGCAGTAAAACTAGTATAAGATGTCTTATACTATTCATCTTCTTTTATTGGCTTTTTCACATGGTATGTCAATCATCACAAGAACGAGTCGACATCGCCACCCTCCTATAGATGTATGTCCTTTTTCTGTCAGATAGTGAATCATTAATTGAATACACCCTCTTATTCCATAGACCTCTTCTCTCCCTGTATTCCCCATCACCCAGTCGCGAGTACCTTAACATCCATATATATAGTAAACATATTATATATACAAATACAGTGTATAAAACAGTATAAAGCATAGGGAAACACGCTCTGGACCGTCTCGTCCTATATATGTATGCAGTATGCCCGTAGCGTGCCAACGTCGAGACTACATTTTATGATTAAACCTAGATGAACATGAAGAATCGAGGAGAATCTCCACTTTATCTCCACCTTAAAGCGTTGGGGTACTGGGTTTATATTCCAAGTGGACGTTAAATAATTTGATCAGAATTAGACCACTTTATAATGTATATATTATATACATTCATTTTTTTTCGGTTTTATCATTTCCAAAATAAACGATGACTGGTGTCGATATAATATAAATTTCCGTTTCCAAAGGCTAGGTCACAGCGCTATAGTATTTATAGTATTATAGCTATTGATTTTATCTTGTATCAGTCTCCCCTTATCGCTGAGAAATAAATTCAACTTTGAATTGATTTGTCAAATGTTCCGCCAAGGAAAACGGCAACCATACCCCCAAACTGAAGCTCTCTGCCCAAATCCCTAAGCAATGCGTGACATGATATCATCTAATTTGAGGTGACAGTTCACGCCCATTAGGCCGATAAGGAAATAAGAAAAAAGATGCAAATCAATGATTGACGTAAATCTGCTAAAGTCATCTGAGACACCATGTACTTTACTTTTACATTTATACGTTAAACTACGTTAGGCGTCACCTAATGTCCCCGCCCTTGATATGATTGACTGTCTTCTGTTTTCGGGTGTAAAACAGAACCGAACCATCACTCTATCGTGTCAATCTACTGTATTCTTCATGTTTAATTGACTATAATATGCCCGATTCCATTTGGACCAGTCGCTTGTAATGTAAATGAATGGTATTTATGTGTGTGTGCTGGTGGGGGGGGGGGCAGCATAATTAATATGATTAGCCCAACCAAATTCGTTGAATGACGTATCCGATAGATAGTTACTAATTTAAAGTTACATGGACAAAACACTCGAGTAGACAGTGAAGTGCAATAAAATATCCCAATATTGAAACTTTAAAAAAAACTATCATGACCGCAAGGGGGTGGGGCGTCCAACCAGGCATTTCATAGATCCTACAAGCAATCTCAGGGTTTTACAGTGTATAGAAAGCATTAGCATTGTAAGTGGAGGATTTTAAGGGAAAGGTTTTGATCTTTAGGGCCAGCAAGCCGTACCTACACACCTCCGTTAGACTAAACCCTGTGGACTTGCCACCTTATCTTATCACATCTATCTCTGCGATCAGGAGAAATAAACCAGGCACTCATTTCATGGTCAGTAAATGGGGAGAATACAAATTGAAACTTGCAAGATCCCCCTCCTCTCTTTAAAAGATCAACAAATGGCTAGGTTTTATCCTTCCAATCTTGAGGGAACTGGAGCAGAGGCCAATTTGTGGCCGGGGCTCAGGTGGGGAGTATGGGTTTGTGCATACCGGTAGCTCGTTTGGTTTTTCCACTTTCAGTATTGTGTAGATATAAGGAGAAGCGGGAAACAGATGGATAATAGTCTCATGTTAACACATAGTATTATCATAATTTATATATAACGTTTGGTAGACTTAAGGTACACAGGATATATAAATAGGACTATTCCCAGAATAACATTACCATTATATGGAAGAAGAATATTAAATGTCAACCTAAATTTAGAGAACAGACCAGGTAGGAAAACAAAGTTTGAAATCCTTGCCTAAACGTTTGAAATACTATTGAATAATGCATTTGATTTCGCTGAAATGTTTTTCTTTATTTAAGATTTATATTTAAAGCCTAACAAATTACATGTATGAGATATAAACTAAGCAATTATTCTACTCTATACCCTTGATATTTGAACAGAATCTATATAACTAAGAGAAAAGTTGAAAAGTTGATATAAGAGGTATGAAAAGCATACCAGTTCGGCTAGACCATATGAAGGTGGATGGGTTCCAGCCTGGACGTCATAGTGGGATGACGTCATAGCATGGTTGCGAGAGCGGAGGTCCGCAGTGTTTTTGTTTGGTCGTACAGACCTTATGGTATTGGTTGAATTATTATTCTTTTTTGTAAGCAGTGAAGTCAATATGTATTCTATATAAGAAGAACAATTTCTCCTCCTCCCCGTCCCGCCTCTCTCCCCAATCCCACCTCTCTCTCCTCCTCCCCACCCCCTGAATCCTTCGTCCTCTCCACTGACTGACATGTTTCTCTCCTCACTATCACTATTTTCTTTTATTAGTAATATACAAGTGTCCTAAAGTGTGACAACATTGATTGTTAAAACAGTGGCTGACATGTGTAGTAAACTGGGTTTAGATTTATAATAGAAGGAGTGACTCTGAAGGGGAGAGAAGGAATGCCAGTAAATCGTCATTAAAGTTTCATCACCAAACAAGTCAACAGTGATATACAGTTTTTATATCAACATGCCTGTTAAGGGTCTACTGAACCCATCGGGTCGACCATACCAGCTGCAGGGATATCACTCTATCAGTTTAGTAACAAGAACTAATACCAAGTGCAGTCCTATACGTTTGTGGTGCATGATGGATGTTTAATCGTCCCCTGGAGTAATCAGATACTTTCAGTTTTCAAGACCTTTAAAAATTCCAAATTATTTTTGAGTACCAAATATGAGTGTTCATGAGAGTAATATTAGTATACAACAAAAATCGATTGGATGATTTATGGGACAATGCTCGAAAATTGTTTTTCCGACAACTTCATCTGTTGATGATTTTATTGAGGAGTAATTTGTGGTCAGAAAAGAAAGTGGGTCAAGAAAAAAGTTAGTCGACTACTATGCTACTGGTCCCTATACCATTGTAAATTTCATTGATTGAAATCCACTTTTTTAAGTGAATTAAAGGCCATACAACTTACGAGTTAATAAGCATTTGACACTTAGATAATTGCAAGAATAACATACACCAGCTACATACTATAATATCTGCCGATATCCGTCGGGTATGGTAGCTATAGCTGTAGTGTTAATTTACTACTTCTTTAGGTTTTAACCCTAAACTCATCCCCCAACCCCAAACCCCCTACCTAGTTTTCAGCTAGATAAATCGGAAACACACCTATTTTATTTTGGCCTAGACTGATTTGAGTGAGAGGGAATAGAAACGGCAGGCCTTTCAGAGATATAATGAGCAAAATACTTTATTTCTCCTACTAAGAGACTGAGAAACGTGGAAATCATGGTTCTCGGTTTTCGTTAGAAGAGCAACATTTTGGGACAAGGAGAAAGGAGTTTCGGGAATAGTCAAAGATAAACTTGGCCAGAAGATGGACGAGAAGACCTGCGCTATAGCGGTTACTCTCTATACATATTCGGAACTTCTTCATTGCCAGGCCTTCCAATATCCACAAAGGGGACACCTCCTCGGGCCAACAGCTCTCTAAATCAGGCCCTCAAGCAAAGATAATCCTAGCCCATGAGCAAGTTAACCTCCTCAGCGGGGCTGCCTCTTGCCACCACTATAAGGGCAGGCACAAAATGTACCATAAAACCCATCAGTGAAGGCAGGACCTCAGCAAACAGTCTGCTTGCCATAGTGAAACTGGCTCATTATACGCAGAATCAAGCCAATTTGACAAGACAATCAATACGTGTCATTTATGCAAGATCAATCTCTTTCAACCCAGCACAGTTTATAGCTACACAATCAATTTTCCATATCTTCATTCCTCGCCCTTATCTAGCATACTTTCACATTTACTCTTGTACTTTCTAGTTAGAGACGTTCACTATAGCAATCACACTTTCATAGGCCTACAGTTTATAAAAAAAATACAATATGGATGAAAGATTTTTATTTCAGGCTAATCTTTCCTTCGCATCTTTACCTCTAGTGTCTCTTGTAGTTAGAGTAGACAACATCAACATGCTTGAGACATCTTTCCCTTAATTTCTTTTTTAAATTAATTTAAATAGCTTTTTATCGTGAAACAGGGCGGGATATGATATTTAGTAGAATCTACTAACCTCACTATGTTCGGCGGCGGTGACGCACAATAAGTTAAGATGGATATGAGAAAACCGGACCAATTACTATAAAGATGTACATCTACCCAAGAGATGGATGAATGATTTTGGGGGCAGGGGCTATCACAAGGAGGTGAAATACATCATGTTCATCCATACCCTGACACATTTACAAGTGCTTTAAAATTGAATGACTCATGCACTAAAGCGTCAAATAAATGCACTAATCCCCTCAGGAAGATTTTTGCATCACGTTTATAGCAAGAAAGGGTTCCTCTGCCCTCCAGCCTCATTATGGCCTAACCCTGAACACGTAATGTCTGTCTTGTCCCCCCCCCCCCCCCCCTTCTCCCATTTCTCCTCCACCCCAATACCTGCTGACTGTGGCACTATGCACGTTAAATATCCGTTGCTAGTATTCGAAAAGAACAGCATATAGCATCCGTTAGCGTGTTTCACCCCAGCAATAGATGGTAGTATACTACTCCAGGAGTCAGGCCGCCATAGCGCAGTAAAATGCATCCTAAAAGTTTTTTTTTACTTGTCCTAAGATGTCAGTGCATTATTTTCAGAGTTATTTGCAAAAGACCTTATAAAGGTCAAGGTCAAATGTCTTTGCAAATAACTCTGAGAATAATGCACTGGCATCTTAGGTGAAATAGAAACAATTTTAGGGCATATTATTTCCTATCGATTGATATCAGTCACTTGATTCTGAATCCAGTAAATAATTTGTTTATTGATTTTTTTTATTTTTTTTTTGTTTTTTTTGTTTTTTTGTCAAACGTCGAAAATTAAATTTCCTAAATGGTTACAAAGTGGAAATTGGCAGATTTTGGAATCAAGAGACTCTGGAGATTTGGAATCAATACAAAAAAATTATAATATAGGGTACTAGCAATTGGAATATTCTGACAAAAAGTAGTGTTCCCGATGCCGGAACGAAAACCACTATTTTGGGGCTCAGCTCATGGCCTAATAATCATGTAAGGGACAATTATATTACATTCTCCAAAGCACAAAAACCCCACGCTCACAATTGGGTCATTTAATTTGTACCTTTTTTATATTTAGGACTCTGGCTTAATATGCCAAGCGTCACGTGTAAAAAATGAGAAGGGACCAGAAGAAAATTGCTACATGTTACCATGGCAACAATGTACATACCAGGAGGGCATCTGAGCTAATCGCCTGTAAAACACCCCAACTTCCTCTAATCCCGGTCCCTTAAGTCATAAAGAATGTTATATTTAGTGTGGGGGGAGGTTGAAGGCTCTCCGCCTTAGGGAGGGCTTTTCGAGAGAACTATGTCGGGTATTTATGGTGAGGGGCATGTAACTCTTGTTACTCACAATTCCAGAACGACCCTCTGGTCCATGCCAAGACCATGGATGACAAAGTAGTTATGGGTTAGGCGGAGGGGAGGTGGGGGTGTGGGAGCTCAGCTTTAACAATGGTCCAGAATATGACATGCCTTGAGCTTTGGCATGTTTGTGCAACAAGTTTAACACTACATGTTGGATTAAAGATTGAAGCATTCTTTGCTGATTTAAACACCATACCCCGGTATTATATATCCAGGAAACCGAATTAAGATATATTTTGGGTGAATGGTACGGTATAAAAACATGGATAGACAAAATAATCGGACACCCTGGTACCATTTACTCCTTAAGATATGAACTTATTAAACATGGCCTTTTTTCTACCCCCCGCCCCCCGCCCCCGCCCCTGAAAAGCTTTTCGTTAAATACACACCCATACATTAGTCATACACCCCTCAAATCTCCAACACAATCCTCCCCATATTGTCCCTGCAGCAGAGCCTTTAAAGGCAGTTTCATTTCTTATAAATATTCATTAGTACCTCGTAGATAGGCACAGAAGGAGGGAACTGGTTATTGGAATTAATTTTACAGGTTCAATGCATCACGATGACAGTTACTAACATTATGGCATGTTCAGAAAATTGAAACAACTCGACCTCTGACCATGCAGGTTCCGGTTATTTCTGGACAAGGAATAAAAATGAGCAATTCGTCTCAGCTTTAAACATTCTGTGACATATTGCCCTTTCCAGTACTAAAATCCACAAGAAAATAGTTTTATTTTAACAATGCAAGTAACTGTACAGGAAGATCAGAAGTCACTATCGAACCGGACCAGAATAGATCCAAATAGAGTGGAATCAAAGGAAATAAATCAAATTAAGCTATTCTGGCCATTACCTTGCGTGCAGTTCATGAGTAGAGACCATCAATAAGCAAAACTAAAGTAAGGGGTTGCTAGGGTTAGGGTGTACTGTTTCCCAGGTAACGCCAGGACAGAATTCATAGCTGAAGTACATACAATGGATAAAAATATTTGGTTTCAAGTTACGGTATTCCATGAGTTTCAGCCTTGCTCAAATAGTCAAATAAATGGTAGACTATATAGATAAATTAGCTCCAGGGTTTCTTCAGGATATATGAACTATAACTTCGTTATTTCAGTGATGAGTGTCAGTCTCACAGTTGTGCGACATGGGATACATTCTCCTTCCTCTATTTTCATTTTACTTTACTACCTTTATCAGACTTGATGCTCGAAAAATCAAATGGTTAAAACATTCTCAAGTAATGTTGATATAGAAAAAAAAGATAAATCAGGACCACAGACAAAGACGTGAAAAATATTCCGTCCGCCCATATAATTGTCAAGAGAAAATATTTTCTTCTTTGGTCCAGACAGGCGTGGAGCACCTCTTAATTAGAAGCAGTAGAGGAAGTAATGACTACCCTAGTATCAAATAAAAAGATGAGATGTCCATAGCTGGTTTACATGGGCGTCACTGGGAAGAATTTGGACGCTGTTTACGGCCTTACGCCAGGCTTGACTTGCACTCATATGATGGTCTAGTTAAAATTAACCAAATAGCAAAAATCAGAGAGCATGCTGACCCAAATCAACTAAATAATATACTGATCAAATCCAAATCACAGAATTTAAACAAGTAAGGGTTGAAAGGATGATGTAGGATCACATAATTCAGTGCCGATTGGGCACTGAATTAAAGGAATCCAAATATAGGCCTATGGTTTTATTCCAATTAAATTTCTAGTGAAGATATGGCATAATATCCTAATTAATAATATATCATTTAACACTTGCAACTGAAGTATTTTAGAATTTTGAGAGACTTACCCGTTAGGTAGTAAGTTGAATTAAAACTATGATATTTTCGATGGCAACTCAAGGGGTTGCAGGGAATACATGAGAACCAATGCGAATGCGCCACGTGACAGCTTTCGATTAGCTGGAAAAAATTTGGCGGATATCCAGATAGAATTTTGATTGCTTTCCCATAACCGTATGGCTAGTTAAGTTGACTTATGAATACTGGGTTGGGATCAGGGAGGGTATATATTCCCTGCAACCCCTCGAGTTGCCTCGAAAATATCATAATTTTAATTCAACTTACTACCTAACGGGTAAGTCTCTCAAAATTCTAAAATATTTTCTCGCCAACTCTCCAGGGGTTGGCTGAGAATATATGAGAACTTCAGAGCACCTAAATTTTCCAGCGCTCAGAGTGACCACACCATAACCACGAATGCAGTGTAATGTACTTATATGACAACCAGGTTTAACACCTGATTGCATCGTCTAGGAGAGCCTCCGCCACTCTGTGGGTCTGCTTTTCCTCAATCGACTTGTGGTAATGTTTAGCAAAGGAGTCTTCACAACGCCACCCCGCATTCTTCATTATAAGGTTTAAGTGCACTCCACATCTAGATGCCACAGATGCAGAAACGCAGCGCGTGGAATGGGATTTGTATTTGGAACAATCAATCCCTACCAATCTTAAAACTTCCAGAGTCCAATGGTATCCCCTGAGATTGGTCCATGAGGTCTAATATAACTCATAACTCAGTAGTTGACCTCTACCTTTCCTTTCTGGTCTGGTACGGATCAGATAGGCTTTAACTGCCCTCACCACACAAAGTTTTGGCTCTTTGGAGTAGTCCCTTAAGATTACCCAGTCCAACGAGTTGCCGACCCTGTTGTGCTTAAGCAGTTTCTTCATTCTAAAGGTAATAAATTCTTTCTTGAGATCCATTCCTTCACGTTGGAGGTTTATGATAGTTTGGCCTCTTTGTGAGGTTACCAGTAAAAGTAGCATAGCTACCTTATAAGAAAGGAGTTTCATAGATATTTTATCTTTGTAAGGCCACGATAATATCAAATCAAACACTTTGTTTACATCCCAGAAGGAGGAGTAACGCGGTTAAGCAGGGTTCCTCTCATAAACCGCTTTCACTATGAGTCCGACTACTCTCTGTTGCCCTACAGGCTTATTCTTATAGTCCAGCAAGATTGATCCTAATGCCGATCGAGCCAAATTTATGGCTCCGTGTCCACAGCCTCAGTCTGCCAGGATTCTTAAAAATTTACAGACCTCTGGAATAGAGGGATTCAAAACAGGGCCTACTTCCGAATGTAAGTAGTGTAAAGCCTCTTTGTCGATGGGCGCCATGCGTCCATGATCAGTAGAAAGGTGTTTGGATCATAACCTTGTCTCTTTGATACTTCCATTACAAAAGGTATGCCTCCAGGGGGCTTCTTGAGAAGTCTTCAGCGTTGCGGGGGCTTCTGTAAGCAATCAAGTTGTTTGGTGCTCTTCTGAATTACAGTCTGTCCCGAGCGTGTCTTCTTGCAAGGGTTGTCCAGGGTTGAGTTACCCAAGCTGGCATTATCAAAACCAATGGTATTTGTTTGTCTAATAACCTTCTTAGGACTTTCCTAAAAGGAGGGAAGCAGTAAATGAGTTTAGCATTGAAATTCCAGTCCATTGAAAATACATCTACCCGCCAAGCTTCTGGTTGAGGTCTCCAAGATACAAAAGTTCCACACTTGTTGTTTATCCTAGATGCAAATAGGTCAATTTCTGAAACTCCCCATTTATTGCAAATCTTAGTGAAGTGTTTTTCACTCAGTTCCCATTTTATATCGTCAGAGAAGTGTCTCGAGGCCATATCGGCCCTGACATTGTCCAACCCTTGGAATGTGTGCTATAGAAATCCATATATTTCTAAATTCACACCAATTCCAAATGTCATAAGCTAAGGCGTTACATCTGTTGGAGCGTATTCCACCCATGTTTTTCATGTAGGCCAACGCAGTGGTGTTATCAGTTAACACTCTTACATGACAGTCTGTCTCTGAGACTAGACTTCTGAGGCCGTGAAAAATGGCTTTTAGATCTAGGTCGTCCCTTTCTTTGGGTAGCCATCTTCCTCCAGTTGATTTGGGGTCTCTATAGGCCCCCCACCCTGCTAAGGAAGCATCAGTCTCAATTTCAATTGAAGGAGTAGGCGTGTTAATAAGTCTCCTTGCTAAGGGAAAATTATTCCTCCAGTACATGATATCTTGTACTCCCTTCCAAGAAATAGTCATAGACTTGTCAAAGTTTCCTTTGTTCTCAGCTAAAGCGTAGTTTTATCACATTCTAGCCACTTATTATGGGCTTGCCCATACTGAAAAGCTGGAGTATAAGCTATCATGGGCCCTACTATTCCCGCTACATTGATCCCTTATGACTTGTTCAGAACATCGGAAGTTGCTCTTAGGAACTTTTCAATCTTTCCCTGAGTCGGCTCCACTGTCATTTGCTCTGAGTCCAAAAGAAAACCTAAAAATAGTAATTTCTTGGTTGGGACTATTTCTGATTTTGTTTCGTTGATTACAAACCTTAACTGGCTTAACAGATTTTCCATAGCGATTAGAGTGTTCTCACACTCCTCATAAGACTCAGACATTGTGAACGAGTCATCTAAGTACGCAAAGCATTGGTGTCCCTTTTTCTCTATAATTTAATCAAATTGTTAAATGTTAAGGCCAATATTTTTTTTAAAAAAAAACAACACTGCTGTCATGATTTTTGTGAAAATCGGAGTGGCCGCAGCCTGGGCCGCTTGCACCACTTGCGACTGAGGCATCTGAGGCGGCGGTGGGGGAGGGGGTTCGGATATTGCTGGGGTGCAGGAGGATGAGGGGGAGGGTGATAGCCTTGGAACTGGTTAAAACCACCCATACCGCCATGTTGGCTCTGACCACTGTAATTGTGGCTTCCTCCGTTTTGGTGATGGAACATCCCTTGGTTTCCTTGATTTCCTTGGAAACTGCCTTGATTTGAGAACGGCTGGCTGTTACCCTGGTTTGAGAACGACTGGTTGAAGGTATTCCTGCCGTTTCTCCCAAAGTCATCGAAACAATGTCCGATGCCTAGAGGGCCGGTACCCAGAGGTCCGTCACCATTCCAATCCTGGCTAGCACTGAATCCCTTTGAGGATGACTCGGATACAGTTCAATTGTCCATGTCTAAGCAGGTAGTAGCTGTTTTAATGGATGCAATGGTTGATCTCATTCCCCTAAATTGGAAAGAAAGAGAAAAACAGCTTTATTAGGAGCATTAGTTAAAACCGTGGAGGCAGCATGGTACACAGGCCCATGCCTCCTCCAGCCCGTTCAACAAGTGGTTGGGGACGAACCCAGCTAACAACCACCGTTCCAAAAGCAACTAAACGTAAGAAAAAACTAGTTTTTCTTGTGTCTAGTTATGCACTACTATTCCACCAACGAAATAGTAATGTTCAAAATTTGAAAAAATTCAAAGAAGTGACTAAAGTGTACTAAGATACTTACACTTGATACAAAGCATGTGTGATGGTCACGATGAGCAAAGCGTCTTCTGATGTCATGTGACGCATCGGCGTTGGTTCTCATGTATTCTCAGCCAACCCCTGGAGAGTTGGCGAGAAAATATAAATAGATAATCAGGGTGGAAAACGGGCACTCATCCACTCGCAAGTGTGGTGGGCGGGTACCACTGTGTGTGCACTGGTCCATATTCTCGAGTACCAAAATATACTATAAAGATTGGGTTGGCTAACCTTTAAATGCATTTATAAAAACAAAGCCCTCAAATCGGTACCTTTGTAGACAAGCATGAAGGTCTTGAGAATAAGGCATTCGCGGAGGAAATGATATGTTTGTATCATGATTGGCGTAACTACCTTCTGCATTGTACCATTCTTGCAAATAAAAGAATTCTTCAAATCAAATCAAATCAAATAACGAGGATAATGACTTAGGAGAAAAATATGTCTACCAGGCTAACCAGCTGTTAAAAGAATACCCGCAACCAGAAAACACAGGGACGTCTGGTCGTGCCAAAATAATATATTATTATATTTCCGGGAGGGGTCTTGAGGCTCGACAAAATCTGTTTATAAAAGCTACAACGGTTACATTAAATACGCCGATATCACAAACATATGGTTGCTTTCAATTAACAAACTTTCAGCATTCAATATACTCATTATTGGCAATGGTGTATGAATTACAACGTGAAGAAAACGGATTAAAATAACTATACTAGCATATCTTTGTCAAAGCGACTTCATATGCTGGATGTAGGCTCAAGCAGAATGTACCGCCAGCACTAGATCTCTGATCGTGAAATCTTCCTAGTGAACTTGAGACAGCACAATCCATCAACAAATGAAGGCAATTAATTACATTAAGCATTCTGTTCTAATTGCAGAACACTGATAGTTCAATAATGGTTTGTCTTCACGGTAAAACGCGATACATGTGTAGTGCCATAAAGATCTTATACACTCTCCATATACTACTTACATATACCAACCTTACCTGAACTCTCAATACAACCGGCATTTCACACCAGGTGGAGCTGTGATCCATACCTGTGTGTTTGCTGTATCTTCTTGGTATATTGTTACCAGTGTTTATGTTATGTCAACTTATAACACCTTCATATATGACTGGATGTATTCACCTACACTGTGCTTGGAACTTCAATAAATCAGAGTAATAATATAGAGGCTTGTGTCTTGTATTATCTATTCTCCTCCTCAAACTACACATGTCCTGATATAGCTGACTTTGTAGGGTTGTTGCAAACCTACAACACGACATGGAAATAACAAAAGTGAAGGAAACTTAATGCCAAAATGATGCCTCCAATAAAGTTATCCATATATATCCGTATATAATATATATAGAGAGAATGGGACGAGCCGGCAATAATCGAAAATTTATAGGACGAGATTCATCCACATAAGCACGATGCCGTAGGCAGAGTGCTTATGTGGACGAATCAAGTCCTATAAATTTTCGATTATTGCCGGCGAGTTCCATTCTATATTTATTATATGTGCATAAAATTTGATCATATGTTATCAGATATCACTGAAAAAATATTAAAGAAGTCTCAGAGAGCCCCACTGTCAGCCCCTGACAGCCCCGCTGACAGCTCCGTTATTAGCCAAGTTATATTGTTGACTTAAAACGTTCATATCGCAGCCATTTCTTGAGCTACATTAATAAAACTTATATCATTCAATAGAGAATTTAATGCTCTATTTAATGATGGGATTTTTATTATGTATTTCTCTAATCATAGTACCAGAATCACGGGTGGATTACCGATCGCGGGGATTTGTTTACATCCTTCGCGGATAGCCAAAGCTCCGCGAAGCATATAAACAGAGCTATTTTTAGACAACTACATTCATATAGGACGCGTCCTATATGACTATTTTTATAGCACCCCACTTATAGCACTTCTCATATAGCATGCGCGTATAATAAATACTAGCAAAGTACCCATTCTTCGGACGGTTAAGAACAGGTAGGTTCTCCATGGAAGTTATGGTCAAGAATGGACAGGAACTGTTAGATAGAACTCTCTCCCCCTCACCCCCTGCCTTCTCTCTCCCCTCCCCCTCTCCGATTCCCCCAACCTCTCCCTTCCCGGTTCCTCCCACTCCCACTCCCCTGGCTCTTCTTCTCCCCCTTCTCCCTCTCCCCTTCCTCTTTCCCAATCGCCCTCGTCTCTTCTTCTCTCCCCTCCCGTCTCCCTTGTACCCTCTCTTCTCTTCTTCCTCCCCACCTCCTATCCGATTCCCTCCCACTCTCCCTCTCCTCTTCTTCTCTATCCCCCTCCCGCTCATCTCCCCCAACCTTCATTCTCCCCTCTCCCTTTCTATTCCCAAATTGTTCTTTCCTTCTCATCCCCCAGCACTCTCCCCCCACCCCCACCTCCCCCCTCTTCCTCTCTCTTACTTACTCCCCCACCCCCTCTCAGCTGCTGATCAATTGGCTCAAGGGCGCATTGATGATTGCCACAGGGTCACATGATCATTGGAAACATCACAGATTCCAAGCACATCCGTGACAAAAAAATCGCCGATCGCCTCTTATATAATAGATAGATAATACATACAAATTGGTTCGATTCAATGAGTCCAAAAAGTTGGTACTAGATGGCACGACGGAGGAGCTAACGAAAGTATCGAATATTGTGAAAATTAGCTCTGGGATAGATGATTATAATGGATTCACATGGGTAAATAAAAATAAATAAAGCATAAAACATTGATATCTGTCGGCCAGATATTCCCCGCTCCCGCTTCGTTGCGCATGCGGAGATTTACCGCAACTTTATTTGACCATCTCAAATGCGATATATCTGCTTCCATTTCAAGATGCTCGCTAGACTATATTAAACAATTTTTTTGAATGATTTCAAACATTGCCTGCTGCCAACTTGCAATTTAAACTTTTCATAAAGAAATGTCATGACGCCAGACAAATTCGAAAACAAAAATGTGTAAACATGCTACATTTGTTTAATATACGCATCCCAACGGAGAACCCGAGGCACCAAAGGCACTGTCCTTTAAATTACATGATTTCTGAGCGGACTACAGAAAATAAGTTACAAGGTTTCCGCTCACGTTTTCAGTGACGAATCAATAGCACCGCCGACCCATCCCACATGCAGCATTCCTTTTGGAAGTCGGCCGAAACTCTATTACCAAACTGGACTAGAGCCTGAAATTTGAGTCAGGTAATGCAGGTGACACAGGCCTCGAGAATTCATTTATAAATGACACGTTTTACCCCATGTAACTGAGCCGCTGATCACATAGCACTTTTTAATTCAAGGCAGGTTTCCACGCAAGTCACATGGACATTGATCGGGTCATGCCCTGAAACAAGGAATGGTCCCTAAAATAGCCTGAGGTTTTATCCCGTTGGTATTAGCTTATTCCCGAAAGGATGGCATATAGATCTCAAGTTCTAGAGGCATGGCAGAACATCATCTCATGAATATGTTCGTTATACCCTTTTTAACTGTTGAGAGAAGATCCATCTTATGGCACAGGATCCGGTTTATTATCTGCTGGTACAGCCAAGGACTCATGTTCTACTTCTGTGCGTGGTTCAGATACCCTCAACTTATATAAAAGATCATTTTACATGGGGGTGAAATTGGCCATGGGTCAATTTCCCCTCATTGAGCCAGGAACAGTTGGTGCGGGACTACCCCAACCCCGGTGACCGGAAGTATGCTCCTCCCCGGAAGTGACTGACCAATCCTCCTGGGCCTCTGCCACTTCAACTCAGTCCATCAGCCACGACGGACCTGTATTACAACTTTTAAAAGTTTACACCCTAAGCTTACCCCCATGGCGGGAGGAGGAAGGACCAGGGACCAACAAAGAGTCGATTACGAGCAACTCGCAGGCATGAAAGACCAGAACCCAGAAAACGACAAAAAGCCAAAAAAGAAGGACAAAAAGGACAAGGAGAAGGATGACCACGTGGAGGATGACCACTCTCTCCCTCCCGAGGATGACCACGAGGAGTATACGCTCAAACCTCCTAAGATTCCTAAGACTCCAAAGACTCAAAACAAACACTCAGTTGTTGATAAGCTATGTGACACCCTCCTCAAAGTCACTCGCACCCAGGCCAGGACTCACCACGATTCCGACCGTTACAGGCGTCGGTCCTCCTCCTCCCCACAGCGTGGCCCCAAGCGGCATCACCAGTCCGGCTCCCGCTACAAGAGACGCCGACTGGACTCGACTACAAGCTCCTCCTCCCTCTCGTCTAGCTCCTCAGCGAACAGTTATGACTCCACACCTACACGAAGGAGAAAGAGGAGGAAAAAGAAAGTAGCCACTAAGAGAATACAACGTTCTCTGAGCACCAGACACCCTTACAGGGACAGAGGTGGATCCTCAACATCTGACTCCGACGGGTCAGAGGACTTACCCACATCACGACATCTCACACGTGTCCACAAACATCGCAAGATAGCGGCCAAGGCCCTAGTGAAACAGTACGGCAGCAAAGGGGACCCAAAAGGTAAATCACAAATTTTCCTCACACCTGAGACCTCCCTCCCCCCCGATATGGCATCTAGGGTAAAGGCAGAGAAAAGAGAATTGACAATACCTGAGTACTTCTGTGGTCTGTCATACATGGGCACAGGCATGGCCGAACGAGGATCCCGTCTCCACTGCTTCCTCCAACACATGGCCGATCTGGGCGAGGATGCGGCCGTCCAGCAGTGGGCTGGCCCCCTACTGTGGTCACAGACCATGGTTGACCACGTCGTCGACAAAAGCATCAGATGGAAAGATTTTCAATTCATCCAACAGCAGCGAGCCCGCCTCAGCTGGAACTTCCGCCCCTCCTCAATAGCGAGTAAGAAGAAATCGACTGCAATACTGTGTCCATGTCCAATGTATAATGCTGAGGAATGTGTATCATCGGAGAACCACTGTGCAGGCCCTGTCTCGCTGCTTCACTGCTGTGCCTGGTGTTATTATCACCAGAAGCAGAAGCAGTATTTCCATTCTGCAAAGAACTGTAATAACAGGAAGAGGTTTAGTGACAAGGAGAGGGAAGCCACCGGCTCTAATAATAACAACAACAGAGGCCGGCGTGACTGGAGTACGAAGCCACGTGAAACTAACACCTCCACTACTGACAGAACTTCAAAAAACGTCTAGATAGCTCCGGTGGGTTGTATAGGAGCATCACACCACCTACACCGAACTACAACCTGCCTCCTTGCTCAAATTCCGTGCATGAAACGAAACAAAACTCACCACCGCCATACGCCAGCCATGATCCCGGAAGTCAATCTCAACATGGCCGGTCCCCGGATGTAAACAACCAAGATGGCGGCTCCACTTCCGCCCAGCTCCAAAACAACAACTCTGCACGAAGAAAACTCAATATTACATCAAATCTGAGCACCATACAGCCTCCACCGGAGCCAAATACCAAACTTAATGACTCATATACCAAACATATGCCCGTGGAACGGTGTACGCCGCACGAGCACACAGTGAGACTCAGAACACTAATCGAGACCAGTCACCGCAGGCACATACGTGCTCCGGTAGTGAACCCGGCCTTGTCAACTAACGTGAAGCAACATACTGGAGTACATACAAAAGACCGTGCTGAAAAACCTCCGATGACAATAGTGGAGAATCACAACATGAAAAATGTAAGTAACAATAAAAACACTCGGCCCACGGCCCCGAACAAAGCAATAGACATTGTGACTTCACCATGTACGGGCAGTAAACAGACACTGGCTCACGAAACTAGTGCATGGAGAGTACCTAACCCGAGCTTGTCCGTGGAACGGTGTACGCCGCACGAACAGAGCTTGAAAGACAGGCCAACTCCCAATAATACTGACAAACAATCGACACCTCCCACAAGCGAAACCTGCCTGCCTGATGAGGCCCACGACCCCCTCAGTGTCATGCAGGCAATGCAATATGTAAACCAACAACTAGACCCTGCTATACCACCGCCTAACGTCAACTTCGACTCATACAAGTCCTGGCCCTTCCCCGCCCTGTCCCTGCCCCGTGACATGGCCGAGATATACGAGGCAACAAGGGCCGCGGGCCTCCCAAACTGGAAGGGAGCAAGGGCCCCACTACCATCAACCCTAAACATTAAAGCCTGGAAGAACTGCTCCACAGGCCATGCTGATGACCAACTTATACTGGACGGCCTCCTCTACGGGTTTCCCCTACAGTATACAGGTGGCCCATTACCAACTACACAAAACAACAACCACCCATCAGCAGTAGCATTTCCAGGCCACATTCAATCATACATTAACACCGAGTGTGCACTGGCAGCAATGGCTGGCCCCTTCTCTGCACCACCCTTCGTTCCATGGTGTCACTCCAGTCCAATGATGACACGCCCAAAGTCAGACCCGGGAAAAAGACGCATCATCGTCGACTTGTCTTTTCCCGAAGGGGGAGTGAACAGATGGGTCGCCAAAAATACATACAACGGTGTGCCAGCGGCACACAACCTTCCAACAGTGGCCATGGCAGGTCAAATCATCAACAGTATAGGAAGGAAAGAGGTTCACATGTGTGTATTGGATCTCTCCAGGGCATACCGCCACTTCCAAGTGTGCCCCATGGACTGGCCACTAATGACCATCAAGCATGAGGGAAAAATATATCTCGACCGTGCTCTCCCCTTTGGGGCCAGGATGTCATCGTTTGTTATGCAGATGGTCGCCTCCTTCATTGTCAGAGCCCTGGCCTCGAAGGGGATCATCTCCCTCATGTACCTAGATGATATAATTGTTCTTTCTCATGATTCTACCACCACAGAGAAAAACTTCATTGCCACCAAGTCTCTCTTGACTGACTTGGGACTTAAAATAGCCCACGAGAAGACGCAACCACCATCTACCAAGGTCCAATGGCTGGGTATAGTCATCAATACCCGAAGAAACACCTTCTCAATTCCACCCACCAAGCTATCAGAGATAAAAGAATGCTTGGCGAACACTGCCAGCAGGAGGGTGATCTCTACAAAAGCGATGCAGAGTATTATTGGCAAAATAGCCCATCTGGCTAGGGCGGTGCGCCCGGCCACCCTCTTCATGCAGAGGATGCTCCACTCTCTTAGGCAAGCCAAGGGAGGCCCTATCTTTGTCTCCTCAATGATCAAAGCAGACCTCAGATGGTTTGAAAAGTTCATGGCTGCCTACAATGGAGTCTCCATAATTCCGCAAGACATCATCTCAAAGACTATCTGGGTGGACGCCTGCCTGACCGGGGCTGGTGGGACCGATGGGTCCAGGTATTACTCATATGTATTTACCCCAGCCCAGGTCGAAGGTCGTGGCATCAACCAGCTAGAGGCTCTCAACTGTGTCGCAGCAGTGAGAATCCTCACAGGGGAGCCCGACCGTGCTAAATCTGTTCGCGTCTGCTGTGATAATCAGGCTGCCGTGGAGGCCTTCAGGGGCGGGAGACCCAAGGACCCTACGCTCGCGGCCTGTGCTCGGGCCCTCTGGTTCCACTCGGCCCGCCACCAAATTGCCCTTGAATATGTCCACGTCCCTGGTCGCCTAATGGACCTCCCAGATGCATTGTCCCGCTTAGATAAATCAGACTCATTTAAGCAAAAAGCAACAGAAATTATCAATGAACTCCAACTCTCTAATGTAACGTGCCCCCATGACTCTTACACTGTCTCTGATTTCTTTTAGGCAGAAAACAACGCTCCCTCGATAGGAAGGCCGAGGCCAGGCAGCGTCAGTCTCACAGACCGGGGACCAACGCCAACAGGGACTCGGCTGTGAGGCTATACATCTCCTTCTGCCTCGCCCTCGACATAAACTACGAGATGCCGACGGCCCCACAGGTGTGCTGGTACATAGAATACCTGGCAGCCCAGCAACTGGCCCCAGCCACCATCACGAATAACATCTCTGGGGTCAGGACCTTCTTCAGGATGTGTGGGTTCGACCACGCCCCTCTACACCAGTACCAGGTCGACATGGCTCTGAGAGGGGTGCGGCTTGCCATCAGACACGTCCCCTCCCCTAAGGCCATGGTAAGCCAGAAGATGCTTAGGCAGTGTGTTCAATGTGCTCCCCGATTCCCCAACTATCGCCCAGTCACTGCCGCCATCATCGTGATGTACATGGGCTTCTTAAGGCAGTCAAACCTATTTCCATCAACCGTTAAATCGTTTGACCCATCTCGCCAGCTGACCCTAGGCGACATCGACCTCTCAGCGGGTCAAGTGATAATTCGTCTCAAGTGGTCGAAGACGATGCAGTCCTCCCGCACGGCGGTAGAGATTAAACTTCCTGCAAAGCCCGGGGACCCCATCTGCCCTCACAGGGCCCTCTCTCGACTCCTCAGGGCCTCCAAGGGCCTGCCCCCTTCTGCGCCCCTGTTCAGATACCAGGATGACAACCCCATCACGATCCCCTACATGAGGAAACTGTGGGCCCGCATCATCCAGGCCACTGGGCACCAGGCCTCACAATACTCCATGCATAGCCTGAGGAGGGGGGGAGCCTCCTATGCATACCACGACGCAGGAGCCAACATCACCGACATAATGGCCCACGGGACATGGTCGTCCGACGCGGTCCGATCATACATAAGGCCCCTCAAGACCACCAACACATCTGTGCACCGTGCCCTACACGCACTGTGATTCTCGCCTTGGGGTGGTGTTGGTGCCCTCTCGGTGCCCTGCAGAGGTCTTCCTGAAAATATCATCCCTCTCTCAGGACTCTATGCTACTCACAGAATATCAATATCCACTGCATACATATCTTCATCATTTATATATATCCCCACTATGCTACTGAATAAATCTAATTTAAACAAATTGTGACGTTTGTGTTTAATGGGGGTGAAATTGGCCATGGGTCAATTTCCCCTCATTGAGCCAGGAACAGTTGGTGCGGGACTACCCCAACCCCGGTGACCGGAAGTATGCTCCTCCCCGGAAGTGACTGACCAATCCTCCTGGGCCTCTGCCACTTCAACTCAGTCCATCAGCCACGACGGACCTGTATTACAACTTTTAAAACCCACCCACCTCCCTCGAACAATAATAACAAATAATAAGACAATATAACTCCAATGGGGTGGTGTTGGTGCCCTCTCGGTGCCCTGCAGAGGTCTTCCTGAAAATATCATCCCTCTCTCAGGACTCTATGCTACTCACAGAATATCAATATCCACTGCATACATATCTTCATCATTTATATATATCCCCACTATGCTACTGAATAAATCTAATTTAAACAAATTGTGACGTTTGTGTTTAATGAATTACCCAAAGTTGCCTTCGCTTGATTCTTCTTTCACGGGGAATAAGGTGTTCAAACTAAAGGCCGTCCACCAGCGTTTCAGACACCCAAGCTACAGGGAACCTTTATTAATGAACACCAGGCCCCTCAACTCTCCATATTTTATGATCAACATATTCCAAGTAATTTACAAAATGTACGGTCGCGTGAACACTTGGATTAAATGTGCCTTGTGGGCACAACAGCCTTAGGGCGCTTGATCAATCATAACTTTGAAAGCTCTGCACACGTCGAGCTCTTTGTACCGAGCTCAAAACAGGCAGCACGTGTTGATGAATGTACCGTTTTTTTACATCCTAAGCGAAGTTGTTAAGAGGCATATAAGTGATAAGATATAGGGGTATTAAATGTACGGTGCAGTAAGGGGCTAACCCATCAAATGCAGACATCCTCATTGTAGCGTATTACTCCATTCCTTTCACTTGCTTCTAAATACGGAGAAGTGAATGATGGTACGTCAAGTAAAAGGCGTTCAATAGGGGTGTGTATGTGGCGTGGTGGGGTGGGGGCTTATATAGCTGCTTTAGTAACTTATTTAGTCATGTCAAGTCCGTAAGGAAATGCGCTAACGGGTGCTATATACTCTCTTTTCTACCATTAGTTTTTCTATTAACATGTCTAAACAAGGACAGCTTAAGGTTAGAGGGGTTTGATCGTACAGAATGCTTTTTTGTGTTAATCGTCAAAAGCCTCCAGTTTTAAAAACTGGAGAAAAGAGTGAGGCGGAAAGTGTGGTTAAAGTTTGAAGAATATGGCCGAAAGTTATAACTAACGGCAATGTATCAAAGAAAGCTGTCTGATAAATAATAAATTTTTACAATGCAAAATAGTCGTCCATTTTGTCCAAGGTGTAGAAGTGACGCCAACCCTTGTACACACAAAAAAGAGGGGTCAACGCTTGAAATCATTTGCTATTTAAGATTTTCGGGAACATAATATATATATATACAGTCTTTTTTCCTGCTGTACACGTATATCTTTTTACAATTTGTATGAATTTAGGAGGGAGGGGGGGGGGGGGGGGTTTGGTTACTGATGAAGTCTAGCTCGAATTGTTTCCTTTCAAATTTGAGGGAAATATCTTGACTCATTTGAGTCAGATTTCAAAGGAGAGGGAGATCTAAGTTTTTGATAAGGTTAGCTAGATACATCATCGGATTTATATTAAATCTATCCGAGATCAAATTAGTAAAAAAAAATAATCAAAATAATCAAAGACTATTTCCAAAAAGCTTCCCGTCCCTACTATGAACACCCACAGAGCCATTTTTATTCATCGTTCATTCATATTTGTTTTACTGTGCTATTAAATAAGGTATCAATCACCAAGATACCTGCTACAGAGAAAGTAGCACTTGCGGCGCTACAAGCTAATCACTTTACTAGATTGTTGTATCCACTAAGGGCTACCAACCCACGACAGCCAGACACCCGAGTTATACAGGGTCTTATAACCTGAATCGCTGGTGTCTAGCTCCTCTGCAGGCAGAACCAAGGTATCACAAACACCACTGAATAAATCATGTGTGATACAGCTAGGGCCTACTCGTTACGATCCGGCTAACTGAATGGAATTATCACCAGGCCCAATGGGTGGTGATTTAGCTCCATTTACTCGCCGTCTACACTGCCCGTTGCCATGACACGTGCAGATAAGAAGGAGAGGGCAGAAAGGAAAGGGGAATTTTAGATCTGCCTTCATTTAATTGGCGTATCTTAAATCTATTTTTCCTTCGGCCTGATGAGTTGTAACGCTTTCCACTAGGACCTGAATGCGTGTTGAAAAGGGGACAGATATATTATAGAGACAAACACAAACACAGGGAGAGGCAGTTACGAGAGCAGACAGACAGGCAGACAGACAGATAGAGGGAAAGGCATATTCATCCCTCTATATATAAGTGGCTTGGGAGGGGAATCAAAGATAAAAGTGGGTTTTTTTTTGTTTTATATGCCTGACATGTATACATCCATATATTCTGCCAGGAAAGAAATTGAATTCTAGAGAAAAAAATAGTTCAATAGAACAAGATCATAAGAACATTGTCTATCAGATTTTCCCACTTTACAAATAATTGCTCCAATAAATCCCGATGATAGCTGGCACATTGAAAACTGTCCCAAATTGATGAGGAAATACAATTTTAATCACTAAATTCTGGTAGATGAACAAATCACCGCACTCAAACGATTTTGCAAAGCACTTGAGTTGTTCAATCCAAATGGCATTATCAATTTTGGTTCAACTCTGATTCATTATTAGTTTCAGAATTTGGCATTATCCAAGTTAATGAGAGACGCTCAGGTTATAAATATTCCAAGCAACTAAATTATCCTAATAAAAGATGCAGCTGCACTAATTCAAATGAACAGACAATTCCCCAGAGTCAACAGATCGGGCGCCTGGAACTTGAATCGACTCCAGTAAACTCAATTTTCGTTTAATTTCTTTTCTAGTTTGGGATACTTTTTAAGAACTTAAGACAAAATGGCTTAAGAAAAAGGTGGTAGGAATGAAAGTACGTTTGGAAGCATAGGATCATTTTCAGTAACAGGAGGATAATAAACCGTAAATGATACAGGCACAGATTTAATTAAGCAAATTAGGAACAGTGATAGAAGGAAGGGAACAGAGCGGGATTTGGTGGATAAACGGAACGGAGACTTCGAAAGACAAAGTGAAAGTGTAAATATCTCCTACATTTCCAGTCCAAGAAAATGGCAGAAGTCATTTGATTAGATTTTAAATCCTCTTGGGTCGAAAAAGGAAACAGTCAAACAAGACCCAAGGTAAAACACTGCCAAGAGTCATTAACAATTTACCACCATGCAGTGGCATCAGGATGTTGCTCAAGCATTTCGAATGTCATTTTCAGGGGATGACAATGCAAAACAAAACATATACGAAATGTGAATTTAATATCCTGGCTTATGCCCGTTTAAAACTTTAATTATGCCCGTTTAAAACTTATTATACGCATAAGCGTCGAAACAGTGTGTGGGTTTTCTTTTTCTCTCTCGGAGGAGGAGGGGGGGACGGTGGAGGGGGAACGTGTTTTTTTAATTATTTTATATCGGTACATTTTACTTATAGACAAAAATGATGTGTGGCACTTCCTTCTTCTGCTATAATGAACTAATTTGCAGCAACAAGAATAAGTTACAGTTTGGGTTCCACAGCGTAGACAGAGCGGGGAGTCTCCAGTTTCGGTCAGCATCACAACCACTTCAGCCACTTCTAACAAATTTAAACACTTCGATTCTTTTTTTACACATACGTGTGGAGGGAGAGGCGTTTTTTCTTACCCTCTACCGATCTCATAGTCCAGATCCAGATCTGGCATTGTTTTGCTACCTTCTATGCTCTATCGGTAGTATAAGAAAAGCTTAAACGACGAGGGGGGCTGGGAGATGGGCAGGTGGGGGGGGGGGGCAGGTAGATGGGGGGGGGGGGAGACTGACAAGGAAAAGGGTAGAGTGGGGAAGGTGAATTATAAAGGTAGGTGTGAAAAAGGGTAGGTGAAAGGAATTGTAGAAACTACATGGCAATCTCTACCCATTTTAGACGGGAGGCATATGGTTTTATCATTAACCAGCAGTACTATACTTTTGAATGGACAACTTGGCTTAAGATATGATATACTAGAATTGACTATTTTTATAGAATAGCTCCCTTGTGCATGGAGAGAGTGAGGCTTGAAAGAGCCAGAAGCTGATAATACAAGGGCTACGATTAGTTAGATATGGCAGGCGACTACCCTTCCACAAACTGACAAAGAGCTCACGCGATACTGAATGAGACTTAAGATTGATTCTTTTTCTCTTTTTTTCTGAAACAGAATTTCGAGTGGTGCCGATCACGTACATGCTGCTAAGAAAGTCTGGGATGACATTTAACTAGTCCAGTTCCACTTAAATCAGGAACATGATTAAGAGTGGATATTGAAATAAGGGATTTGCATACACGTCCCTCTAGGTCTAGAATAAATATGCGATTATGGGAGTTATATGTAAGGTAATAAAGTAAATCATAATCGCGCTGCATCGACCACAGAATTTATACAGATCAAGTAACAAAGATACTAGCCTCAAATATGGCACGAGGGCATGTTCATGCACCTTTACGCAATGCGTGATGAGTGTATCAAATAATGATGGAACATTTTCTTTTATCTCGGCTCTGGCCATTCAAATTGTATCTAATGACAATCGATGACTTGTGTTCCAAAATGCAATAGAGAAAGATAATTATGCGGATGAGTGACAGCCGAGAGGTGTACTAGAGAATAAAATCCGAAGGAGAAAATCACCCCTAAAATGAGAATGGGTTGCCCTAATCTCGGACGATTTTATGGTTAACCATAAAATTAGATCGATCCGCTTAAAATGGGAAAGAAAGTTCCCTCCATAAATTGAATACCAGATTTGTAGTAGCATCTCGAGATAAAATCTCGAATGTGTTTTACTAATCATTCTATATCATAATCGTAAATACACTTTTAGTAACAACAGATATTACTCCAATATCCAGGCCTAATTATGACAAGGCGCTGTCAGCGAACATCTAACTTCAGACTAATAGAGTTGATGTGCAACTATTATGTGAATGGGATAGAAACAAACCAGCTTTACCAAGGTAACCTCCTGTGGAATATATGGAAGTGTATGTGATTCAAGAGATGCAAAAGATCTATCAAACAAATAAAATACCAACATCACAGAAGAAATGAAGCAGAGTGTAACGTTACCTTCATGCACTGAAACGGAGATATTGCACCTTTTGTCACATAAAATTCGCATTAAACACCGGGACTTCCATTTACCAGGGAATAGGCATTCTCTCCTTAGATCGACAAGAGCCAAAGTAACGCAATAATATTCTTGGCAGAAAATGGGATATCGGTGAATATGTTTGATTCCAAGAGTTCTGCACTGCCTAACAAGGGACCATGAAATCTTTACAACGCCAGGCGATCTTTATGTTGAATTAATGGAGCAACTAAATTGGAGGCAAAATCAGTTCATATCGGAAGTCATAAATAGAGTTCATAACATCGTGTCCATGCATAAAATAGTTCTTCCTAGAGATCACGCACCCAAGTTGTGTACTTAAACCAATGCAAAGTAAGGAACTATGTCTCTCAAAGGGACATGGTGTTCAACATGCAGCAACAAATTAGAAGTAGTCCAGTGTTAAATCCCAAGGACACTTTTTAAAAAAGAAATTGTGGAATGATAATAATTGATTAATTTCTGGAGAGATCTAACCACGGAGGAAATACCCGCTGAATATTCATGAAGTTATAGGCCTGTCCTTACATTAAATCCACTTCATCTGAATGGCTGCATTTATTTAAATGCTGAATTCTGAAATGTTACATGCCAAAATTATAAAATTGAATTATTTGATTTTAAGGGTGGATCGCTAGCCCTAAGGTAGCCGGGATTGTCTTAGCAACATATCTATTTCTCGAACAACAGCAAGTTAGTAGTATACTACACAAATTAACAAAATCAACTAAGAGAAATACACCATACCAAAGGATGAAGAGAAGTATAACAGTAACTTCACATGACAAATACCCACTTGTTACCATATGTATCGCTAAATTTACAAAGAATCCCAGCGTTGACATTAAAAATGAAGTACCTTTACCATAAGCAGCCCCCACCCCCACCCCACCCAACACACACACACACACAAACAAAACCCATCTAAATTAGACAAAGTGAGCCCTTTCAAACCTTGGGAATCAATTTCAAGTTCATGTAAGAAGCAGCAGAGTGGCGGGAATTTAGGCACACAATGTCGAAGCCCTGATTGATTCACCATAAAGGAATTTAGCCATACTATATGAGCCCTGTTATTAGTGATTAGTGAGAAACTAGATGTGGAATAAGAAGGGGGCTGAGGTGCTTCATTGGTTATTTTCGGCTGACGCATCACATCAAACTGGATAACATTGAGCTCGCTTACATCGCCTTGCTTGGAGGAGTAATCCATTTTATTGAACTCTCAATATGCAATCCCCGCCCCCTTTGCTTGGATATAAAAGTAGCAAATAGACTCCATAGGTTTTTGATGCCTCAGGGCCAGAGTTCACTTCTGAGTGTAAATTCTTTGCCAGCATAACAGGTCATATTCCATAGACTACTACCTAGGTTGTGTTTAATACCAATGAATCACTGCTGCTTCCACTAGTCAGGCCAGTCACAACTGCAGCATGCCCTTTTCTTTGCCGCTGATGATTTAAAGCAAAGAAATGGTGCCACAAAGACCCTGACAAACAGATTCACGATATCTGTCTTTCCACTACCGAATATTTCCAGTATATAACACTTCTATGCAACCATGTCTGAAAGGATTCAAAAGACGGAAGTCCCACTATAGAATGTTATCGTTAAGTCAAGCTTCTTTTCTAAATGTCATGTTGAGACATCAAATTTTGGTTCCACACACGAATGGATTTTTAAAATACAGCATTTAACAACTCAACGTTGCACAGCACTCAAAACAGTAAAAAGGGGGGTGAGATCGGTCAATTTGTATTTTAAAAAACAGGTCGACCTGACGAGCAAAAAATAAGTCTTGCCTCCATACAGGAAATCCGAGATTGGAGTAAGGAAAGGAACATCGTATCAGAACTGTCATTGGCTGTCACAGCACAGATAGGGCAAACTGACTTCCCTGTAAATTCACACTTGCCACCTGCACTTGGCATCATGCAAACACTTTGCCCTTCACCCTCACCTATAGTCATACATTTAAGCTGCAATTTGACGGTAGTCAATGACACCGCCCCTATCGACACATACAGTACCTCCACAAATAGTGACAAGTGGAGCTTTCATTTAACATTGAACATTTAAAAAATGAAGTCGTTGTTATACCAAGCCATGGATATTCAATGATTTCAACAATTATGATGAGATTTATTAACATTTGAATAGATATACACTAGCATATCTATTCAGTTCATTGTAACAACAATTTTAGAATGTTGCACACGGGTATATAAATATCCAATCAAGTACCAGAGAATATTGTCCAAATAAGAGGAAATTAGATCTGAGAGAAACCTTAGTGGTGCCTTGGAAGGTACCCCCGTTAAGGAAAGTGAAATCAGATGTAGGTTTGCAAAATATGTAACATAATATAACATAATATTATATCCTAAAAGGGGATAAGATATTTTCATAAAATGCATCACGATATAATTCAATTTATCTGAGAGTGGAAAATAATTATATAAAAATGTATAGAGATAATTGGTCACCAGGTAAAACACTAATTCAAAAATTGATGTATCGCTTGTAAGACAAAGACCAAATAACATTGAGATAACGTTTTTCCTAAACTATTCCCATGGTCTCAGAAAGAAATGAATGGGTGAAAAAGCACCATGGAAGACAGAGTGCAGATTCCGATTTCGAACACATAGTAGGGGGATGGGGAGTGGTTTCTTCTAGAACCATGTCGCTCCTGACAAGAACAGAGGCTACTGCGTATTTGGAATAAGGTGTAACTGGGACAGATTATATTACTCGGTACAAGGCAGATTAGAGACGAGCATGGAGTAAGAGCTATTTTTCTTACAAAGGTTTTGACGAGTCACACCTTTTTGACATGACATGTTATGGCTTAGCAAAGATTTGAGAAAACAGCAAAGCGTGAGTAAACAGGGTCTACACTTCTTTCGAAAGAAATGGAAAGTAAAAAGATGCAGGCAGTAATTGGAGGTAAATGAAGAAAGGTATTCATAGAAGGGAAATAGGCAAAACGGAATATATGTCCTAACGTGAGATGAAAGGAGACGGGAGTGGAAGAGTGAATATGAACAGATAAACAGAACCAGGGTCGAGAAAAGCCGAGATGAGGAAGAGTAAACCCACCTGATAGGACGCCAACAAGTGGCTACGAGTGTCAATCGATGCTGCCTCCCAAGAGGAGAGCATATCGACGATAATCCTTGGGATCAAGTTCTCCACCACAGTCTGATTAGAGTAATCCAAAGCAGGGTTAATCCCCATCTAGATCCCCACCTACACAGAGACACTGGTCAAGAACCGGCAGGCCAGTTTACCCTTTGACTGATGAGCACTTTCATTGTTTGGGTCAGGTCTGGGAGGCGGAGGGGGAATGGGAGGGTGTCGAGAGTGTCACTAATTACTTGTGAGACGACTGGCCGCGGCCTAATCCGATTGAGATCCAACTGCATTGGTTGATTCCAGCAAAATTAGTATCATTGGTACTCAGTGGCATTTCTATGTACTTCTTAATCCAAGGCCGAGGGCTGGCGCATTTTTGGTGGTGCGAGAATGGTAGCTCCTTTACAAGAAGCGCACTGCTATCCCAATTTCTCCTAGTAGGTGTTGCTAATGTTGGATGTAGTTAAATCCATGTAGGACAGAATAAAACAACTAAGGACAACTCAGCTGATGAAAAGAGTGTGGGATCCAACTTGACACCACTTCCATATCATCGTGTTAATAAGATATGTATAGTTGTGAAAGAGTAGCAGGGTGAATTAACAGGACGGCAGATGTCGAATTGAGGGAGAGAGAAGAGAAGGGGGTCCTCACAATGATACCTCTCCCATTGCCTCCCAGCCACTGACTGCCACACCCATCACGCTTGCCAGCTCATGATGACTAACATCAAGGCTTGCCATCAATAAATCACCAATACAAAATGTAGTAGGGGTAGTGGCAGTGGCATTTGTAGCCTCATCCCTACTACAAACTCACCCTTTTCTTCCCCTTCCAAGCAATTAATATTGATATCTCCTCTGCTATGATAACAGGCAAGCAAAAAAGCTTCAGGGTATCCTGATTTGACTTCTCTATTAGTTAGAACACTTTTCTCCCTGACAGACAGGATCCAGGCAAATGTCAGGGTGTGTCCAGTGTCTGAGAAGATCTTGTTACAGATGCTCTTTGCTTCTCTCTCACTCTCTTCTCAGAGGCGAGAGGCTCGCGAGGTGCACTCCTTGCCTACCTTGTGTCACTCCAACCCCAGGTACATGGAGACTGAGGTGGTGCCTTGGGTGGTGCGGCATTCTCAGCCTCAACCACTGACAGTGGAAGTTGCACTCAATCATGTCAAGTAATATCTCCTGTGATAATGGTAGTAACTTGACAACAGAATCTAGTTAATATACTCTGTCGAATATACATTCATGGACTTGTATAATATATATAAGAAGATTATGAAAATGATCGAATGCACGTAAAACCAGACAGTAATTTATGCAAACAAAATTCAAAAATTGCAAATGAAGTGGTTAAGCCTCTTAATGAATACTCCGACGTAAATATACATACACACACATCTATAACATCGTTTTCATCTATTTTTCTCCAGTAGAAAGTCTACTCGGCACTTATTATCAATTTTGATATACGATGACATTCCATGTATCATTTATCATCAGGCGCGAGACAAGAATACGAAGAATCCTGGAGTATAATATCCGTTGTTCAAGACAGAATAAACTTAAAACGAAGTACCGCCTTCAGAACTAGCCCTATTTTTAGTTCTTGAGGTAAAATCAATGTCAGATGGGTTCGAACATAAATATGGTGAATAATAAGAGTCCTGGAGGGCATACAATCTTGGATTATGATGTTTAATGTAGGCAGACATCTTCGGAGGAGTCATGACATCTCCCATGATAGAAACCTGCCTGCCGAGGCTGAGGCCCTGCTGGCCGTGGCAGCATAGCGGGGGCACTGTGGTCATCCTCCTCTCCCTATTGGCATTTTTGCTATGAAATATAGTAGAAATAGGCTTGGCAAAGAACGTGAGGTTTTAACGGTATTTTCCGCTCGTAATACTTTCGTAATATGAGAAGCAAAATATATCAGCTTTTTAATCACTTAAAATCCATGAAGTTATTAGTTAGCTAACGGGCGTGATGTCAAATAATGTAAACACTATGTTCACTTGAAGATATGTATACATAAACAAATGTAGATGACAGGTTATGAATCTACGTCCAAATAGATAGGGGTTTCTTCGCTGACTGGTTGTTTTACTGCGGTATTTCCAGTGCCTACATATTTGAAATTAAACATAAGCCATGGCATGGCTTAAAATTTGGTATTTATGTCTATATACGATAGACAGAATTACCAAGCATTAGATGTATAGGGAGAGAGACGGACACAAAATAGAGGGGAAGAAAGAGAGTGAGTCAGGTAATCTGATAGACACACGTAGACAGAGACTTGTAGGGGGATACGTTAGGAGATATGGACAAGGTACCAGACACAGAGCATGGGTAAAATATTAACAACAGACTGCTAGGTGCATACGGATACTTTTGCAGAGCTGTAGATGGAAGTCCCCCGAGAATAAACCCATACTAAACAAGTAAGGCAGCGTCGAATCTCTTATTCCAAGTATTTTTGTAACAGCTATGAAAACATTTTATTCAGTTAAAACTGACATAAAGAATCTAATGTATTCCAGTCGATTCTAAAATCTCACTGCCGGGCAAAAGAATTGCTTGAAGTTGTTCAACATTAATTAAAATCAGTCTTTTTCTACCGGTTTGGTGAATTTCTTCAAATCAATGTCTTTGTGTATTTATATTATTTTTTGTCAGATGTACATGCTATAGTCACTGCATTAATTCCCAACCAGAAATAATCAAATTAAAACTCTCACAATTCATAAAACAGGTAGCATGGACTAAAGAAATCACTAGAAGAACTACTGGGGAGTTAGGAGGTGGCATGGCCTGCCATATATACCAATCATCAACTACACGTGTACTCTATTCAGCTACATCTTAAACGAATGAACAACCTTATAATTCAGAATAGAGAGAACCTTATAATTCAGAATAGCCTTCACAGTAATTTCCACTGAATTATAAATCAAGGGAGGGAAAAGATGCGGTAATGGAAATATCCAAAAGTGACTTTTTTGTTCAGTAATTATCAAGTAAATGGGGATGTCAGAAACCTAAATGACCGTGTTCTGAGGTTTATCTATTTTAAATCAAGTTTTGAGGTCGAATCTTGAGACAACGATCTATGCAGAAGAACAGAATAGAGGAGGCACTAACGGCAATGGCTGGACCGAGGTGACGTAAGAGATCAATGACGGAGAATTCAAGCGTCTTCAAGTCACTCAATTAGACCTCCTCCTCCTCCTTCTCCTAATCTGCCTATTCCTTTCTTGTCCTCATCCTCGCTATTCACTCGAAACCACTCACTCCATAACTCCTTAGAAGGCTAGCCTTAATTCTCTACCCTGCTTGTTTAGATTATTTAAATATGAGTAGTAATCCCGCTCAGAGTAATTGAATTTTTAATAGAAGTGTCTCGAAAGCGTGTTCTTTCTCATCCCGAATAGCCTGTTCCTTATTTAAGACATACATTCATAGATAACATAACTAGGCCCTCTAGGGTTGGTCTCCAAGATGGAAATCAATAGTCCGCAGTTATATATAGGGACTTGAACTATGAGATTTTCTTCGTTATCGTCCCATGAGCAAACCTTAATATGCTAGCAGTCACATTAGGCTTCCTCTCTATAATGCTCTGCAGTAAGATGAATCCACAAGGTTGACTGAAATTTGGAAGCATTTTAATGCATTTATGTATCTATGTATTAAAAAATATGACGAACCGGAATTATACATCTAAGTTACCATTGATGGCAGGGCAGTAATAGAACATCACTTGGCTGTATTGGTCCAGGGAACGAAGAGGAAAACAAGTCTGTGGGTGGATATGGAGAAACCACTATGGAATTGTTACATCTCCATTCACCAGGACGTTAGGGCATGAACGCAAGCATAGAGCGAGCAGTTTGAGGGTTAATTTGACTTGAGAACATGGATATTTCATAGGCACAACAATGGTCCTGACCCAGGAGCTATTTTAGAGCTGGCGTCAAGCGTTTTAGCCGCCTCCCAGCCGCCCCAGGGAGGCTGCAGAGGAGGAGGTAGCGGCCGTCAATCAAATGCACCAGAGCTTTGAGACATACTTGTGACGGGAGCAGTATGGCTCACTGCTAGATATATTTCATGAGAACAGACTTTTCATCATTCAGGACCCAGAGGTAGAAGGAGAGTAGCAGAGGGAGAAAGACGGAGAATGGAAGTGGGAAAGGCGCGGGGGAGAGGGGGGGGGCTAGTTTAATACATTTCAATGGGACCTCTATAATATTATAAGAAAGAAGATATGGGATGAGAGAGGGGAAACACAAAGGCTAAGACAAGAAAAATACAGAGATACAGACATAGAAGTGGGACAAGAAGAAACGTGAAATGAAGTAGACTAAGAATTGTGTGGTATAGAGCTGCTAAAAATGAGCTTCACTCTAACTAAGTGTTATTTTGCCTTCCCTCTAACAGCGCTAAGCACTGAGAATTAAGGCAATGACAGTCGATTAGGTGAAAGGCGTACTAGGTGATTTAAGAAATATTCCATTGATCCGGATTTCTTTTATATTCTATTAATCCCACTTGATAAATACTCCAGTGAATCATCATCCAGCACATTGAGATGCATGTTGTGGTAATGAATCCCAGCAGAATTAGCACAATTAATGGAAATGATAAATAATCCAATTGGTTTCGTCAAGATGTACTTTCAGCTAGAGGTAGTCAAAAATATATAAACTATCTAGTTGGCCAATTCATGAGAATCACCAAGCTGCATTTACCTAGTAGTTATCGCCCCATTTTTAGTCTCTGGGAGGAGACAACACCAGGAGTCTCAGAGCAACAATCCATTATAGGGTCTTTTAAACAAATTCCATGGTGCGTATAGTTGGTAAATATGAATGCATCGAGGGAAATCAAGCCCTGGCAACAGTGCAAATCGTTAAGGTACCATTAGCAAATAACTCCCTCCGCTTCAACGGCGCTGGTTAACTGTATTGGCCGGGCGGCGAAGTAATGGGTGCAGGTAGTAAAACTGTGAAGGACGGGTGCACACGCCTCCCTCCAGTGAGGAGAGGAGCTGCGGGAGAAGAAAGAGGATCGTGCCCATCACAGGTACAACTCCTCCAGTGACTGCTTCCTTCTCTTCTCCTGTGACGGCTCCAGACAAGCAAACAGGAGGAGAATGAGAATGAGAAGTTGGTGGGGGTGCAGGAGGAGGGAGTGGTGGAAGTAGTAGTAGAAGGAGGATCAGGATCAGGCCAGCAGAGACTAGTAGCTTGGTATAAGAGAGCTTGATGGTGATGTGGTCGTGGTGCAGGAGGAGTAGAAGCAGTAACAGGAAGAAGGGCTGGAGGAAAGGACCCCACGAGGCAGCCCAGGAGGAGAAATGGAACAAGGCCGGTATTGCTGAGGAGAGCAATGGCTCCTCAATGAACCGAATTATTGCTGAGCTCAGCGAAGACTGTCTGCTGTGTCTGGGGACTCAATGCTGGTCCGGCGTAACAACACAACCAAGTCGAACAGGTCTCCTTTCCTCCATGGATTCTGTGACCTTAAATCCAACTGACCGAAATGCCTCCTCCGGGGTTGGATGGTTGTAGAGGACCTAGTGGTGGCAGGCCCTGGAGGTGCAGGTTTATGAAGAGCGTTGGGTGAGAGGAACGGTTCCTTATAGTAATAGCATCAGTGGTGCCAGTGGTGTTACAGTCACCATTCGTGGCCGCTGGTTGATTGGCATAAACCAGATGCTGAGTAGGGCATCAACCTCATCCCCTGGACCAGTCGCCATGAATTCCCGACAGGTGGCTCCCCCATAGACACAGTAGTCACTACTCGATTACTACACTCCCTCTCCGTGTACTTTGTAAAAAGCTACACTAAAACCGCATATAATATGAAACACCAAAGACTTCTGCCTCTGAAGGTACTGCGACGCAATATACCATGCCGAATATGCAAAGATCATACCAACAAAGGTTAGTCTGAAAAGTATGGATCCCATTTATTGACCCCGACCTTCTTTACTTAAAGCCTCGATCGATTCATGGACAATGCACAAGTGTATCCAATCTATCATCCCACAATCTATAGCACGCCACTAAGAAGGCACCAAGTAAAGATACATCAAAACCATGAGTGGTCATTGGCAATACATCATTTTTTTCACCGTGTTTTCCGTAACACAATACCACAATTAGTCCACTGGAGAAACAGAGAACATTGACTAAGTTAAATAAATTAAATAGAAAGAAAATAAATTGATATTCAAAGGCCGTCACAAGTAATTTGGGAAGGGTAAAACTCGATTATTTCTGGTTGGGAATTAATGCAGGGCCTCAATAGGCACAAAGCAAATTGCGCTCTAAGAATCAAAGGAATGGGACCAAACCTTCATTTGTTTCCCTAAGCCAAATATTGTAGACACTAATTTTAATTTTATTTTAACATCAACATCCGAGGAAAATAAATACCCATAATAATTGATATATAACAATAAACTTATGGGTTTGTGTTTTTGCTGAATGGTAACCCTCCCTCCAAACATACAATGGAGTCGGGAATGCACACTGCATGATGTCACATGTCATAATGTTTGTCCCATAAATATTCCTGCTACCTGAGATAAAGCAGTACAATAATGTAAAGACTTAGCGGCAGCCAAACCAAATCACCAACTCCATTTTCTTGGTATACAAGTATGCTTTATGGTCAGCTTCACAACAAGAACTTCAGTTCGACACACCACAAACTAGTGATAACTAACGGAAACGATAGAGGTAGAAGCTTTTTATGAAGAAGATTCCCCGTGCGGGTAAAAGAAAAAAGGTCATTAGTAATAGAGAGAGAGGCTTTAACTCATATCTCCTTGTATTCTTCGTAAACTCTCTAAGTACACAGATACACAACGTGGTTGCGTAGTGTGGTGCATAGATGACTGAATAACATGCAGAGAACACATAAGACAATAAATCAGAAAGAGTATTCTTAGAAGCTCCCAAGGTGTAAGAGAACACAGTGAATAACGTAGTCATTAGCAAACTAATATGAATACAGTGACGTTTTAAACACAGCACGTCTTCGCCACTGATGTATCATTATCACCAGCCGAACCAGGACCCAATTCCCACAATATCTCAAATCGGTTTATCATAATTGTGTCCGCAGGCCCCCAAGGCCGACTGACAGGCCTTACCAACCCAGCCGCAGTGGGAATCAAGCCGGCCATTTTTGTTCCGATGCCCCACTTGATATAGTAGGCGAGAGTCAGAGACAGAGATAGAGAAAGAAGGGAGGCAAGCACTTGATCTTTTTCTTTCTCCTTCTCATAAACAATTTTTATATAAGGGAGAGCTGGGATAGAGCGATGGTTATATTTAGAACATTTACATTCAATTAGGTCGTATACAAGAGGCACGGTGACACTTAAAGATTTCCCTAATGGAAATATTCCACCGCCTGGACGCGAGCCTTCCAACAGCTTACTGAAATTACTCCGCCAACCATAAGCGCCCGAGGCAGACAACAAACTTATTATACTACTCACAAACCAATTGCATGGGCGTCGTGTTGGTGACCTGGTTAATGGAACGTATCACTACTCTTTTTAACTTATCGCTCACTATTTTGTTTCTCACTAAATCTCTGGTTCCTGTTACACTTCTCTTCCTCTCCTACTTGTCTAATTGTATATGTCCCCGCTCAGATTAGGTTAATCTTTAACCATTCTTCTATACTCCTTCTACTCCCAGCCCTTGAATCCTTCCCCAATACGCATAGCACTACGATGCTTTATTCTCCATCTCCTTCGCAAATCTAAACCAGGCTCTTAGTGCATGACAGATCTCTTCAGAATTGAACAGTCTGCTTACTCTACTTCATGACAAGGCATCTTCAGTGAAGCTTTCTGAGAACTCCTCAAACGAAATGAAGAATACACTTTCTTCTGCAAAAGGCCCCAAGCAAGTCACATGGCTACATACCAGCCACTAGAATAAGCTTATCAAAGGAAACTCACACATGGTAAACATAAGAAAGGAAGGTGGTATTAGTGGACCATAGGAAGCCAAGTGACAGGTGGTATTTTCCCTTTTCTCTTTGACGCGAGAGAACTGTACTCAATATTACCCTGCACTTGAAAGCTGAAGTCAGTTAACACCATGCTAATGGTCGCACCTTTATAGCATCCAATTATCGAATTTCGCCGATAAATGAGGAGCTACTGCTTTTAGAAATTCCCGTTTTGAATGAATTGAAGAAAATATCAAAACTCCAAATGTGACAGAACAACTATAGTGAGTATACGTGTACATGCATTTTTATAGAGGCGTTGTAGAGGGCAAGATGACGAAGAGAGAGAAAATGGCGAGGAAGCATATAGTTTAAAAGGCCCTTTCACTTCAAATAAGCAGTGCTGTTTTTGTATACGAGTGTCGATCAGGCGGTTTAGAGGTTCGTTTTCCTCTCTTCGAAAATGAAATTAATCATAATTCATTATCACAAATATAAATAATAATTCATCATATAATTTTTCATTATTCGTAGGCTCTATAATGAAGAAAACTATTCCTTTGCAAAATAAGTGGAACGTGTGTATTATGGAATGCAATTTAAATGCATATAAAATTTCTAGTAGTAATTTAGACCAATCCCTAATGAATTAAATTCTGGGCTTGGGCTTGGGCTTGGGCTTGGGCTTGGGCTTGGGCTTGGGCTTGGGCTTGGGCTTGGGCTTGGGCTTGGGCTGGGCTGGGCTGGGCTGGGTGGGGTCGCGCCATATCCAACCAATAACCCCATTCCATTCCCGTTTTCACGGCCTACGTTCTTCAATTAGGAGAGGGAACCTAATATCTATTGAGCATCTCTTTTCTGAGCGCATCACCGGACGCTCCTGGAGGCATGGATGGTGACCAAGCTTCACTCGCACAGCATGGTAAATATCGTCGAGAATGAAAATTGCCTATCAGTATTCCATCATTTGGATTGTTAAAGGTTTGCCAGGAAGCGTCTTTATCAAAAATAACAATCTAATTTCGTCAGAACTGTTGGTTCAATCTATTCTGTCTACATTACAAGCAATATTTTGCAATGAGAAAAAAGTGTATGAGGAATGCAAATAAATGCTTTAGACAGACACCATAGCAATTGGAAATCAAGTTTCGCATACCTAAATAGAAGAGCAGAGCCGTGCCACGCTATATTTGGTTCAGCTGGTACGTCTACACTTAGTGAAGATCTAAACTGCTACACTGCACAGCTGAAAAACTAAATGAATGACACCATATATCAGGGAAGGACTGCTATAGAACAGCCTCCCAATTCCAACGCGTGGTGAAAAAGCATTATCATTTCTGCCTGGAGACTGCGAATGTAACTATACAACTTCACCAAAGCCCAATGACCACTGACAAATATTGGCCATGAGACCCCTCAAGAAAGCCCACATCACACTGGCAATGGGAGTCAGGTCAAAATCAAGATATGGGAGTCAGGTCAAAATCAAGTAATACATCATAGCCTAGTAAGTATCTTTGACATGTTCTTATTCGTGGAGATGTCGAATTGATATCTCGAAGCTTTCCCTATTTCCACTCGGGTAAAACCCCAGATTGTTTAAAAAGATAATAAAGAATATGACGATAGTGGCATATTTGTTTACACTGAATGGCAGTTGAGGGCAGTTAATAGATTCTTCTTGGCAGCTCTTGAATACCAGAAGATCTTAAAACGCGAGGCACTTCGTTATACTGCATGAAAGATTGCTCTGTCTGGCCCGTATAGAGGTATAAAAGTATAATTCAAACAAGAGCATCAGTCTAGGACAAGCGAATTCACTTTGGATTCCTGTTCGCTGTCCCCAGCACCCGTACCAATGCAAGAACCATGCAATAGGACATATGCCTGTCTATTACAGTGCATGCCGTATCTGGTATACACATATTTAGCAACATTTTTATAAAGAAATACAAGCTTAAGCGTGTGTAAATGTGCTATGAAAAAACAAATGCATGACGGGAAAGATGAAGTCTTGTTTTATGGAAACATGTAAAACACAGCATTTACATGAGATCACTGTTATTGTTAAATATCCCATGCTGAACACAACATCTTTTCTATAGCATTTACACTGACATACAACTCCCATTCATGATCAATGAAAAGCAAATAACATCATTTATATCCTGAGAGAAGCCGCCCAAGTCGTCCCCCAGGCTTCCGGAACTGGAAATAAAAACAAGGGGTGGATGGTAGTTATTGGCGATCAATAAGTTGATTTGTAAGGCATGGGACACAATGCATTCTGTCCGCTTGGATCTAGTGGAAACAGGGTTCCTTCAAAATGGAAATGACTTTGGGGACAAATCAGACATACACTTCACAGGTGGATATCCCAGCTACTACAGAGGCACAACAAATGGCCATACTATAAATGAATATAGGTAGACTAGAATTGTCATCCCTTTTGTTCTGACATATTTGCCATGTTATGATATTGTAACAAGGGTGAGCAGGCAGAATGAAAAGAGAGAGTAGGGTCATGTGCTTCATTTATACTTAGGCTTATGTTAATCTACTTAGAATTGCTGTGGGAAAGTAAGATCCCTGAGATATATAGATGCGCCTAATCTGTTTGGTCGTAAGAAGAGCAGTAACCAAGTCTAGACCTAATCTTCTATAGTACTGTAACAAGCCTTATTAGAGTTCCCCTTGGGGCATACTCGCATGTAGACTAGAATAGAAACAATTGAGTAGAATAGAAACCTTCCTCTCCGTGGTCTCTATATAGAACCATAAGATTGCCAATTTTCCTTTCAAAGCTTTCACGTTTTTGTTATTACAAAAAAGGATTCTATATAGGTTTAGCCGATATCAGCAAGATCCATTTCTACGCATATAAGGATTTGCGGAAGCATCGCATGGTCTTACAGGGTAGACTTCCTAAGTGCAAAGGCTTTCATCCGTCAGTACCCGGCAAACTTATGACCTCAATAAAGATTTTTTTTTAAAGGTGGGGGAGGGGGAGATTATGTGAAGCAGCGGAACCTAAATTGGTATCAATCGGATTGATGTACTACCCTGCTTATCTGTCAGAAGTGATACCTCTAACCAACTAGAATAAAGCTCCTATATATAATATGTTTTAAAATCTTGTATGTATAAAAAGGGGAAGATAGTGGCAATTAGTATCATATGTCCATATTTTCCAACCCCCTCATATTGACATCAAAAGTCCTCGCGATATTGTCCTATATAAATACCTGACATTATTTTAGATTAATGTACACGATAGCGAGTGCATTCATAATATATTCACCACATACAAACAGCTGCCCAAACACTGATAAAATGGCATACTTACTCACCATCATAACTAAGATATCCAATGCTACAACTGCACTACAATCACTCTGTCTATCTCCATGCTTACACACGCAATTCAGGAAATATACATCCATCGACTGGTTCGAGGAGGAGTAAAGCAATGGAATTATGCCATTGGACTCGAGGGCTCGGGCCACAGAGAGGGCTTCTGATATTCTGTTGACGACGAATAAACTCGTACTCAATACTTGTATTCAAAGAGTAGTAGAATATGCTTTGCAACAAGTTTAAGGGACTAGAGGGAGGCTTCTCTGAAAATACTCCCCAGTCTTTTTGCACGCAACTGCCACCAGCCATAGCAGATAATTGTAGTTATAGTAGCAAATAGTTAGTTATGCCTTTTTTCACATCACCAAACATAAGGAAGAAGTCTGTATGGTCATAATTGATACAAAACCCATCGAAATAAGTAATATCCACTGTTATATCTTTATCATAAATAATCGTCTACATGTGACATTAAAGATGAAAATGCTTCAACACTGTTCATTTCGATGTAAGTAATCATAAGTTCAAGAACTGGGTGGAATCTAAGATTTCTTTCCCAACAACAATATATTATAATTGTCAAACCACATACGTATGCATTGGAAATTATCTAGAATTATTATTAAAAAATACTCCGAAAAATATTTTAATTTCTTTTTAAATAAAAAGATATTGAAATGATTCGTAATTAAGAAACCATTTCAATATTTTGAGGTACTATAGTTGTTCGCCCACGATAGGAATTATTCTTATAAAAAATATTCTCAAATCAACCATTAATAGTTAGAAGGGACCACATTTCTTAAAATCTGAGTTCGAATAGAAGTCATATTTTGAGTTCCACTTCCTCAAAAATAGATGATGTGCTAGTTTTGAAATATACAAAAATGCTTCCTTTTAAGCATTATATTTGATAGCAGCAATTCACAGAGGCCCATATCAACAATCGTCTTGCAATTTGAGATATATATTTACATAGAAAAGGCCAACAGACCTAGCACCGCTAGAATAAGCGGTACACTGTTTTTATCACTTAACGCGTGAAATATAGCCTTAAAGAAGCATAATTATATGCTTAAAGACTATATTCTATATACAGCATTTTCAAACTCCTCCCTCCCCACAAAAGCGCAATGCAGGGCGCCAAATAATAATAGTTGAAACCTAGATTTGCCATGACGAAAGTACTAAATAATCTAAAAATCACCCCAAACTAAGTTTCGTCCTAAGCAAAATACTTCGCCAGAAATTATTTATTTAAATTATTCAAGTATTTTCGAATGTACAGTAATGGCATTATGTATTTTATCTAATGGGTGTGGAGCAGCCAACAAGGGGCCCTCATATAACTATGGATTACCTTACTGATATGTTTCGGTCGATAAGCTGAGAACTGTAAATGGTAATATGGTTGAGAGAGACAGAGATAGCGATAGAGACAGAGACAGTGACAGACTCATGCTATATGTTCATAACAATTCCAGAATTCCCTATTGTGTATTTGGTGTAATACTGGGAATCCACAAGGCGATTCAAAAGCCCTATCGCTGTTTAGAGTCGCCTATAAATCGCCAATAATGCATGAACATGAGCTGTGTACACATTTCCTTGACCTGACCCACCAAAAGTGCAAATGAATTTTAAGGGTCTCGCCCTTTTCTCCATCATCTCAGTCACATGGTCACATTCTTGATTATCTACAATATTATGCAACTTGCATCCGAATTGACCGTCCTCTAGCTGAGCTATAGACCAGAATGACGTACCTACAGGTGGATGCATATATGACAAAATCTGAGACTAAATCCTAGAAGGAGCTTCGAAAGATGTGATTTCTCCGCCCCTAATAATGTAGAGTCCCGAACTCGGGAGCCTTCCCTACAGTATCCTCCCCCAACCCACATGTGAAAAATGGCTGGAGATTAAACCCAAGACAAAGCTAGTCCGTCAGGCGCCTGTGATAAGATCCCTTTCCATTGAAGTGACATTAGGTGTGGATCTTTTTAAGCAGAGGAATCGCGTTATAATATGGCACCCAACGATTTATAAGGGCTCTTGTCCAATGGAAGTACACAGGCGCTCCTCCATAAAAAGGGGAGGCTGGCTCTTTAATGATATAGGCTTAACAAAAGGCTGGTTTTGATGGATGGAACAATCTGTCTGCCAATATGGGTGAGTGTTGCGCGAGAAGAGATCAATACTGACTACAACTGGCCAGCAACCGACAAACACTCACAAGGGGCCATGTAGCCTACAAGTATACTCAATTATTTCAATACACAAATTCTGTCTACCCCCAACACCTCCTCCTACTGTTCCTCTTCTTTTTCTTCAATGCAATCTTACATTTTAGCATTACTTTTAATCTGGTTAATTAAAACAGTCCTTTATAAACAGCCATATTCAAACATGACATGTGTATATTTCAGGCATTCCACCTACATTAAATTTATATAACGTACTTTATAGGATCCGAGCCTAGAGACGAATGAGGACTATAATTGGTGCCGACATTGGTACATGACAAAAATATGCTTATACTGCGAATGTATACGACTGAACTGATAATAAGATATGCGGGATAATACCACACACAAATGTGGACATCAGTCTATTATCGGCAATGAAGACTACTGCCCTCCATTACAATGTTCCCAACATTAGACCGATAACCTATCAGTGGGAACCTGACCCTTTCTGCTAGCTCTAAATCCAAGATGGACAACAATACATACAATATGGGCCACCACGAAATACTTAAGGTTTCATATTTTGCCAGGCTGTTACCGACGAGTATAGAAATTGAATGAAGTACTCATTGATGTTACTAACGCCCAAAACTAATAGACGGTGTCCCACTATAGCCCCTGAGGTAGTATACTACCTTCGTCTATGATATTAGAGGAGGTAAATTGCCCTAGAGCTACCAGGGTCCGATAGATCCAGAACCTAAGATTGAAAATGGTAGCTCTCTTACTCTGAAATGTACTGAGACTGAGGCAAGAGTGAAGACTTGGGAGCGAGGTAGAGGGCGGCAGTGACCATTCATCAACTTGGATGACAGAGGCAATCTACTTTTGGACTTCCATTTTCCATCAACAAAGACGGCAGCACGGCGGGCGGACCAATGACTGAGAGAATTGGGGAGATGTAGGAGCCGCTTGAATGGCTCAAATAATTCAAGAATTGACTCATACAATTCTCCTTCAATCTCAAATCATATCAGGGCTGTGTAATTGTGTTTTCTATCCATCATTTTCGAGATAGAGACATTTAGATGTTCCCATACTATAGTTTGACACCGGATTCCTTAACAGGGAAAGGGGAATGGGGAAGAGGGGGAGGCCAGATGCTTTGGCCATTTAAGTGTCATTAAACACCGGTTACCTGATCTCTTAATGGTATGTGATAAAAGAAATACAGAGGATTAAAGCTATAACAGGAGGAACTTTCCCCCAAAATGGGTCGAGGGAGGCGAGCCGATTCCATGGCCCGGCTGTTTTTTTTATGAGGATGTTAACAGATTAACAGGGACTAATGGTATTCCTTCTTCCACACATCGACATTAGAGAGAAATCACCGTTGTTTAATTATCCTGTCATAAACTATAAGAGTGTAGTTTTTGTATGGTGGCTAGCAAGCTTTCTTATACTGTTAAAAAGATATTAAACAAACGGCAAATCTTTTATTTCAGGCTATTTAGGAGAGTATTGTATCTGACAGATGGTCATCATGTCATCCTCAAGATATCTAATCTGGTGCTGCACTGTCATCATTTCATTTACATGGGAGACCGGAGATAGACAAGCTCATCACAGTTCACTAGAAATGGTATCATTTCCAATAGGAAAACAATTTTTTTCATGGGGCTGACATCAACCCCCTCTGAGATGATTAGGCATGTATCGTATGGTATGTGATCTCAAATAAAATAATATATTCTGTACCATGGTTATTATATTCATATCTCGCGGGAAAAGGACAAAGAATGATCGAGAAAAATCAGTTATAATAAATCATTAACGTATGTTTTCCGCGTCAGATTCCATCCCATGTTACACTGGACTTTGCGCAACCGACCCGCCCCCTACAGGGCGGATTTAAACCACCTTTAAACTTCCTTACGTTGCTCAAATACCCCTGGTCTTCTCAGTTATACAGAACTCCCAGCCATGGACCTGTTTTTTATGTTTTCCCATCTAAATGGGTACCATTACATCGTCTGAATGGCAAGTTTTGTTCCTCATGAGGCCTTTTCAGGGGACGACTTATGTATAATATGGTACAGGAAAGTAGCAATTTTAAATATAAAAAGTGGCACCCAATTTGTTCTGAGTCCCAGCTAGCCCTTTCGGACCTCCTCCCCTCTAGTACACATGCACTGCGTTTACATAGCTTCAATACTGGTCACTGCCACCATTACATAACACCCACGCTCACTGAGGCATGGTCACTCACAGTAGGCCTATTTATAGGGTGGCTTGTGGAGGATGGCTTGTGAAGCCTAGTCACCACCATGTGGTGACTAGGCTTTATTAACACTAAATCAAATGGATATTGTAGGTAGGAGGGGTAGAGACAGGGTGGGTGGGTGGATGGGTTCTATTTTCGTGGTGGGTAGGTGGATGGGTTCTATTTCCGTCAAAATAACAAACCCCAACGCCCAAAAACAGACACAAAATCAGTAAGTAACACCACCCAAAAATACTCGCGGGTAAAATTTCTGGATGCCACATTTCCACTTTAAAACCAAACTGAACTTGACGAGAGCTTAAAATGTAACTAGCGAGCACTTTTCTTGGTCCCATCTGTACATTATAAAACATATTAATATTTCCTGTGCTTTGATGGAAGGTCAGGAGTACTGGGTCTACCTAGACTTGACCTTGGCCTTCTCCAGTGTGTTTGGCCCATGCTTATCCTTGGGCTGCCAACTTTATGCTTGTCATAACTCTGACCAAAACTATATCAACTCGACGAACGGTGGCAAAACGCTTATTTCAATAAGCAAATGCTATTCACCTAAACATTGCGAACGCCACGCCATAACTGTACAACGATTATAAGAGATGGGCCCCTGGGTCTGCAAAAGGTTTCTCGCACTTATTTTCCTACAAACTTAGGCATCCACTACAATGAATCGCCAGCATATTAATACACCTAGCTATTAGTAAAGTCGATTTAACCGAAATGCGCACAGATAAATTACAATCTTGGTGTAAACTTACGTTAACACTAGCGTGAATGGGGACTGCATATCGGCCGATCGACTGACCGTGAAAGTTGGGCCACATGACTGAAATGTATGGGAAATGATACGTAAGGCTTCTCATAGTGTATTGAGCACGCTCCTTCCGGTCAGACACTTCCGTCTTTGCAACTAACAACAAACAACTAGCCTAGGATTATCACGTGCATGTATTGCTGTCACATTCCATGTAGAAACTCTGCGATTATTCCATTAAAAAGGTAACGAAATATCGATTCTTCTGCTAAAGATCATTGTCTGCAGGGTCTGATAGCGGAGCCAGACGCCTGCAGACTTCGGCAAAACACCGAGTCAACTCGTTCCCAGTGGCCAAGTTGAGCCGGGTCCCCCGGCTCTGCAGTCACCGAAACCATAATTTTAAAAGCTTTGATTATTACCAACGATATAACAAATACAGCGGCCGGAAAATATTCTACTAAACTAACCAGCCAAGCAGTTACCGTACGCCTACACAACACACCTACACAACACAAATTCTCGCGCGGATACTTTCTAGACCACACATTTATCACAGGCCGATGGAGTAAAGCCTTCCTAACAACAAACAAACCCCGCCTCTCCTCCCTACAGAGATCTTCTCAGTAAGAAGGATCGAGGAAAATATCAAAGTGTGACATAAATGTTTCAAAATATGGCATAAATATTACAATTTGTTTGTGGTTTTACAGAAAGCATTAATAGCTATTAATTAGCAAATAAAGTGTTCCTTTCTCCTTGGAAAAGCATCATGAGCGCAATGCTTTGGCTGAGAAGGAATAAAGCCCCAGGATAATGAGGCAGATATTGGGACTGGAAAGCCTCATTAATAGATGCATGATCTACAGATAACATGGTTAGGGACAAAGGTGTCCCATATATAATCCTTAGCTGCATCCTAAGCACTATCTTTATATCTTTAGTGTCTACATACAGAGTAAGCAAAAGTAGCCCAGGTCCCTGCCTAGAGATGTGGACCTATAGGCTTTGTTTATGGGATAATAATTCTCGGTGTTGTTCATAACGCTGGTCTTTCTACCTTATTTAGGACTAAGTATATTACAAGAACGTAATAGGAGTCTGTCTACAACACCCTTTTTCCCCAAGCAAGGTACATTGTGTGTATATATTTCAGGAAGACCTTGATACATGCAAGCCTTTATTACTTGCTACAACATGAAAAAATGGAACCATAGAAATACATTCCATTTATATGTTATGGAAAAAAGGAAATAATCTACCAAAGGACTCCGCCTGACGAAAGGTGTTCAGCAAACAAGATGTAGTATATGCTGTAGACATTCTATCTGGGGGATTCTGGAGGAACTAAACCAACTATGGGAACAAGTATAGTTGCTATCAGGGAAATGGAATGCCTCTCCAGGAGAAAGATATTTACGATAAGAGGAAAACAGCAATCGAACTCAGGAATTTAGTCAGAAAAATATAACATAAATACTCATCAATGAGCGCAGAACTCATGACTGATTAAAGGTGCAGTATAGATATTATTTGTATCTGTGGCAGTTTATTCCATGAGCTTTTCAATTTCTTTTCAGGCGTTATTGTCCCATCTCATGTACACCACTAGCGGCTGTCTCCTCCAATAACCACGAATCTACGTCACCGAACGTAGTGGGGTTAGTAGATTCTACTAATTATATTCATTGCATTCAATACTTAAAGTGAGAAAATATTTCACGTAATTGGAGTATATGATCGTGCATTATTTCCGGAATTGATCACAATGTATTGCTACTATAAACTCCCGGAGGGGGAAAATATACACGTTAAATGATTTCTTTAGTGGTAGCAACCTTTTACCAGACAGTTCTTAGAACAAAAATTGACATACAAAATAACTAACACAAAGGTTAAATGATTTTAAACAAACTCTAGTATGAGATGAAAGGAAGACCTTTTCAGATATTCTGTTTTCATTTCCAGGTGACAGATATGCAACAACATAAGGAAGCCACGCGGATCTCCTGACAACAGACTGCAGAGGTGATAATTCAGAGTTATTTCAGTGCGACCGGGCGAAGAGATATACATTGCCGAACCAACTAATACCAGAAATTTACAAACCGGGACATTTCCCAATTTCGATTCGGAGAAAGATTAAAACTTAATTTACACTGCAAGTGTTTTTTTTGTATCAAAATCATATCATAGTCAATTTTCCAGGTCTCCCAACACACCCTTTTGCATAAAAGATATACAAGCAATTAATTTCTACAAATTCTATTTTTATATCCTGAGATCTCCCGCGGAAAAACATACCAGACTATGGAATGAACGCGTTAATTGATCCCGCATCCGAATACATTTAGTGTATGTGGCTTCTATAAATTTAGACAAGCCATGCCATGTTATGACATGCTATGAAATAGTACTCCCGGGGAACCTACCATGCACCGAAATTTCATCCAGGGTCCGCGCCCCAAGGGTATCCAGGTGACAAACCCGCCCAGATTTATTCTAGGCTCATATAAAACATTTTAATATCAATTTACTATAAACATAAATGACTTCAATAATTAATCAGAGAAACTCAGCAGGGTCACTAGTAGCTATTGCAAAGTGGTTGACCACCGCATTTGCTCCACGAATCAGAACAAAAATTGATTTAATTACTGTATCGAGGTGGGTAAATATCGTATTTATACCAAGGGGTCCGGTGGTTATTGGTAGTTGAACTTGATGTGAGGTTGGAAATAAAACCCTTGTGTTATGGTTTTAATGATTTTATTCCACAAGCTTTCGGGCTGGTTTGCCCTTCTTCAGGTCATTTAATTACTTGCAATATGATAACATATAGTTATTCTTAGTTCTGTATAACTTCAGTGTGAATTATTGACACAATAAACATATCAAGGAATGAGATACGTGAGGTAAGGGGCTGTCCATAAATTATGTAACGCTTTTTTGCCTCAAAATTTAGACCCCCCCACCCCACCCCCTGGAGTTTGTAAGCAATGTTATACCTATGGGACCGTAACGCATGGTCGGACACCCCCCCCCCCCATCCCCTCGAGTGTTACGTAATTTATGGATGATCCCTAAACTGGTTACTATAGTAATACGACTCATAGTATACATAGATTCCACTGACGTCATGGCCGTCGCCATTGCCGGGGCTCGTTAGAAGTCTATGTATGCTGCGTTGCTTAAAAATACCGTTTTCTGGCTGTTTTAACCGTTACCAGTTGTAATGTGCCTAAACAAACCCTTCTTGATAGGTTAGATTATCTTCCTTTAGTGTCGTATTACTCAAGTATCCACCATTGTGAAGTTTATCAGCTTTATTTTGATAACCACGCCATAGACGCAACGAAAGCGTTGACCCCAGCAATGGCGGCTAGTAGGGTTACCCAGCCACCCGGGTGACGTCATGTGAAATCTATGTATATTTGACATGAATCAAGATCCTGCTACTGTATTCCCCATTACCCGTAACACCCAAGGCTTCAATTAGATCATTTACGGTAGCTAGTGATGATAAGTTAGAAACTCCTATATTTTTTTACATAATTTTTTCAGATCTTGAAGAAGCGGATGTTTTTATCTCGACAATATTCATACTGCACTTTTGACACATTTGGAATGTGTCTTAACATTCAAAAATGCCAGGCAAACATCATATTGCCACGTTTCATGGAAAAAGGTCTTTTTGTTACATTACCTGTCCAAATTTCCACATGAGGTTTGTGCGTATCCGGTAAGCAACGTCGGGTAGAACAAGCTAGGCGCTCAGAGTTCTAACCTATTACCTATAACTCATGCGCTTAGGACAAAGTTCAGACCACTTCCAAATATCTTCAAGGGACTCGCAAGTCTGGCTTTTCCTTATCAGAACCAGCTGAGAGAAGAGTAAGTGAGCGAAGCTCGCAGAAATCACATTCCACCTGCATGATTTACAAATCTCCACACTAAAACATAACACCTTCAAATCCAATTTGATTAAATCTTTTGTTTGATCTGCTTTCTAACGGACGATATCAAACTAAGTGGTTGATGCATAGAGCGGTATTGGTGTCAGTTTGGAATTTACTCTAAGAAGATAAAACAGTTCATCAATATATATATACCCTAAGAGGTTCTCAAGCAAAAGACATTATTCATCCCATCTTAAAATAGGAGGAACGAAGCATGCTTTAGACTAGACATACAAATGAATGGCATATCAAAGTCCTTGGATATTTTAATGACTACTCGGTGACTTGAAGTTTTCTGAAAGGTACTGATGGCAATACATACTTAACGGTTTAAATCTTGAGATAATGATTACCTTTGGGGTTCTGACCTATAGAAAGTAACCATCAACACCAGGCATACTACCCCAAAGCCAGGATTTAATCAGCCGTTCGAATGCTGCGCTAATCCATTCGGAAAATATTCCCCTCATACTGTCCTCTTCCAGAATTGAGATCAAAATACCTCTATGAAAATACGTACTAGGGGACTTCTGAGAACATCCTAAACAGATACAAGCAATACAGATAAAGGACGACAACTTGACCTAGAGATCGGTAAGAGGAGATCCACCAATGTCTGAATAAAATTTCACGGCAGACATAGGGAATCAGATCATTAATCGTAACATCGCCATATTTATAAGAACTACAGGTCAGTTGAATAAAAGAAATATATATGTAATTGATACTGCAGTGACAGTAAATTCCCAGCACACATGTGGACGTTCCCGCAAAGATATCTAGACAAAATTGATACAAATAGAGGCAGTTGGTGATGTTTGGTAGTAATTGGTTTAGATTTATTGCATATGGGATATCGACGAGTACATTGCTCTCATTATTCTGGGAGTGTTAGTCCACAGAGTGATAGCGAGAGAGATCACCCTTTGCTGTACAGCAAGAGGGATTACTGGTAGCTGCTGGGTTATCAGGGTCTTGTACAGGAACCAGTAGCAGACGAGATTAGTCATGGTCCTGTCCCTTCGTCCGGAGGGTCAAGACGTGGTCCTGGTGTATCCAGGTGTCTGTGGCTCCACTCCTGGACCTGTGGAGCATGTGGATCAGCATCCTCCTCTGGATCCATGAAGTCCTGGTTGGGTATGCCCCCTGGAGGACTGCGGTGGTGCCAACTAGCAGCCACCGCTGGTAATCCAGATCGCTGTATCACACAGCTATTTATTTATTTTTTTCAAAAGAAGTTTAGATTATTTGCGCAACAATTTCGGTAGACATTCATTGGAAGAGCTGGCACGCCAGATATGACCAACCATTGTTTGTAAAGATCTGACAATAAAGAATATTTGAATTGAGACCCGATACTCTCATGTACACAAAAACATAGATATAAGAGATCAACATTTAGATAAGAATTCAACATTTAAATACGAATACCTGTGCTACACTATGTATAGGAGTGCCCAGGAGGGTGCGAACCATAGTGCATACATTACACATGTATACTGTACACACACCTCCAAATCCAAGGCAAAAATGGTATTGAAAACTGTAAGGGTAACAGAAGTAGAATATTGAAAGTGATGTTGAGACTTCAGTGAAGCGAAACAAGAGAATTGTCTTAAATTGAACTTTATCATTTAGTGGAAGAATCAATCTTGATCTAGAAATCAAGCCCTGAATATATCATCATGGCGGGCAAGATCCCAAAGCCAGGCTAGAGGCACACGTTCAATCTGGGTCTGCTCCCACAAGTGAAAGTGATAAGTTGATTCATTTATACCCAATGCAAGAAACACAAATAAAAAAAACGGTGTGACTCACAAGCTCCATTTTCCTGTACCCCTCCACAGGCCCCCCAACACAGGAGGACCTGTCCCCGCTTGAGGCTGCGAACATCTTAGTTATCCACACAGTTCCGCTTATCAATGTTATGTTTTCACATGTGACCCATATATGTGCATGTATACAACCAGTGGCCAACAGTTCCTACGTCTAATAATTCACATCCTTCATGGGTCTTTCCAACAAAATAATGGTAACTGCCTAAACGAGTGAGTGAGTGAGCAGTAGATTGTGTTGCACTCGGTTGCACCATGTGCACATAAACGATAATTTTCCAACAAAAGAGTTTTCAAGTATCCACAAGAAGAGTCCAGGAGGTGAAGCTATCTTGCTGTTTTCACCCAGAAAGAGCTCTGAAGAAATTCCTTCGAATCTTGAAGTTAGGGATCAAAGAAAGTAAGTGGCAGGTAAAGGAATAGCCACGTGGAGACGATTGAAATGTAGCAGTCGCCAGCGAGCAGATTCTCTCAGTCTATGAGGCGTCCAATGCTCGCAATAGAGCTGTGAGCCTAAGTAACCCCTTTTCCAAGTGGTATCCAAGTTCAGGCCAATGTTTACAAAATGCGCCTCGTTCTCCTGACAAGAGTGAAAGTTGGGCGATGCAAAAAGTCTAGGAAAACACAGTAACGGTACGCGGTTGTGCGGGTCAATGGGCCCCCTATACTAACTTCCAACTTGCCATCCAATGGGCAGAGTCACTGAGTTGAATATAAGGGGGATACGGAGTAAAGAGAGTGTGCATTGGATGAAGGGGGAAGAGGAGAAGGAAACGAAGAGAGACGCAGTGTGGGTGAAATGTAAAGGGAGGGGAGAGCCAGAGAGACATGGACAGAGAGACGGAGGGCGATGGAGAAAGACAGAAAAGGAGAGAGACAGAGACAGAGAGAAGGACTCAGGAGGAGGGGGGGGGGAGGAGGAGGAGGAGGAGGAGGAGGAGGAGGAGGAGGAGGAGGAGGAGGAGGAGGAGGAGGAGGAGGAGGAGGAGGAGGAGGAGGAGGAGGAGGAGGAGGAGGAGGAGGAGGAGGAGGAGGAGGAGGAGGAGGAGGAGGAGGAGGAGGAGGAGGAGGAGGAGGAGGAGGAGGAGGAGGAGGAGGAGGAGGAGGAGGAGGAGGAGGAGGAGGAGGAGGAGGAGGAGGAGGAGGAGGAGGAGGAGGAGGAGGAGGAGGAGGAGGAGGAGGAGGAGGAGGAGGAGGAGGAGGAGGAGGAGGAGGAGGAGGAGGAGGAGGAGGAGGAGGAGGAGGAGGAGGAGGAGGAGGAGGAGGAGGAGGAGGAGGAGGAGGAGGAGGAGGAGGAAGAAGAAGAAGAAGAAGAAAAAATGTACAAAAAGAGAAAGATATATAGATGAATTGAAAGTGAGCAAGACCTCGGAATGGCTATAAGGTAAAATTACTAAGGGGCCATCCACAAATGACGTCATGCTTTTTTCGGCCATTTTTTACCCCCCCCCTCCCCCCATGTCATGTTTTGTCACACTGCGCCAGACCCCCCCTTAAAAATGATAAAAAATGACGTCATGTTTGCAGCACCCCCCCCCCCCCATACCCCACAACCCAACTCCCCCCTTTTAAAAAAGCTCATAATCAATTAGGTATAACATTTCAATAAAATGTGCAGACCCCATTATTAGAACTATGATCCACAACATTGAAATCTCCATATTAAAAAACTAAGCCCCTGAACTTGAATAGGCTACTTCACAAATTCATTTAGTACCACAGCAACTATGGTGACCTCAATCCTAGCCTGGTGTCAAGGCTGGCCCTTTTCCTGGGCTCTGATACTTTCACTATAGGTGTCAAACTTTGCCAACTTATACCAGCAATAAATTTTGCTTTGTGTCCAACAAATAAGGCAAGATTATCGACCACTATGTTAAGATTAGTTTTCTACCCACTGATGTATGTTGGTCTAATGAGTTGCACATATGCACAGAGATTAAACATGCACTCACTGAATATATGAAATGGCCTATTAATCACTAGGGCTGGACAAAATGTGACCAGATGGTGGCACTAGTTGCCATCAGGAAACCCCCTTGATTCTTAGGCTGTTACAGGGCGCCCCAATGGTTTGGCAGTGGTATAATACCCAAACCCTTTAAAAAAACCTGACTTGCATATTGTGTGAAGATATGGAGGCTATAGTTTAGGCTGTAGAAATGGAACATACCACATCAAAGGCTTTTACACAAGATAAAGTCAGTGTAGTCCCAAAAGGGTCAGTTTCATGACCACTTCTCTTCATAATATATATTATTGACCTTGGCTCCTGGACCAAGTACCCCATCTACCTGTTCACTAACAACACTATGCTTTATAAAGTAATGTAATTCAGAATCTCTGCCTCAATAAAAAATGTTTCAACAAAAATCCATGAATGGAGCGATTGAGTGCCAAATGTCATGCATCTGGGAAACTCATCCTTGTGCTAGGCTTACACCATTGTGAGCGGGAACATGAGAGTACTAGAGGAAATCACCATGGAAAAAGATCTAGGTGCTTCGTTGATAACCATCTGAAATTTATGGAAGAGGTAAATGCTCATGCAGCCAAATTTAACAGGATTATGGGCATAATCAGAAGGACCGGGAGACAGGTAATTCCAGCAACTTTTTCAAAGGGCTGATCAGGCCACACTTAGAACATTGTGCACCAGTCTGGAACCTGGAGAACCTTCAAAGGAGAGTGACAAAGTCCTTACATATATACATAAGGGAACTTAACTTGCCTACCCTTCACTTTAAAAGTTTAAGAGGTGATGTGTACACACTACTCGACTTGATTGTTACAGTACCTAGTGTCAACTATCTCAAGAACGATCTTAAGGACATGGAAATACCATCCATGGCGTTGGGACTGGTGGGGCAAAGGGTGTGGACCCAGTCATTGTATTGCTACCTATGTATAGAATGCATGGGTCTATATCAGGACAAGATTGCATGACCTCAAACACCAAGGAGGAAATGAATGTGTAGAAATGAATGCTGCTAGAGATTTTGTTATTTATTATTTATTTAATAAATGCAGTGTAAGGCTACCACTCAAGTTACATTACACCTGCTTCTATTCATTTTTTTTAAAAAGTTCAGTTTCAGGCCAATACATTATTTAAATTATTATAGAAAAAAACACAATATCCATCAGGGATGTTTTCACATGGTGCCATTGTTGAAGTTTGATTTTCAAGAAAACCGAAACGATCTGGATATATCTAGATATAGAGGTCATAGAAGCATGCGTCCAGCAATCTTCTATTCTAAGGTGTATTTCAAATGAATTTTCCTTAGAGCACAAGTTTCCCCATTACGGTACTCTTTTGATTGAAAAAATATAAAAACATGATGTCATACATGAGTTGACCCCCCCTCCCCCCATTGTCATACCTTGTCATAAAAACTCAACCCCCCCTCCCCCCCTAGGGCATGACGTCATTTGTGGATGGCCCCTAAGTTAAATATCTGAATCAAACACAAGCAACATCTACACGCGCACTAACTCACGGGTCTACTTTTTGCATCTCTTTCCATTTCTTCCAGCTTATAAATGACCCAAATGGCATGGACCTCATGGTCGTAACTGCAGCCGAAAAAATGAGTGAATTATTACGTATAATGAAGGAGACTGCTCAGACATATCTCGCCATGTTTGTTCCCCATTCAAGCATTAAAGAGAATGGTTCCTTAAAGCTAGGCGACACAGAGTTAATTCATAACAATGTTTGAGATTAGCCCCAGCTTAATGACCTTAAGGAACACCAGGGTCTTCAGGTATTCGGCAGCTCGCTTCCGCGTTCAATCCTCATAATCCTTCTTGGCTGCTAACTACCATCCATGCTTTGGCTGCTATCAATAACAATCAATCTCTTTCTTGAGACATAATGGACAATTATCAGCAGGAGCATAATTCAGTTAAACAGCTGGTGGCTGATAAGAGAACAGGAACAATTTATAACAGGGGAACATGCTTAGATTTTAATTGAAATTCTAAATCACCGGCCTATGGCGTTATTTTCCCACAGAAATAGCGTGATCTATCAACTTAATAGACACAAACACATCTGCCCAAGTTTAACTAGTTTGGAAGTGTTGACAAGGATGAAGAAAATAGATAGATCTATTAACTGATAGTCCGTAGGACTTTAAGGGATTTTTTTCACTCGAAGAATCAGTCATTATAACAGACGTGAAAAGGTCATTACTCAAATGAACTAACTCCTGAAAACAGAGTCAATCTTTTCCCAGATCAGTCATAAGGATTGCTATATTATCTGTTCAACAGCTGCCACGTCAATATTTTCACTCAAATATTATCCGTTATATTAAAATGACTAACAGGTTAACAATATTGGGAGTCAATACTACCAACCGGTTGATTCTTCGCCGATTTTTAAATACGGTATAATGTTTTAGAGGAGACGCGATGCAGGTTTTTTCTATTATATATTGCATATTTACTAAGAGTATCTGAGCGTCCGACGTGTTGGTCCTATCCAGGACCTTCATCAGGGGAACCTGCTTCAGAAATGTTATAAAGTGTCATTCCAATGAATAAATGTGATAGTTGACGAGAAGTGACTGACCCGCCCTCTGTAAGAGGTGGATAGCCACCCAACTCAATTCCTTCCTTCGCCCAAGCCATCTTGAGTCAATTCCCATCTAGTAGGAACCCATACTTCTGGCTGTGTTTGCTGGTTTACTACTATCACGTTCCAAACTATGGTCATTCCCTGGATATGGCAACTTATATCATTTTCCTGCCTTTTTGATGGGAGGAAGTAATGCAGTTGTGGTAGACGAACCCTGATTTGAAAACATTCATGCTGTCTCTCCCTGTTCGTAAATGCGTGCCATGTTTACATAGCTCACACATTCATGTACTCCTGTACGTCCAGCCTCCACCACTACCGCTGTCTGTCCTGCCTCGCGTTAGGGTGCGAGGCAGGGCAGTGTATTAGACACTAAAACAAATGCATTTTAAGGTAGGAGGGAGGGAGAGCAGGGAGGGTGGTGGGCAGTGTCATTGAAAATGAGAAAAACGACACCTATAAATAGAACAAAAACAGAAAATAAAATGTCCTGTAGTTAGCAGGCAAAATATCTGGACGAGATGTGACCGACCCGCCCTCTGTGGGCGGATAAGCCTACATCAACGATTTGTGACATTACCCAACCCATCAGCGTCCACTCCCCATATATACACGACCCATACTTATGGCCTTCTTTTTAACGTTTTCCCTGTAAGTGGCGACCTGTAATTCATCTGAGAGAAACTTGACTTAGTTAGCTACCCTTTTGTCTGGAAAAACTACTGCATTCATGGTCCCGCAATGCTATTTTGAAAACATTCATGCACCCTCTACCTGTCACTCAGTCCCCCCATGTTTACATAGCTTCAACAACTCCTCACTCTAGTGCATACATGCATGTGGTTAGTAGGCTCATGCTTCCCTCCCTGCTTCCACAGTAGCGGCGACGGCAGTACTGTGGGGAGCAGGTAGTACACAATAAGAATAGGAATAGGAAGAGAGAGTGGAGGAAGCAGGGCGGGATGGTGGGCAGTCATTAAAAGTGAGAAAAACAACTATAAGAACAAAAACAGAAAATAAAATTATTTAATACACGAAAAATGCTTAATGCACACAGGACTAGAGCAATGTGCAAAGCGTACAAAGAATACTGTAACTTTAAATAACGGGAAAAGTGTTTCAGAACATGTTGTAGATGATACTATAAAACTAAAACGTAGTCGAGTCGGGCAGGAGTAAGTTCATCTAAGCGAGCTCGTTATAGATTAAGCATGCTAATCAATTGGGATCCGCTCTATGATCTGCCTAGTATTGGGTTTCAGTAAGCAGAGATAGTGCCTACCAGCTAGGGGAAATAGCCCAATAGGCCAACTCAAACACTCCATGGTAATATGCCTTTGAGTTATACATCGGAGCTCCAATAACCATCATGCCAGTGTTTGTTCAGCTTTCCCAGTTTCTTATTACTTCGAGTTAGGGATACAAATTTTCCTTACGGTCACTCAGTGCATAGTTTTCTCTTAGATGTTTTAAAATCCCTCACTCTAGAGGTTAAATAATGATGTTTATTCCTTGGGAGAAATGAAAGTATGGAAGGATTCAGATTTTGGAGCATGATATTATTCAAGATAGATTAGATGATCACATATCATTATTAAGTACTACTATCATCGTGATTCGTTATTGATAAAGTTGGTTAGTCATATATACCTGACATGTTTACAGTAATACATTGTCATCATCTATATCATTAATACAACCAACATTTATCACGTCATCATGTTTTAATTTCAGCTGTCAGAAAACCTACAATACTAACTATAGCGTACGTATAAAATGAATCTGGAACCAGTACCCTAAAAATGTCCAACACTTGAGAGGCGTACAGTAAAAAGCGAAGCCTCCGCGGACAGAAACTAGAATGGCAAACAAAATTCTACTCCACAGCACTCACTTCTGAGCTCCTCCCTCCAGCAGTTCGAATTCGGTTTACTATTAGTAAACCAAATTTGAGCTGCTCCAACCTCCAAGATTGGATTCTTGAAGCCATTTTCTAGCATCGCACACGCCTCCATGTTTGCTATTGATGAAAAATGCGCCACCCAAATGTTTCACACAAACAAGAAAGGAAGAACTCTGTGTTTGTGTAAAAGTATGAAATATTTATCTCATTTCTTATCTAAACACATTCTGAGTATGATCAATTTTCTGACGATTTTGCGGTTTGATTGGTGCACGTTACAACTTTCTATCTTAAATAGTTTTGCTTTTATAAGTAAATGTTGCGACGTAAAAACATGTGACGTAAAAACAGATGTTTTTCCTCTCTCATATCTGTTCAAACCATTCATGTTGCACAGACAACAAGAGAATTGATTGCCCAATCAATTTATATTAGTTGTAGATGGTATATTTCAATTGCATAAAAATGAGAAACATGTGAGAAGTAAAAATCCCCAAAAACTAAATGTTATTTTGTTTGCCCCCTTTTTTTAAAAAAAAAATCGAGAAAATTGAGATACTAAAATGCATTAAAATTCGAACCTGGTGACGGAGCAAAATTAATCAGATATACACATCATGAATAGATATAAATTTCTGAATCCCCAGCTTCCAAATGTTTAATCATTGACATTTTTTTTACGAAAATATTGATTGTAAAGGGTTTTAACCCATAAAATATCCATCAGCCCTATGACAAAGTATATATCAGAAGAATTATCATGCCAAGAGGAATCGGTCAGTATGATTTGTTTTAATATGCATACATATTACACTGAGATATGAGGCATAGAGGGGCAAAGGGTATGGGCCCATTTCGTAGGACTGGACCATATATATATATAGAATGGCAAACAAAAATTCTACATAATACGTAGAATATATAATGTGTATATATATATGTATGTGCAGAGGATATTTCACCCCTAAACGTTCGCCTATGGCTATGGAGGTGGACTTGGATACCGGTATTTCTAAGCTTCCCCACCCATGTCATGGCACCCTCTAGTATCTGTATTATCATGCCATAGCGCCATCTCGTGTGTTGGCACGAATCTAAAGCATTCCATTATTTGTGGTGGTATGGAAACATACCGTATGTTAAAAACAATGAACGCCTAATGGAGCTAAATGAGGAAAAATTACTGAATATTTAGGCATTTCTTGGAGCGGGCGGGGGGGGGGGGGGGGGGGGAGAGGCAATCAAGACACCCTGTAGGCTGTAATGTGTCAAGTCCTTGCTTATCATGTGGATTTGATTATGACGGTCACTTCATCTCTCAAGAATATTGTTCAATGCCCAACTACCCAAAGCTTTATCAGGCCTATTTCCATATAGACTAGAGGCAGAATTTCAAATTTTACTATAGGAGGTACGGAATGTTAGAGGGTGGCATCCACCATGGGTTGTGAGTGAGTGAGTGCGATTGGTTGCTTTACACCCTTATCAACACATGGAATGTTATATCAAGGGTGGGAAAGCTGAGAGGGCCTGGAGGATTTTAGCCTGACCAAAACTGATTAAACTCATGGTGGATGCCACTTGCGCTCACCTATATTTGCTGAGAAAACGCAAGATGGCCACCAATTTTTCTGACTTTTTTAGGTTTTTTGCATAAAAGTCTGAGAATAATGCACCTACATCTTAGGTCAAATAAAACCATGTGTAGGGCACATAATTATCTATTAATTGATATCAGCCACTTGATTCTGCATGCAGTAGTTCTTGTATAATCGCCTTTTAAAAAATGAGGACATTTTGCATTTTACAAATGAAGTAGGCCTCTATTCCTTGAAGCACAGTCAAGTTTCTTTTGGAGATAGAGCTAAACATGTATTAAATTTTTGTTAAAGTATGAAATGCTCTTTGAAATGACACATTATGATAGGATGTAACGAGGTTGGTTTCTGACTTACTGTACACGATGCCCACTCGTTTTTTTTCGACCAGGCATCTCACTTGTGAGATGCCCGGTCGAAAAAAACGAGTGGGCATCGTGTATAGTAAGTCAGAAACTAACCGAGTTACATCCTATTTTTATACCACGATGTCATGTTTTAAAATGAATTGAAGAAACAAACTATTTATTTACCTCGCTTCTCTCTCCGATGACCCGCCATATTGGTTTTTTGATACCAAAGCGCTAGACAAGTATACAACTGATTGGCTAATCTACGACGAAATGTACGGCATATGACGTCACGAATAGGCATGACGTCATGAGCGAGCCTAACCTCAACCAATGAGAATGCTTCTTAGATTTAGGCCAAAAAGAGTTCATATTTTCACGCGTGGATCCATTCAACAAAACACGATGGCATGTGTTCACTCATTTGCAGCGTGTACAACCCCCGATCGTGGTATAGTGTACATGTCTCTATGACTAAAATTGATTTTGGCGTCAAGTCACACATGTAAAATTGAATGTATTGTCATAAAATGTATCAAACAATTTCTTACTGACAACACCTAGCATAACAATGTCCAGATTTAAAATGAAATAGTTCGTAGGGTTTGGTATGGATTCTTATTACATACGTATGTAATTTCGAGGGGTGCTAGTCAGGGGTGCTATTTGAAAAGTCAAATAGCACCTATGTGCTATTTGAGCCAAATATCCACAAGATCGATGGAAACCAAGGTAAAATACTATTAAAATTGAGTTCTGTTGTTGATTTAGTACGTAATAATTACACGATAGCACTCTGTTCGTTTTGTAATCAATCGAGACGTCGGGTCAAATTGCACTCCACCCCTTTGAGGTGTCGTGCGATTTGACGCTACGTCTTGATCGATTACAAACCTCCATTGTGCATTAGGTATCCATGTGATTCAGTACGGTATTCTTGGTACGTTAGGCAATACTTTTAACATGTATTTCCCTTTTTATCTTAGTTTGGTTCATATGATGATATGCTTCTTGATATCTGGCTAATAGTAATGGACCAACTAAGTAATAGACAGGATAGGTTTGAATAGACTTGCATTAATTGATTAGGCAAAAGAAAAATTAGGTGTTTCAGTTTATACAAGCCGAAAACCAGGTATGGGGTAACTTTTAAAAAACCACCTTTCATGAACGCGTGGGGGGGGGGGGGGGGGGGTCATTTCCCAACAACAATATTCAATAATTTATGTTTTGAAAAAGTGAAATGTAGGCCTACTCTTTTCCTAGGACTCTAGGAGGCTAGGCTTCCTGCTTTAGCCTAATACTCATCATTTTTTTAATCATTTTTTTAATGGAGACAGAAAGAAAAAAGTATCAAGACACGCAAACTGACGATAGTTTTCGATCAATGAGTCTCTAACTTCTCACTAACCTAGCGGAAACAATAATTGAATTAATCGGTGAATTCATATTAGATAAATTGAAATAAAAGATACTGATAGCGATACATCAAACTTCGTGTCATTCTCGAGTTACCTCTCAGTGACAGTGTCACCCTCTCGGCTCTATACTAGTATACTATAGTATAGTGGGCCTAGAGGTGTTAGCCTCTACTGACAACTCAACCTTCTTATGTAGTTTTTCTTGTTTTTCAAGTTAGAGTACTCGTAGTATAGCCAGTATAGGCTACTAGTAGTACTAGTATACTAGGTGCTCTCAATAGTATAGTCATGTCTAATTTAAATCTAATTGATATTGTGTAGACATTGGATATTAATGGACACAGGAAAAGAAAGACACCGTATTCGATAAATGAAACTTGAATGAAGCTTACCATTTCCGAATAGCGATACGAAAAAACAGACCAAGTCTTCAAACTCAAAGTTACCGAGGGATGACCCTCTCGAGTCTTGCCTCTTGGGTAATATATATATACACACAAGCTTATCTTACAAACAAAAACGAAATCGGGTTAATCCAAAGTCGTCGCTCATAAATACAATATAACTAATTCCTATGGCGACTCCTTCAAACTAAATAACGACATAAATGGTTTAAAACGGTAAGAATCATAATAATCTGTAAAGGTGCGTGAATGTTTACCTGATTCGCGGCCATCTTGTGTTCCTGATGATTGTAACGAGAGATTTGATTCGAGGAGAAGTTCGATTTCCGCTTCCGTTCACGTTGACCTATGGGATAAGTCAATCTTCCACTATGGCTGCTGCGGGGCGAATTTTCAGCCGGTTGTCTGGTAATTATTGGTGTATTTATTTCCTAACGTTAATTGAATACTTCTAAAAATATCCAAATACGTCCTTTTAACGTTTATAATTAATTCGGCATCCGCTAAGCATGCATATTGTCATGCGTTTGACATGAAATTCTCAAGGTTGTAATTGACATTGGAGTGAAGCCACTGAAGGTGGCTGTGCGGTGACCAACCAATCTACGTCTGGGCTAGGGGGCTGGGTTGTCACTAGACTATGGGGTCATGTCGGTCATAAATTTGTTCGAAGGTGCTTCATATTTTGCATGCTAATCGCGCACGTTCAATGACAAAAATGTAATGTGTCTTTTGGTTCTGTGATTGATCACTCAGACTGTACTTTTATTATTATCCGCTGAAGGAGCTAGTAGGACTGGGGCTTGTGCTTGGCAGTGCCAGTGTAGGGGGCTATAGTACTCGGTACACTGTCACTACAGTGTAGCTAGGCCTAGCTAGTCTGTAGTGCACTGTACACTCTAGGCGTTGACTCTAGCCTAGACTAGGGTCTAGTACTATTAGTATCTAGTATCTATTTTAGCCCCAACACAAGAGCAAGACTGTTCAAGGCAGTGACGAAATTTCTTATTAAAATTACTGATAATAGTCATATGGGCCATAATGATAAAGGAAATTAAAAAAATAAAAAGGTAGTATAGTCAGTCTAAACTTTAAAGTCCTAAAAGTAAACACCTGCTATCTTCTAGCTTCATCCCTTACACTATTAGAGCAATCAATTAAATTTATTCAGAATTGTCTATTGTGTGGAAGTATTAAAGGGCCGGTAATACTTGCTACCAAGGCCATACTACCTCGCCCGGCTCGGTTTCCGATCTACAATGTTAGGTTCGTAACTTCAGTGATAACCGCCCGGACAAGCAGTGAAGCAGGTCAAGTATACTTACAAACAATCATCGATCTGTTATTCCCATGACATTAAAATTGGGAAGCAGTTTGGTGCGTGGATGGGACGAGACGAGTATACAGTTCTCCTACTATGATTTATTAGCTATTATTATTTTGATCCATTCGAGTCCCAATCCCGGTAAACCTGAGTTCACAATATACTATTTTTCGTCCATGTCAGTTTGCTTAAATGATTATTTTTTTCTTCAATTTTAAGGCTTGCAGAGTTTGGGTGTACGCTCATGCTACACTGCATCCAGGCCCAATTTGGCCATTGGTAAAAACACCAAAGTAATCTGCCAAGGCTTCACTGGAAAACAGGTAAGTGTATACTGTTATAATATTTTTTGACAATTTGTATTTATACCTACTCACTGCATCTATTGCTGTATGCTCTCTGTATTAAATGTATCGCCATGTCTACAACTGAGTGCAATTATTTAAACATTTTTTTTTTTTTTTAAATGCCTGGCATTACACAAACAGTATTAATTAATGTTTATATCCTGGAAGGAGAGGGTCATCTCTTGACAATGTACCAATAATTTGATATACATATGTTATGGGTTTCCAACAAATTAGTCATATGATGCGGGATGCGGAATGAAGTCTTTTTTTTATTATTATTATTTAGGATGTTTATACAGCAAGTCAAACAATACAGTGAAACATAATTGTGACGTAGGCTCACGGGTTTAATTCATATAAAAATTGCCATGGTTATTCTGCCCACTGCTGTATCTAGCTATTCACTAATGCTACCGCTAGTATTTTTGATACTTACGCTTATGCTAAAGAGTATACATAAATGCGATATATAAAATTTTGTGAGGGTAGGGATGTGGAAAAGGGGTGAGATGAAGGGTTGATGATGGTTATGTTGGGTGAAATGTCTATTTCTGTTTCACCGGTCAGGAAGAACTTACCACATGGCCGCGCTTTTTGTGGTTGTTTGTTGTTTTAGAGTGCATTTTAGTAGTACAATTTAAGCGTTCACAGTCCAGCGGGAAGTTTCTGCATGGGCTGCGTTTGCTCCGAGTGACTGTAGGTGGTTATGAGTGCAATTTTAGCAATCATGGGTCAGCGGGAAGTTTCTGCATGGCCCACAATTGTTCATAGTTAATAAGGGTTTATTATACTTGTTTCCAACACGAGAATAATAGATAATACAGATTCGAATAACATAGGTCCCTGATATATTTTTCTAAAATATTGATGCTCAAATGCAATTTGTTCCATATTTAGCTTAAAATTTGTTCCATATGTAAACTTAAAATTATTATTAAATGATGATAAATAACTCAATTGTCACCAGCCACAGTAGTTATAGGACCATGCATGAAAATGTACCAGGTGAATAGGTGTAACTTTTAGCGCGACAATATTAGGCAGCTATAGCACATTCCATGTTGATATGCAGCTCCATAATTGCTGACAAATGAACGCTCAATATGGTATAAAAATGTCCTTATTTCTCTGCATAAATGGGTGGGTCACTTTTCGACGGGGTCACTTTTCGATATGACAGCTTTATTCATCTTTGAATACCAACTTAAAGATATTCCTGCCCCATCTTTATAAAGCGACTACCATCCCGCTTCCCATAATTATAGTGTACCTAAATTGATACTTTACTATTTTTCTTCAGGGCACATTTCACTCCCAGCAAGCCATTGAATATGGAACCAACATGGTCGGAGGTGTATCCCCAGGGAAGGCCGGCAAGAACCACTTAGGATTACCAGTATTCGACTCCGTCGAACAGGTAGTGCTCACATACCTTTTTAACAGGATATATCCCCCTGTAAATTCTTGTTTACCATCAATTTTATCTACTCGAAAAAAAAACCACTATTTTTTTTTAAAAAACAATTTTATTTTCTTCCCCATCGAAAATAAATGTCATTTTTCTGATTCTTTAGTATATGATTTTTGACGTATTTGTGTTCATGAAACTGGAAAAAAAAATAATGGGTCATCATGCTAGTTTCTGAATTATGGGGCTTTGAAGTTCGGTACTACAAAGCTGCAAAGACCAATGTGGATAACAAAATATGTACCTTGCCGTGCGTACATGCTTTCTTATGCTGAAAACAATGATATAACTACCACAAATGGATTCTACAAGTTATAAGGATACTGTAAACAAATTTAATTTTCAAAATCCATTGATTTTGACCTGAGTTATGATCAATTATATATGAAACTAATTTGCTGATTTTCTGTCACTGGAATTAGCTTAAAAATGGTCCAAAGTGTGTTGCAATGGTATCTAACTTTAGTACATAGATTAGCCACAGTGAGTGGGAGTGAATAGTAGCTGCAATAAAAGCTGCAGTGAATAGCGTTTGCCTTTAAAAAATCCATATCTCGGAAACCTACATATATAACCATTGACAATAGAAGACATTATAAGAAACATTTCAGAAACATTATAATAGATATATGTTAATGATGGCAAATACATCATTTGTGCAAAAATTATTGTACGGATGATTGCTTCAGATGATGATTGCTTCAGATGATAGGCAACGCTTGAAAAAATCCACTGTGGATACACCGTTTTTTTCAATGGAATTTATTGAATATATGTTATTAACCTTTAATGATTTCTATTCTCGAAAATTTTCAATATTTCAATATTTTTGTGCCATGTCCCGACTTGCATCTCTGATGACACGCTCATGCACATAAAGAGAAACAAAACTACCAACGTTTGGAACCCAACCAGTCTATCCCAGTTGACTTGGCGTTTCAAGTGCTACTAAATTTATGCCAAATAAATCAACGGAGGGAGCTATACATCTGCCAGAACTCATGTTTATCGTCTTATAAACACATTATAATATCTACATAATAAAGAGCCTTGTCTAATTTAAATCAGGGGTTAGTAATTGCATATCCAATCCAGTATATATGTTAAATGTTTTCGGTATATCACGGCTCCTCTCTGTTATTCCCTAGGCTAGGAATGCTACAAACTGCGATGCCACGGTTATCTATGTGCCTCCAAAATTCGCCGCCAAGGCTATAATTGAAGCTATTACTGCTGAAGTTCCCCTTATCGTGTGCATCACAGAGGGCATCCCTCAACATGACATGGTCAAGGTCAAACATCATCTACTCCGACAAAGCAAGTCTCGTCTCATCGGTCCTAATTGTCCTGGTATTATAAAGGTTTGTTTTAAAAATATATTCTGTGTCATTTACACTCCACATTTCATATTATTTTATATCTTAAACTTGATGCTGTTGTTCCCAGATAGGACTTGGACTTTTCCAGCGTAATAAAAATCAAGACGACATCGCAATTCAATTGACAAAAAAAATACAGCAATGATCTTGTTGCCTCGAGGGTAAACTATTCTAAGAAATTGTGCGATACGTCGTACATGTTTCATATTGTCATGGTAGCATTTGAAGAGTGACTGTCACACTCGTTTCGTACGATCATGTTTCATATTTCATATGTAATAGGTTTTCCCGTGAAAATTGAGGTGTTAACGTGTATGTGCGACTTAAGCTAATAGAAGTTACTTAAAAATCAGGCGTTTCATTACTTTAACAAATTACACAAAATATGTATTGTCATAATCAATTCTGGAGAGGAATCGGGCCACCTGCTATGTCTACCTCATATGGACACGGGGAGTCAGTGATACAACAAAGGTGTTAACATCACTTTGGTACAAGTCCAACTTTCTATGATGTCATAATTCCCCATACATTGTAAAGCGAGGTTGTGGGTAATCACTATGGGGAAGTTCCAAGTCCTTTTTTTTTAACAATTTTATTTTACGGAAGTTTCACATAGAACTAATATGTCTCATTCGTTGAAAATAACCCATACATTTTACGATAAACTTAATAATTTAAATTTAAATCTTAATCATACATCAAGAGCGGAAAGCCTAGCTAATTTGATATCTATTCCACCCCAACTTTAAGATTCCTCATTACAAGTAAATATACATTCACCGTTATTCTGGTTCTATTACCGCTACTACTACAATAAATTCCTGGTGTGATCATTCTAGATGTCTATACGAACCAGGTTATATCACTTAGACACATCTGTGTTATTAAACGTAGGCAAGTCAAATATGAACCTTTTTTTTGCCCGTAGTTAAAAAATACAACAAAAAAGTACAAGTCTGCATACAACTAAAACCGAACATTTATAGCTCATTACATGGTGGCAGTTGGAGGAAGGAGGTGTGTTGCCTTGTCAGAATAACTTAGGATTATTCCTAGAAATGATCAATATAGTGATCCAGAAATAACCTGGTTGGTTTTGTTTTTTTCAGCCAGGAGAATGTAAAATTGGTATCATGCCTGGCCACATTCACAAACAAGGCAAAATTGGTGAGTACAGTTTCCTCGTGCATTAATAATATGATCGGTATTAGACTAAACTACATGAAGTTTACATTTACAGTTTTACACCATCATCAATAGGGGTAATTCCAAGTTTAACACTGGGATCACCATGGACCGGAAGAGAGGCCTGAAATATTTGTTTACGTTATGAATTATGTGTCTGAATGAACGTAGGGAGGACCCCGCATTCAATGTAATTTTTGCAATAGAAAAACATCTAATATAAACACCAAATTAGAGGATGTATAAGACAACACTATTCACATTAATTATGCTTTCATACAAATTGGATTTGTTTAAATGGCTAAAATCAAGTCCTCCTTTCGGCACAAAACACCAACTGCTATATTATATACATGTATAGGTAAAAGAAAGGTTAGTACAGCTCTAATTTAGCATGAAGACTTTATAACCACTAGAGTGTGACCCAGACACTTCAAGGATGGTTATCCAACAGCTACACACATCCTCCTTTCTTTCACTGTGTTAAAATAAATACAAAACAAAGCGAGTCTCCTCTGGGGACGCGGGATTTCTCACTTGAGTGTAGATAAACCAAGTGACCCATGTAGACTGTGTGGACATTACCCAGCCTTCCCCACAGCCCTTGGCCAATCAATGTATTCCAAGTCTTCCCTATGTACATTTAATTTGACCATTTCTATCTGTATCTGGTAATGAGTAATACATTCAAGATGATAATGTTCGATCGATGAATAATTCATTTACTTTATATACGGTCTCCAGGTATCGTTTCGCGATCTGGCACGCTAACATACGAGGCTGTGCACCAAACAACTCTAGTCGGCCTAGGCCAAACTTTGTGTGTTGGCATTGGTGGCGATCCTTTCAATGGTACCAACTTCGTTGATTGCTTGGAGGTCTTCATTAATGATCCACAAACAGAAGGTAAATCTTTTCACATTTAGCATTTATGGATGTCCTTCACGTGGTCGCTCTGACTCTCTTGTTTCCTTATGTGCTTGCCTACATATGATATGTAAAGTGAATATTATGAAATAATTGCCTTTTCAGGTATAGTTCTTATTGGAGAAATTGGAGGACAAGCCGAAGAACGCGCAGCTGAATACCTATTAGAGCATAATTCAGTGAGTACTAGTTGTATCTGAATTGCCTTGTGTGAATATGTATATGTAAGGTCTAAATCTATCATTGAATTCTTGCCCTAGAGCTCAACAAAACCATCGAAGATTAAGAAGCAAATCAAGCTTATTTCCCAACGGTTAGCAGTTCCCCCACCCAACAATTATAACCTAGATTTTTTTTCGTCAACGTAATAATGCTTTGACCTGACTGATATCCACTGTCTGCCCCGTATGATATCTTTACATCTTTACATCTTGTAAATAATTTTCCTTACATATCAATACTCCAAACAAGTAGCCATTATAGTAAAGGTGTATTACTCTACGTCTTGCAGGGACCTAATAGAAAGCCAGTAGCCTCATTCATCGCCGGTCTCACCGCGCCCCCCGGTCGCCGTATGGGTCACGCTGGTGCCATCATTGCCGGTGGTAAGGGTGGAGCCAATGAGAAGATCCAAGCCTTGAAAGATGCCGGGGTAGAGGTCACATTGTCCCCTGCTCAGATGGGCACAGCTATTCTTGATGTAAGTACATTAAAGTGGATAAGATCGCTGAGAATAAAAATCGGGATTTTTGTAAAATATAACAAGAATTTGATGCAAGCTATGCCAGGTGTTCTCAAACTTATTTCTAAGTGTTTCTGTCTATCCTGGATTGCTTTTAATTACTAAGAGTCTCATAAATGAGTTCTGTGATTGGCAAGTGCCACTTTAAGCTCCCTTGAATGCTATTTCACCTTCTTGAGATTTTACAGAGGTAGTTGAAGCAGAGAGGTCTGTGTACATTTGCATGGATATTTCTCCGGTAGAAGCTAGCCTTAATACTAATTCCTGGAATACCTAGACTGTTCTTCTGTCATTCATTTAATGTAGAATTGAAAAATCTTGATCTTTAATGCATCATTTTATCAACGCTTCTACTTTTATTTCAGGCCATGAAGAAAGCCGGAAAAGCATAGTTTGAAATAAGACTTGGATTGTTATACTGCCGTATGCTTCGTTTCTCATGATCTTGTTACACCATCAGACCATTGACTATGACCGGTTGTTTGTAAGATTGAAATAAATTATGGACCAACTATACTGATATTCGAACGTCGTAGACCCAACCTCTGGAAAATAACCTCCCTTTGTAAATGCTGGGGGAACAGTGTAAGATGATTAGCACTTAGTTTATTTGTAAATCCGGATGGTAAGTTCTCATTTTGCAGCTAGCTTAGTAACTAACCGTGATGGATGGCTGGGTGAGATGGAATATTTCGTTTTTAGATGAAATTATTGTCAGTCAAATCAAGGGAGAAAATAACATGCTTAAATGTCAAACGAGTGCTTAAACATAATTGTACATTTGTTAAGGGCGCCCTTCGTTAACCTTGGAAGATCCAAGGCTCCTGGAATCTGTAATAAATCTTATATGAAATGGTGACCACCTACAGTTTTGCTGTCCCTGAGTTATCAGTTGATGTTTTATTTTCGTCCGAACTTTTAGTCTGTTATTGATTAGTGAATGAAAATGGATGAATGGAGAAATGTATTGTTTGCTTCTTGCAATGTATATGACACCCGAATGTACAAACAAATTTTCTTTTTATTTGTGTGCCATTATTGTGCTCGATAATATAACAATTCTTCATTGTATTTAGACAAACACTTATTGCTTTTACTAAAAACTGATCCAGTCCGCATATGCTATTCCGTCATAACGACACTTTCTAGAAAATGGGGGAAGGGTAGGAGATTGTTTATTGAGGAACATGGATTGTAACGGTTACCATAGCACGGAAAATGCTTGAAACAAAATCAGGGAATTAGACAATTTTGAGAAAGTCAGGGAATTTGATGGCTACAGGTGGTTTCAATAAATATTTACTCCCGCAAACCTATGAGTTGCTCATAAAAATCTAAATTTTAATTCAACTTCCCACGGTAAGTCTCTAAAAATTATAAAATAACGTCCTCCGAAGGATTCATTGGAAATGAAGATCGCATAATCGCAGTTTAACCTCGACTTACTTAGAAGTGGTAAGTCGCATTAAAGTTGGCGATTACCGTATATACCCGTGTATAAGCCGGACCTCGAATATAAGCCCACCCCGTTTATAGGCCGGGGGTTCAGCACGTCATAACGTTAATATAAGCCGGGTGCCTGGAACTGGATGGAAAGATGGAGGGCCTGGTCTCTTCTCAGGAGGAATATACTGAAGAGATCAGCCAGAACTTAGAGTAATATTAGATCTAAGGCCAGAACGAGTTCTTAGTGGATGATAAATGATACTTTAAATAAGAGAAGTCAGTTGTTGTTGATCGATTCTGAATTGTGGTAGTGTTTGTTTAGTCTAAAACGTGAAAACCAGAGCAATAATTAAAGGTAATAATACAAATGTGTTTCAGGTGAATCTACTGTTTTCAGTTATTGTAATAGAAGCCGGGCCCCGAATATAAGCCGGGTCAAATCACCATTTGAAATTAATATAAGCCGGGGCTTATACACGGGTATATACGGTAATCATTAAACTTGGAGGTTAAATTCACATCTAACTTCATCTGCACTTGAAGCCAAATGGAACCGGACAAAATTTTGTGGATTCACCTTTGAGGAAAGGGCAAAGGAACTGGTGAATGAATGAAAACAAAATAGTGCTGCTCTGTACTTCATGATTACTGTATATGATTAAGCTGAACAAGTTTCAACAGATTTCATGACTACTGATTTTAACGAGTCTAGCAAGGGATCCAAGATATATTGATCTAAGAAACTTAAATACACGAAATTTTGCACAAGGAAGAAAACCATTAAAACAAATTATATATACCTAAGAATAAACAACTACGAAAATCAATCCTTTTTAGAATAGTTTAAAACCCCGTTTGCTTGGAACTCGACAGACAATGGCCCATGGGATAATAGATTCGAAAAGCTTTAAGACGATATCTAAGAAATCACTTATCTGGCAAGACCAGAACATTATTGACTGAATAGTTTCATGACTACGTATTTAGAGAAACACATTGAACATTGAACATTGAAATGAGAATAATGAGCTTAAAAATAACTACTGTGCTAATATCGACTATATGTATGAATGTATAATAAAAAATTTATTTTAAAATGGCCTTCGTCAACGACGACTGTGGACTTGTTCACTGCATACCATTATTGTAAAGATAACTGAGCGTGCAAACCTCCCTTAGCTGGAGAATTGCTCTCTGACAGCGATAAGAAAATCGAAAATAAAAGTTTCTATATCAAAATCTAAATGAGAAGAGCTGATGATTAGGTACTCCGAGTCAGATTCACATTGCAGTGGTGCAGCGTGGAATCCTGAAATCCTAATAGGCCACCTTTCACAAATTTACAAGACACAATATTCATTATACATTATCGCTGGACTCAGTAGAGGGGGTAATGTATTTCTAAAGTGAGTCATACGAATCCATTCGCTACAACTTGTGTCCAACATTGATTTTCAACCTGTACTTGGCGTTTACGGGTGGATGGGATATCTCTAGTTTGGTGTTTTTAATTCCTTATTAATTAGGAACTCTAAGTATTGCACTGTGGGTCACGAAAGTTCATTTCACTTCATACGTGCCCTTTGCTGATAGTGTAAGCCGATGCTGTCCCTTTCTCTTCTGGCACCAGCTGTTTCTTTCCAATTGGACACAAAATCATCCTTGCGGGGAAGGCACAAATTAAAAAGATAACGATTGTGATTCCGAAGCCCATTTTGAACGCAATTCTCTCAACTGTAATGAAAAGAAATCATCAGCATAACTATCACGTTGGAAATGTCACGGCCACAATATTATATTTCCGCTCGGAATATTGAAAATCCGAAAGTGGAGAAGGATAAAGGACATACTACTTTTAATGTTACCAGAAATTACACAAAATTGAAAGGAATATTTACGGTATTGACGGTATATACGGTATTTACGGATTGATTCCCAATCCGGATGAACCCCACATGCATGAATTGTGTATGTTTCTGTAGAAAGTGATAATACCTGTATATTCTAAACACTTCCATGCACCTCCCGAGAGGTATTGGATTTTATGGAAAAGGAAAGGGAACTACATTTAACATACTTCTTTCTTCCACCCGTGAAAAACGTGGTGCATTTATTCATTATCAGCCAAGAATCTGTTACAAGTCGGGTTGTCCAATTGAACTATTGTAATGTCTTCGGAGAGAATTTAATTTCGTAATATTCAATGGCAAGTATCTGCCCGCTCGAACATTGCCCACCTGCATTTGCAGGCTCAATACTTTATCCATGAAAGATATCAGAATGTCCATAAGGAGAACGTACATTTTTAGGCTGTGGTGATTCACCAGACTCGCTTCACATGTACATGTAAACTGATAAACATCTAACATTTGATTAATCATTTGATCTGAGATCGACCCTCTCCATATACCACTGAATATACAACCTCTCCTCTTGTTCAAGGTTGGGAGCACTTACATGACAGTACGTACCCCACCTCCCTCTTTCTCGTTTTCTTTGAATTTCTCTCTTTCTCACACTAACATCTTTTTCCCATATATTATATATAGGTAAACATATAGCAATCATCGCATAAACACATATAACAGCGGCAAAATGCTGCTAACTTCAGTCATATCTAGATCCTCTATAGTCAAACAATGGGTGTAACAGCTGCTGATCGTTAATGCAGCTTTAAAAAAAACCCTCCCAAGTCTATAGCAGCGTTGGTATCCCGATATAATCTGGATTAAACTTCATACGGTCAGTAATATCATGAATAAATGAGCATGGGACAGTACTCCGTGCCCTTGCACATAGTTATGTGCAGTGATCTTTTATTTGAGGGTACAGTCAGCAGGGGCGGATCCAGGAGGTGGACTCGGGGGGGGGGGGGGGGGGTACAGCCAGTCCTCCACGTGTGTGTGGGGGGGGGGGGGGGCGGGTGAATAGCAAAATCTGTATTTGAATTTCTAACTTTTTGTTTCCCTAATTGGCATGTCATTTACATAATTCCTGTAGTGAACGAGAAATTTATGGTTTATTGGTACTTCAGGAAGACTGAGTAGTGTTACAACTTGTGTAACATAAAAGGTAAAAAAGTTTAAAGTTTATTCCTGGTAGCCTACTAATGCGATGGCGAGGAAATGGAAACTTTGTCACCGAATGCTAATATATGTAGAGTATATTCCAAATGGAATGTAATATATATGTACGTGACCCACCGAGGGGAAAGGAGGCTCCGCGCGGGAGTTATAGTTCCTGGTATTACCGCTAGGAGTCACATCATATTCATGACGTCACTGTCAGAAATGTTTATTGATAGTAATGAACGCAACACAAATAATAACATAACACGGGAGGCCAGAGAACTTGGCAACCGTTGTGGTCGCCTTTATTAAAAATAAAGAAAAAGAGAAAAAAAAACAAAAAAAAAACAAAAACAAAGTGTGTGTGTAGTGAGGGTAAGTCCGAGTTGAGTGCTGGCTGTAGTTGGAGTGAGTAAAACCAGCACCGGTCCGGGTGGTGCACTGAATAGCCAAACAGGGGCGGCAGACAAGTTCTATCAATAGCGCCATAAATAGATGTATGCCTGCACATTGATAGTAATGAACGCAACACAAATAATAACATAACACGGGAGGCCAGAGAACTTGGCAACCGTTGTGGTCGCCCAAACCCAATAAATAACACATCCTCAGGCAACATCCAGATGATTGGCTGCTTTCCTTGCGTTCTGACACATGTCTCTGAAGGGAGTGAGGAGGTAGACCAAGACTGAAAGGCTCTTCCAGTCGCCTGCAGCCTTGATGTCGATGAGAGGAGTGCCTATCGAATGTAAGTAAGCAGCTCCACTGCGCCTCAGTGAGTGGGAACCATAATCCTCTGGGGAAAGGCCAACCAGAGAGACAGCAAACTTGATGAAGCGGAGCAAATCCTGGTATGATATAGGCGTCTAACGAGGACCCACCATCTTGAGAAACAGGGGAGAACTCATGGTGGCTGGGTGGGCACAGAAATGATCCTTAAGCAAAGACACGGCACACAGAGAACGGTTAGAGGTGTAGTAGACAGGGATCTTCAAAATCCTGTCTTTATGCTGAATGGTTTTGGATGAAAACACGCTGACCACCATGCCGAAGTCGGTGAAAAGGACATCTTTCCGAAGTACACAGTGCTCCTCAGTTGAACTAGGGACGAAGTTAGACTTACGGAGCAGTGTCCGAAAGCCGAAGATCACAGCGGCCCACATTGTAGAGATATAATCAGACTCTGGGAGGTGACGATGTATGTCCAGAAGTTGGCGCACAGAAAGGGGTAGCTTCTGAGCTGGGGCAGCGCCAAGGGTCTTCTTAAGGCCTCGCATTAGTAGATCAACAACATAATAATCACGAAAGTTAATGTTTTGGCCATAGAACTTATGTAACACGTTAATGGCGGAGAGGTAATTGTCGCATGTGACAAACTTTACCGTGGAAGACTTGAAGGCTAAGAAACGACAGACTGTCTGTGTAGAGGAGGGTATCACTTGTTGACCAATGGAAGCACAAAACTCAATGTACTGTTTCCATTGGGAATTGCGGGTCAGAAGGGTGTTCTTGCTCCAGGCAGAACCCACCAGTAGCCCGACACGGAGATCCAGGTCCAGTAGAAGCTCTGCAACACATATTAGAGGAGATAAGCGGAGCGATGAGATTCAAGGTCCTAACACGAGACAAACTATCAGCTAAAGTGTTAGAAGACCCAGGCAGATGTTGGCTGGATAAGTGAAAATGAAAGTTAACGGACAGCCAAAAAATGCAACGAAGAACTTGCATACAGGCCTTATTGGCGCTAATACCCTTGTTTAGCATCTGGACGACCTGGGTGTTGTCAGAGTAGCAGAGAATGGTTTTCCCCGCAAATTTAGAAGCAAAAGACATACAGGCGATCCAGATGGGGAGGAGCTCAAGGAGATTGATATTGATCAGGTCCGAGGGAAAATCGTCTAAGGACGTGTTCTGCCAATGGTTGTGCTGCGGATGGAGGAGATGTGCATCATATGGAACTAAAGAGCTGCCAAAATAGCCAGCCACCCACTCTGAACCATAAACTACCCCGAACCCAGAAAGGCTTGAGTCAGTGTAGATAGCATCCCCGGATAGGAAATGGTATGGAGAGAGGGTAGCCTCACCGTTAAAGATGGAGGCAAATTCCAACCACCAAGTTAAGTCGAGCTTGAAGTCGCAACCCAACTTAACTCTGGGGTTGCCAGGAGGCAGGCCCTTTAGGATGTCGATCAACCGCCTGGAGAAAGTGCGGCCACCGCGTATCACCTTTGAAGCATGGGCGACAGAGCCACACAGACGCTGTATCTGTCTTTTAGAGGCGCGGTCACGGTGTAGGAAGAAGGCCAAGTTATCCCTCAGTGAGACTAACTTTTTATCTGGTAGTCTGATTTCCATGTTGACAGTGTCGAAGACGATACCAAGGTAGACGCACTTTTGGGCAGGGGATGAGCACTTGCGCCAAGAAATCCGAAAACCAAGGTAAACTAGAAGATGGATCAAAGCATTTTGTTTGAAAGCACAGTCATCAAAAGAGTCGCCGACAATGAAGAAATCATCTAGGTAATTGCATACACCACCAATTCCACGTCTAGCGAGGCACCTAACCACGAAGTTTCCCAGCTGGTTAAAAATATAGGGCGCACAGCGGATCCCAAAGCACAAGCATGTATCAGTGTAGAAAGATTCGCTTCCACTAGACTCCCAACAGAAACCCTGGCAAGTCCTATGTAGGGGATTTACCATCACAGACCTATACGCAGCCTCCAAATCTACTATGCACATAAAAGCATTTGGAGAGATCAAGGCTACGGCCGTGTCCACCGTGTTGAAGTGAAAAGGTTGAAAAGTGGTGAGCATGAAGTTATTAATTGAAGCTTCGGTGGGCCTGCTGCAGTCGGTAATCGGCCGAAAAGAGCCGTCTGGTTTCTGAATGGCGCCGATGGCATGAACACATTTTGGTTGGGAAGCAGAGGGCAAAAGCTTACCATCGTTAAGCTCCTTTATGAAGAGGGCGTCAAGACACGAGCGAGCTCCAGCACTCTCCGTGGACCTGTAGTTAGAGCAAAAGTAGGGATCAATGGCATTCACACAGTCCACGATATCAAAACCATTTATAACTCCGTGTTTGATATAAGAGCGCAGGTGCTCGTCAAACTCATACTTGAGCTCCGCGAGCCAGGCCGAGGTAATCAGTTGAGTGCGAATACCACCAATATAATGTGAAGAGAGCTTGTAAGCCGGGAATAGAGGTAAACAAGGGTTGAAGTACAGCGGAGTGTTGTAATCGAAGGCCGTACCGATGGGTAGAGGAGTCAGACCGGGTGTGGACGCACACGGGTCAGCAGAAGAGAGCTCCAAATTATAGTAACAGTTCCGCCGACAAGAGGCAGAAGAAATGCAGAAGTCATCGTCACTATAGTCAATATAAGTGGGACACAGACTGGCATCAATGTTAGAGGGCACACAAGACAAAGGGGTCGCCGGGAGAGGAGAGGCAGAAGGTGTGTGTGATTGTTTACCTTGGACCATGTGGGCGCGGCCATGTTGGCTCTCGTCCAAGACCTCGCGCTGAGCGAGAGGTAGTCAGACCTTGCGTTGAGGGCAGGTGGTGGCTTTGTGGGCTTGTTTACATATACGACAAGCATGTTGGCGGGCACATCCATCACAGGATCTATAATTAAAATCATAACAGATCTCCGCTGGGAAATCATCAGGCACCCTGCCCTTTCTACCCTTCTGTTGCTTGGAGGAGGAGTCCCAGCCCCGGCCGGAGGAGGGTCTAGTAGATGGCGAAGCCACAGGGCCCTTAGGCCTCTCATTGGAGCTCCGGAAGGCAGCAGCACACGCAATCTGGAGGCCTGGCACAAGCACGGCAGTGTCACCATTAACAAAAGCATTAACAATTTCCCTATCCAAGTCGAGGAAAGCAGAATCCTTGTACTCCTGAGACCCCACATGTTTGGCAATGAAAGAGATGTGGTGGAGATAGGTTTCCACATCACCCCCCGAGCGCAAGAGGTGGCGTGCGACCATAGACATTCCCAGGAACAGCTGACCAATATTAAGCTTCTTGTAATCCAGATTCTTTAGCGGGACCCCTCCGATAATATGTTGAACATGAAACTCTGGTCTAAACAACATACCTTTGTTAGCAGCCGCAGCGGAGGGGTCCACAGCAAGGGACAGGCGATCTAGAGATGTAGCAATATTGCCGTGATAAGCCAAAGACGCACTAGCCGCTGAGCTGAGAGGCAGTGAAGTAGGGGGAAAAGTATTGGCCGGAGTGCCCACTGAGAAAGAGCTCAGTTGGGCGTGTTGAAAGCCCACCGCTGGTTGAGCAGGTCCCATGTAAGCCGGAGTGAGAGGCCCGTAATAGCCTGTCGCCTGTGTGGTGTTGACAGTAGTAGTGCTGACAGGTATGACAGGTACGGGCGTAGAGGAAGTCACAGTAGTGCTGACAGGTATGATAGGTACAGGCGTAGAGGAAGTCACCGTAGTGGACACTGGTAAGGAAGCGGTTGTGACAGCAGTACTAGGTCCAGGCAAACCTGCATGACTTGTTTTGGGCCTGGCACCTCCATAGCCGCCTGAAGCCCCGCCCATAGGATCCAAAAGACTGAGAACCCTCTTCAAATCACTAGATAGAGAGTCAATGGACAGTTGCTGAGCTGACATAGTGCTCTTCATGACGGAAATCTCGTCCACAGGCTCCGTTTTAGTAACAATGAGAGGGGGTAAGTCCGCGGTATTCTCATCTGCTTCCCCTGCCACCTCCTGATCCGAAGGACTGGGCGCCGGTATGGCAGGTAAGAAATCAAGATACTTATCTTCAGATTGTCCCATTTCCATAGCCTTGGCTTTGCCAGCCAGCACATAAACACACTTAATGCCCCAGGGGTGAACATGTTTGTTCTTACAACCCCTACAATTGCGGACAACTGTGCCAACCATTGTAAAGTCTTAGCAAAAAAACAAAGTGTGTGTGTAGTGAGGGTAAGTCCGAGTTGAGTGCTGGCTGTAGTTGGAGTGAGTAAAACCAGCACCGGTCCGGGTGGTGCACTGAATAGCCAAACAGGGGCGGCAGACAAGTTCTATCAATAGCGCCATAAATAGATGTATGCCTGCACATAATTATCAGGAATTCTGAGAGGGAGGTAATTTTGAAAGTCTGTAACTTCACTAATTTTTGGAGTATCAACAAAATTCTTTCATTGTTATGATGCTCATTTCCCCTTCTGTACATCCCTGACATTTAAAAAAAATATTTTTAATATTTATTTTTTGTCCATGTGATGTGTCACAGGAAAATGAGTCACTCCCCCAACCTATTTGAGGTCATCTACTGAAAACTGACATAACTTTACAAAAAACCCATATCTTGGCAAATTCTGGGAATTTTCAACTATTTTTTTCGGTTATTGACTCAGGAGGACATGCAGATTCAGAATCTATAATAAACCCAAATTCGAAAATTTTCCCCTTGGTGGGTCACATATAAATCAGAGAGAGAGAGCGCGGCCGACCGAAAGGGACATTGTGGTTTGCTTTTCCTGAAACAACATGTTTTATCATAAAAACCTATCCCCAACCTATTCATTTTCATTCTCCACACTTTTTTGTGTGCATTAGTAATGCTATGCCACCTAATAGATTGCTTTAAGATTTATTATCCTTATATGGCATGGTCCAGGTCTTATAGCAATTTGAACACGGCAAATGCCGAAAATGAAATGAACCTAGTCGATGATTGGCAACCCTTCTATATGTGTACAGACCTGAACTCAGCCTGGAACTTAATGTACGAAACACTGTTAAAAGTAACTAACAAATTATGTCCCAAGAAAAAATATAAGGCAAAAAAGGAAAAAAACCCTGGTATAGTAACAAATTAATTAATTTGGCTCCTAACAGGGACTATAATTTCAGTAAATATAGGAAGACCGAAAAGGAGACCTTTAGACTCAGAGCTGTCTACTTTAGAAATCTGACCAACAGTGCTACTAGACAAGCTAGAAGCAATTATATTAAAGACCAGCTGAACAGACACAAATATGACTACAAAAAGTTTTGGCAGATATTAAATGATTATCTCCCATTCAAGGATAAGACCAAAACAATTACGAAAATAATTATTTCAGATACAAACACAATGGCATATGCCAAGGATATACCTAAGATAATTAACAAGTTCTTTGCCAATGTGGCAGCAAAAACTGCAGCTCTTTTACCTGATAGTACCAGTAACTTTGATTTAGGGCCTGCGGACCCTAATGTCAAAAATAGAGAGAACACCCCATACCCATAATATCAACCAATTGCTTGACTTACAATCACTTAGCAAAATATTAGATACTCTATCGCCACATAAATCCTCTGGTTGCGATGAAATACCTACGCACGTCTATCAAATCTTCTTCAACATTATCAAACCCCAATTAATCTTCTTATTAAATCTTTCCGTAACCCAAGGTATTGTACCCGCCTGCTGGAAAAAGGTCACTGTTATACCTATACCGAAGAAGGGGAATGGGACACATGTCCCCAATTTACGTCCAATTTCACAGACCCATATACTGGGAAAAAATTTTGAGAAGTATGTTAATAGCCAAATACAGGACTTTGTCGACACCCATGAAATATTATCACCATACCAAGGTGGTTTCAGGAAAAATTCATCTACAATAGAAACTGCCTATCTACTATTATACTAACTACTTAATAATCGTAACCAAAATCTGCTTAGTACCATGGTCTTTTTCGATTATCAAAAGGCATTTGATTCTATAATCACACGATTTTATTGTCAAAGTTAAAGCATTATTGTCTACCGTCGTGGTTTCAGAATTGGGTAAAAGACTATTTATCAAATAGACAACAGAAAGTCAGGCTTGGTAATAACCCTCTTGCAAGTAGCGTGAAAATGACCGGTGGTGGCGCTGAAGTCGGCCACCTTGTTGCTATGTCTGGGATGCTCATCCATAGCAACCACTAAGAGCATAGGGTCAATGGATATATTTCGTTCAGAAATGGAACTAAAGCAATGTCAGTCGTCATAAAAATAATTATCACACTGGACAGAATTTGTTCCACGGTTCTGTTCATACACTACAAAATGGCATGTTAGATTATGTTATTAGCAATATGCATTGTTGTGCTTACTTTCTGCTAACAACCCTACTTGAAGACGAATTATCAAAACTACGGTCTACAAAACAAAATCTTAAGATTTGCTAGAAATTAAATTGAAGACAGCAGGTCAATGTCCTAAGATTAAGATTAAAATAATGAATTTTAGAAATAGTATGGAATTAACCTTTGTAAAAATGCCTATAGGGGCCTATACATACATGTAAACACGCAACAAATTCCAAGAAAGAGAGAAACGAGAATGGTATCTGCTTTATTGTTAGATGTCTATAATCCTAACAATGATAGAGAGAAAAACACCATCAACCCCTTCAAATCATGTATTGTGATTAATTAGACTTGTAACAGGGCGCAACATGCAGACATAGGTCTAAATAGCCTAAGCTGTTAACTTTGTCTAAGGGGGCAGAAAAAAGTCACGCTAACTAAAATTGAACAGAAGGCCGAAATAGCTCATACAAAATAACAAAGTTTGTTATCTTGAACAGAGTGTATATATATCCAAATTAGAAGCTTTAACTCCTGCAACAACTGTCATTGCGCCCTGAACCCCCAAGGTATGATACTGGGCTAGCCGGACCGAGTGCTTGTACCTCCCGTCAACACTCACTCATCCAAGTCGGGACATCTCCCAATGCAGCCTAAATACATTCCCCGTCTCATATCTTGGTGCCTATTGATAATTTGTAGGTTCACACTCCCAAACTAAAAATGCACTGTTAGCGACTTCATTTCTGCACAGTACTAGGCTTAACTAGAGCCCAAAAACATAGAAGAAAGAAGAAATCTAACGCTGTTGATTTGCTGCTTCTACCGGGTTCCATTGCTTAGTGGTCAATCTAACCCCTTTGACCCCGTGAGCTTCCCAGCCCTCGCGCGTTGCCAATGGTAACCATGGTCCACCCGTGGTACTTGGAAATAGGTTATTACTACTCACAGTATCTACCGATAAAATGTGGAGTCCCACAGGGATCTATCCTCGGTCCTTTATTGTTCAATATATTTATTAATGACATTGGTAAACTGGATATAAATGGTCACATGCTCTTATTCGCCGATGACATTATACTGCTCAACTGCTCAAACGACCATAATACTGCATATATGTCAATCAGACACTGAACGAATAGCTGATTGGAGCTTATCTAACAAGCTGTCTATCAGCTTGCCCAAAACAAAGGCTATGATGGTTCCACCCAACCTGTATCATAATAGAGTCCATTTACCACCTAAACTTCTAATTCATAATACAACCATAGACTGGGTGGATTCGTTTGTGTATTTGGGTCTCACCATCAACACTACACTCAAATTTGAAATGATGGCTAAGAACATCCTGAATAAGGCAAATGCCAGACTATGTAATTTATACATCAATCGTCATGCCCTAGATGTGAGAACACAACTCCTATAATCGTTAAATCGATGATTCTATCATATTTAGACTATTGTAATGTATGTTATTTGAATTGCAATAAGGCCACATTGAACCAAAGTCTTCCAAAATAAGGCTTTACGATTTGCTCTAAAAAAAACCACGACGGTATAATATCAACCAATTACATGAAGATGCAAATGCAATGACTATAAGAGAAAGAATCTTTTTTAATAATGCAAAATATTTTCACAAGCAATTATACCTATGCAGAGTAAACTGGATTGACAAACGTCCCCTAGAGGGAGCCTATAATCTGAGAGAGAACAGAGCAGTCAACTTCGAAGTAAACTACCCGACCTGTAACCTGTACCAAAGATCCATGGCCTACTTGGGAATTCTAACCTGGAACAATAACATCAACGCCAACCTCAAGAACACTGAAGACGCCCTAAGTTTCAAAAGGAAATTGAAAAATAACATCCTACTGGGTGTGGTTAATATCCCTGACGTTTAAATCTAAGAGATTATAGCAGATTATAACATCCTATGTTGAATTGGGTTGATAGAGTAACTCCTCATATCTTCACATGCCAAGACAAATGTCTATATCATAAGACCCCCAACCTTTTCTTATCGTTTTCACTATTTCACTAACCCATACCATCTCATCATTTCCTTACCCCCTCAGAGGGAAAGTATACTAGTATTATTATAACCCACACAAAAATTTAAAAACTGAAATGTACTAGCGAAAATTCAGGCTTATACATCATTAGTTATGGCATATGCCAGCTTATATTCCCTGAATAAAAAAATGTTTTTAAAAAAAAATATATAGGCCTAAACATAGCCTACAGGGTAGGGAATATCTTTTTGGGGACTGGGATTGGGGCCTAATTTAGGTCGGGATTCAGGATTTAAAAGGGTCTATGGGATTCAGAAAGGGATTCAGAGCCAGATTTAATTATTCCAGGTAGGGATTGCAAATAGAAAAACGGGATTGCAAATTGAAAACCTGCTAGATTTGGGAAATGGGAATTATACAAAATGGGAAAAGGGATTCAAGTGGAGGGTATTCCCTACCCTGTACATAGAGCTGACAGGCATAATAGGCCATCAGCTGACCTCAAAATATGGCTAGCAAAGGATTTTTGTTCCGGCATCGGGGGCCCTACTTTTGGACAGCAGTTTCTAGTGGAAATACTAGGGGAGAGCAGGAAGACTTGAGACAAGGGAGACTTGGAACAGTGCTGGTTTCACAGGCTACATTTTAATACCCAAATTAATATTCCTCATATTTCAAATGTCACCAGTATTGGTTTAAGCAATCACCTCGCTGAATTGTGAATACAAGCAAAAAATGGAGACATGCCTCCCACAGTGCAGGGGTAGAGGTAACTGGAGGTTGGGGTGTGCATTGGTAGAGGTAACTTAGGATAGGGGTGTGCAGGGGTAGAGGTAACCGGGGGTAGAGGTGTGCAGGGTGTGGAGGTAGAGGTGTGCACAGGTAGAGGTTACTTGGGGTAGAGGTAACTGGGGGTAGAGGTGTCTGTGATGTAGATGTGTGGGGGTAGATGTGTGCAAGGTTGGAGGCAACTTGGGGTAAAGGTTTGCAGTGGTATAGAGGTAACTGGGGGTAGAGGTGTACAGGGGTAGAGGTAACTGGAGGTGGAGGTAACTGGGGGTAGAGATGTGCAGGGGAAGAGGTGTGTGGGGGTAGAGGTGTGGGGGGGGGGGGGTAGATGTGTGTGGGGGTAGAGGTAACTGGGGATAGATGTGTGTGGGGGTAGATGTGGTCACTTCGGGTGGATGTGTGTGGGGGTAGAGGTAACTGGGGTAGATGTGTCTGGGGGTAGAGGTAACAGGAGGTAGAGGTAAATGGATGTAGAGATATGTGGGGGTAGAGGTGTGTGAGGGCAGAGGTAATTGGGTGTGGAGGTAGTGGTAGTGTGGAGGTAGAGGTGTGGAGGTAGAGGTAACTGGGGATAGAGGTGTGTGGGGGTAGAGGTGTGTAGGGGTAGAGCTAACTGGGGTATATGTCTGGGGGTAGAGGTGTGTGGGGGTAGATGTGGGTGGGGGTAGAGGTAACTGGGGATAGATGTGTGTGGGGGTAGAGGTAACTGGGGGTAGAGATGTGTGTGTGGGGGGGAAAGAGGTAACTGGGGTTAGATGTGTGTGGAGGTAAAGGTAACTGGGGATAGAGGTAACTGGGGGTAAAGGTGTGTCGGGGAAGAGGTAACCAGGGGTAGATGTGTCTGGGGTAGAGGTGTAGGGGTAGAGGTAACTGGGGATAGAGGTAACTGCGGGTAGAGGTAACTGGGGGTAGATGTTGTTACACCCTTGGGGGGTATAATCTATAAATGTTCCTAAATTATATGATCTATAAATGTTCCTAAATTATATGAAAGATCCTGGGGAGCTAGACTGAACACTTCCAAGTCGGTTTAGTCCTGAATCTAGAGTGTCTGGCGTTACCCATAACTCATTCTTTATTGCTGTGGCTGATACTGCTACGCCACCTAGCGGTATAACAATGTGCGTGGGGGTAGAGGTAATTGGGGGTAGATGTGTGTGGGGGTAGAGGTGTGTGGGAGTAGAGGTAACTGGAGATAGAGATGTGTTGGGGTAGAGGTGTGTGGGGGTAGAGGTAACTTGGGATAGAGGTGTGTGGGGGTAGAGGTAACTGTGGGTAGAGGTGTGTGGGGGTAGAGGTAACTGTGTGTATAGGTAACCGGGGACAAAGGTGTGTGGGTGTAGAGGTAACTAGGGATAAAGGTGTGTGGTTGTAGAGGTAACTGGGGGTAGAGGTAACTGGAGGTAGAGGTAACTGGGAATAAAGGTGTGTGGGGGGTAGAAGTAACTGGGAGTAGAGGTGTGTGGGTGTAGAAGTAACTGGGGGTAGAGGTAACTGGAGGTAGAGGTAACTGGGGTTAAAGGTGTGTTTGGATAGAGGTAACTGGGGGTAGAGGTGTGTGTGTGTGTGGGGGGGGGGGGTAGAGGTAACTGGGGATAAAGTTGTGTGGGGGTAGAGGTAATTGGGGATAGAGGTGTGTAGTAGAGGTGTGGAGGGTTGAGGTAACTTGGGGTAGAGGTGTGCAGGGGTAGAAGTAACTGGGGGTAGAGACTTAGAGGAGTAGAGGTAAGTGGCGGTAGAGGTAACTGGGGTAGAGGTGTGTAGGGGTAGTGTTTTGTGGGGGTAGATGTGTGGGGGTAGAGGTGTGTGGGAGTAGAGATAAATGGGGGTAGAGCCATACAGGGGTAGAGGTAACTGGGGGTAGATGTGTGCAGGGGTAGAGTTAACTGGGGGTAGAGGTGTCCAGGGGTTGAGGTAACTAGGAAATGTAGAAGTGTCGGGTAGAGATGTGTGTGTGTGTGGTGTGTGTGTGTGTGTGATTAGAGATTACAGGGGTGGAAGTAACTGAATGGGTATCATGGGTTAAGGCAAGTGAGGGTGGAGGGGTGCGTGAGTAGAGCTGGGGGAGTGTGGAGGGGGAAGGGGGAAGGGGAGATGTGTTGGGGTAGATGTGGGTGAGGGTAGAGATGGGGGGGGGGGGGAAGTGAGGGCCTAACTTTATTATATATTTTTTCTAATATCAGGTAAAGCGAACAACTTGGTTTGGTTAATCTAAAGTGGTGGTTCGCTTTATATAAAATGTCAGGTAAAGTGAACGAACCTGACACTATATTTCCATGGAGACCATTCGCATAAATATGCATATTAATATAATTAAGTCATGTGCCATAGGAAGCTGACCCACTCTAATGTTCATTTGAAGTTTGAATGGTTTGTTGCTATCAAGACATCAAGACAAAGACAAAATGGTTCGGTTTACCTTAATGCACCCTACTCATGTTTACATCACCTGATTCGAGTTAATGTTAATCTTCGCTCCCACAGAAGCTTCTGATATGTGTCCAAAATCCATTGCTATTATTATGTGTGGTTTTCAGAAATAACAACCCTCAATGGCAACTTGTTTCGTGTGATTTATAAATTAATATGAACCTTTATTTCCACTTTTCTCGTATATCAATTATATATAAAGGTTTTTTAGTCACTGTCACAAACAGTTATTCCAAATAAATCTGTTTATAAACTACGGATATCAATTAGCAGTAAATAATGTATATGTATATATAGTGATTCTCGGTTCGGACGCTCAGCGGAATAAATATAGAACAAGGTTTAACGTATTGCACGTGGTTTATTGACTTGAATCAACCCAGCAACCAACCGTTGAGCAAACCACGCAGATTTGTACATACCCATTTTTAATCACATGTTACTTATATAAGGTGAGAGTCTCAGCTGCTTATATACCAATACACATGATCAAGCGTGGTTCGTAGGCCTACATAAAAGCCAGATGATATAGGTGAAACATATAAAAGGGTTGATTATGATCAAAGGTTAATCAGTAAAACACACATGAATAGATAGTAGAACATGGAAAACCCTTAAGACAATATAAAATAATGATGAACAACAATGTAGCTCGAACTACCCCAGTGGACAGCTAGAGATAATACAATTAAGAACCGACATCAAATATATCGAAACTACCACATATATACATAAAAACAATGGAAATTGGGCTGGAAATTGATGTTGTTTTTTTCCCTTGTAGTCATATTTGTAGTCATATTTGTTTACCTTGTCGGATATACTAAGCGATGTGAACATTAACAATTAATGCGTGTTTAATATTAGAGTACTGGACATAGGCAATGTTTTCCAACAAATTGATTAGGACAACATGATTTGGTGTGGTGACTCAGCTAGCATACAATTCTTTTAGGAACCCTTGGAAATCCCCTATACACTATAATTTGAATTTATTGTATGAGGGATCTTTTGGTGTTTTTTTCATTGTTTTGTATTGGGGCTATCAAATATCCCCCCCCCCCCCCCCCCAACGTGCTGGATCCCAGCCCTGAGTCTATAGAGGCCTGGGACGTTTCCTTCCCTCAAGCGCAGACGAGTTTGTTCTGTTAAACAGGCATTCATAAATATTAATCGGTGGAGAATCAATATATATGAAAACAGCTTACCGTAAAAATTAACATCCAGCTCGAAAAAGCAACCACACCTATTGAGTGGCCGCGAAAGTGCAGCTGTGTGTGCTTTGTGCTGCCATCTGGCAACAACTGTACCACAGTGGTCCTCCATTGTTAGAAATCGGCAATACAGCACATCGTAACTGAGGCTGCAATCATGGACATTATTGTGGACTTTAATTTTAGTATTTACCGCAAATAGTGTAACGAGAACATCTCTACACATATATAATTATTTTTGTGTCAGTATAGTTGAAGTAGAAATCGGAAACTGTTTTTTCTCAGAATGATAGGCCTATCCATATGGGCTATATATGGGCCCTAGTTTTATTTTTATACCATATTGATCTCATCTTATCAAGACATACCTGCAGAAATTGGCCATTTCCTCGGACGTCAACTCAGATTGTGTCTCGATTGCCTCGGGCTTGCCAATGTAGGCTTTAGAGCATAAGGCCATCTCTGCCTTTAACAATATGGAGCTGAGACATTGTGACCCTACTTCGCGATATTCTGGATTTAAATAACCAATTGTAAATCATCGTCACTGCCATTTTCCCTTGATTCTTTCCAAGTACCCCCCCCAACCCCCTCCCCTGCTTCCTGGCCTATAGCAATTTAACTTTCTTCTCTAATTCCTCATTCGCCGATTTCAATTAATCCGATAGGCCTATATATGCTATTAAATGTAGGCCTAACGTTAAGAATATATTATTTAAACATAAGATCAAGAGACATCTGCTAATAAAGTCGTATGTTATATTCTATACGATTTAAAGGCAATTAACTTACCGGTTTCGCGATCGTGGCATAGGAATTCATGCAAATTTATTTCATTGGAAATAGAGTCGGGTACCCTATTAACACAATTTCCGTTGACGTTAGTAAGGCATTTCTCATTAGTCTTGTAATCCCTAGAAACATTTAAAAAATTAATTCGCATTCTATAATCAAACAGTTCCACATGTAGGCCTATGTTCTTACCCTTCATAGCAATATTATTTTTAATGGGCTCTGACAAGTCTCTGAAAATGGTATAGTCGCGGCAAGGAGTAATAATCAATGTTATACCGGTTGGGGGTGCTTGAAAAACCCTTGAAATTCATTCTTGAGCATGGGGTTCTTCCTGAACCTTATATAGGGTCCTTGACCGCTATATCATTTCCCTCTACTTAATTTGTTATTGGGACTTTAAGTCATACGTAACTTTAATTAACAATCACAATGAGATCCCCTTAAACGTTATCAACCGCGCAAAGTGATTATTATTATTATCGCTATAATGTATACGAATGTGTAAACATCACCATGTCAACTTATTTTACACTTACTGACAGATCTGTTTGAATGCATCATTAGAGATGTTTGGAAACAAGACTCGTACTTCCGATGTCAAATTGTTTAGGGATTCAATGCATGCCACCATCTTCCCAAGTGGACACCCGTGTCCTGCCCGTGGCTCATATGCTGGATTAGGAATGTGAATGGGGGAATAATTCCAATCATATATATGCGGTTATTAATTTTCATCATTAGATTGGAGATATAAACTATTTGTTATGATATAATTCGCATTCTATCATCAAACAGTTATGCAGGCCTATGAGCACTTCATGGCAATATTATTAATATTATATTGTGTTCGACAGTATGCAATTACAATTTAGATTATTACTCTTTTCAAAGGCAACGTGCGAAAACGTTCATGGTGGACACTACTTAGTATATAGTATATAGTATATAATTGTGTATACGACGAATAAGTTTCGCGACAGTTGGGCTAAGTACATGTACACCGATGTACTAAAATCCCGAACGCAAATTTTGTGTCCATGTATTTCAGTTTCAGAAATAATGATTTGTTTCCGCCCTGGGATATTTTTTTAATGATCTAGCAAAGTTTTCTTTATACATTTAAATAATTAATTCACATTTCAAGCTCTTGTTCACATTTTGTGCCCTCGACATTAACTTTTGAAAGTGACCTGTTCCTCATAATATGTATTGATGACTTTCCGTAAAGTTAAAATAGGAATGATCACCATATGCGCGTTACAAACTGCCTAGTTAAAATATATATGATTCAACAAAGAATGTATCAATAGGAATTCAACCGTGTTAATACACATTATACACATTACATACCATGCGCCACAGAGGTAAAAACCAGCGATATGAATGCAAAGCGGATGTACATCCCATGATGCTTCTCCATCTCTACGGATCCAAGTTCTTCATAATTAGCACTTCATTTCAAATGATCAATCCATCCAGTCAAAGTGTATCAAAATACGATCATATCCTTCCCAAGAGTGTCTTGCGATGGAGATGGACTGATATCCAACCGCTTATAATTTGTATGCATGATCCTGGTCTGGATATATATACATATATATAATATGTATGTGTGTGTACGCGTGTTACCTTTCGTAATGACTACCAGCATGATTTATGCACTGTACTGTGATGGCTGTGGTGTTAGTTACTTTTAATGCCACTAAAGTACTGGAGGTATTCTATATGTGTTGATAAAATGTTTGATGTCGATGGATATTTATACTATAACGATTATGTTCTTATGTTCTCTTTTTTTGCGATACAATCTCCATACAATATAGAAAATATCAAATTAAAAGAGCAATGTATTTAAGTATGTCAATATAATCTGCTTTATACTTTAAATATTTTCCGGATGTATCATATCTAAAATATTTATTTTATACCAATTCATGTATTCTATCCTCCAGATAGAGTATCACTACACATCTTAATTATATGTTAGTGTTTCATGCATAACAAGACCGCATACTTATCCTTCGTGTTTACTTTCAACTCACGTGTTTGTCGAGCGTATATGGGGGAATTTCCAGCTTTCCAATTCCACTGTGTTTGATGATATAACAAATACGTATGGAATTATTGATCACGCCAGCATGCCAACATGTGTATGTTAGCCCATCATCTGTCCATCATTCTCACCCCAGTGTAGCTAATTTTGTACAGTGTGCTGGGGCTATAATATTATCTAACGTACGTTTTTCTGGACAAACCCTTATGTATTTGAGAGGGGTTATAATATAAGTATGCCAGCATACTATACTTACAGGCCTTGTTTTCGAGCACAATCAGGCGTTGCAACGTTGTCCTCAAATTATGTGATTAGTTTCAATTACCTTTTCGTTACTGTTTGATGTAAGAACCTTTATATTGTTTTTGTTTTAAATATGTTTATTCAGCAAAGGTGAAATTATGCAATATATACACTATTCTCATTCAGAGCTGATATGATAGGAAAAATTTACAAAAAAGTGTACATTATTACAAAAAAAAAATATCAAAGAAAATTATTACTGGAATTTTAGCACATTAAACATATGTCAAAATACAAAATACAAGATACAGGAAAAATCACATCAAAAATAAAAACCAACACCTAGGGCTTCATCCGATTTTCTACAGACCCAGGAGCATCGTTTCTAGTCTACAGTGAACAAAACATACCAAGAAAAGTTTTTCAATGAGAGCTTATCTAGATCGACTGAAAGGGCATGATATCTCATACATTATAGTACACAGAGGTCAAGACAATTGATATATTCCTCAGAGAGTTGTCTGGTTCCGGAATCTCCCAGACGTTTAAGCTACGTGAAAAAGAATTTGCACAAACTCGTCTAAACTGGGCTTTGAGGAAGATCTGATCATCATTGTCTCTAATCTCTCTCGGAAGACAATTCCAGTAGCTCAGTATCCTGCCAAAGAGACTTTTCCGAATTCTCTCCTTCAACCATGGATATATCATCACTCTATTTTCTCTCATATTATACTCATGCTGGGGATTTATTTCCTCAAAATTGTGACAGCGTACAAAAATTCCAAAAAACTTTTGTAACCGCCTAAAACACAGAGGGAGAATTCCATATCTCTGGTGTAGTTCAATATTACTAACTCTATAGGCTCCATTTCTAGTTCTTAGACCTATACATAATCGTAAACAGTTGTTCTGTACTATTTGAAGTCGCTTTAGATCTTTTTGGTTACCTACATCCATCGTTAGTGAACTAGATTCCAGGACTGGAAGGATATAGGTTTTGAAAATCAATACTGCATTGTCCCCACTAATATAGTGCCTTATTCGGGCCAACCTTTTTACAAGTAAGTTAGCTCTTGTACATATACCATTAATATGGTTTGACATGGTTAAGCCACTATCCAGCGAGTATCCCAGATATTTGAAGTTCTGAACGTTATCTATTTGGACACCATCATTGTAGATTACACAAACCTCAGGATTTTTCCTTCTAGTACCAAAAAAGGTTTGAAGTTTCGTTTTGGAACTATTGATGGTAAGACCATTCTTCTCAGTCCACGTTTTAAATCTGTTAACATCATCCTGTACATCTACTAGGTCTCTATCTGATTGTACACAATGTAATATCACACAGTCGTCGGCATAGAGTATTATTTTACCGACAAAGTTAATAGCTGCAACATCATTTATATATAATATAAACAGTAAAGGCCCAAGGATACTTCCTTGGGCTACACCTGCATGAAGAACAAGGCTATCAGACATAATACCATTTATACATACCCTCTGTTCCCTGTTTGATGAGTAGGAATTCAACAAAGATCTTATTCTGGGGCCAAAACCCATTTTTTGCAATTTATACAACAAAATATTAATATTAATCAAATTAAACGCCTTGGATAAGTCAAAATAGGTGGCAATAGTATCCAGACTCTTGTCTTTGTTTTTGATAACTGTTGTAATAAATTCGTAAATGGCTGTGTCCACACTTTTCCCTGCCCTAAACCCGTGTTGAGAAGGGGAGAGTAAGTTTCTGTCATCCAAATAGTTGGAAATCTTATCCGAAAGAATTTTTTCGAAAATCTTACTGGTTAGGGGGGCTATAGAGATTGGTCTTATATCATTAATGTCGCGCGAGTTCTTTTTCTTTGGAATAAGAGTGCAAAGAGAAACTTTCCACAACTGAGGGAAAAATCCACTCAATCGGATTCTGTCAAGAAGCGTAGTAAAATTATTTACACAAGATAGTAAAGCAAATTTCAAGAAAGTCTTGTTCACATCTATGATGCCACTCGACTTAGTTACATCGATACCCTGAATGTGCTTCACCACCTCGTTTCTCGTAATTTCCTCCTCCCATTCAAAGATATCAGGGACATGTTCATCTCTATCATATTCCGAAATTATATCTACAGAAGATATAGGCATGATGTTACAAAAAAACCTGTTACTGTAATTTGCAGCTTCCGTACCACTTAATTTATTCCCATCAACGTCAACTTTATGCTCAATTGATGTAAGTGAGGGACCCTTTATACCATATAGGTTCGAAATATATGTCCAGAATTTTTTATCATTCCTGTTGAAACGTCGACATATGTTATTTAGGGCATCCCTTTTTAGTTTCATAACTAGTCTCTGGACAATCCTCAGTGACCTGGCTAACTTGAAATCCTCAATGCTCTTACTTTTCCTAGCCTTCTTAAAGATTCTATTTTTTCTTGAAACTAGTTGTCTGAGTTCTCTACTATTAATGATGTGCCCATTTTTTATCTGAAAAGTTTGAACAGGGTACAGTTCGTCCTGAATTTTTAAAAATTCCCCTGTTAAATTCTCACTAAGCGTATCAAGGTCAGGCTCAGTCCACAGCCCTTCGTTAATATTAGAGACCCGGTCATTTATAACCTCAAAAGACATTCTAGCTGTTGATCTACTTTTGTAGGTAGGTGTGCAGTCAGGCGAATTTTGAGACTTCCCTTTCTTTAATACAATGAAAACTGGGGCGTGATCGCTTATATTTTCATAAATGGAACCAGAGTTAGAAACATTTTTACAATTTGAGGCAATAAAGTCAATAGATGTGCATGTATCAGGTGTGATTCAGGTGGGTTCAGATATATGTTGAGTCAAACCAAAGGAGTCCAGAATACCTGTGAAACGTCTACTTGGTGCATTCTGTTTCAGCAGGTCGATATCACCACCTAAAACCTTGTTAGAATTACGATATCGGTTCATTGCATTACTCAGTAATAGTCGGTTCAAGGATGTAAAAAAACCATCTACTGGGCTGCTTGGTGGTCTATAGACAACTGATAATAGGATCGATTTGTTGTTACCTGCCTTACCTGCCTAAAACCTTGTTAGAATTACGATATCGGTTCATTGCATTACTCAGTAATAGTCGGTTCAAGGATGTAAAAAAACCATCTACTGGGCTGCTTGGTGGTCTATAGACAACTGATAATAGGATCGATTTGTTGTTATCTGCCTTAAGTTTGCAACCAAGTATTTCGCAGTCACTGTTATTTATACAGAGATCTTCCTCAAGACTGACACTATATGTGTTTCTATAGTATATAATAATACCACCACCCCGTCTACCACTAGCACGGTCTTGTCTTATTAGTTTATACCCATTAATGTGTAACATTGAATCAGTAATATCTTCAGACAGCCAGCTTTCCACAATACATATGACATCATATAAACCATTTACAAACTCGTTTCTCAGGTAGCTCAGTTTGTGAAATAAACTACATACATTAAAAAATACTATCTTAAGCCCTTTCATCGTCGAAACATCAATGTTCATATGACAGTACATCACAAATATCGTACAAAGGTGAAACGGCCCATATTAAAAGAAACAAAAAGTTGTACAGACAACCATGAGAGACCCAGACACATATATTATTCATGCCTGAGAACTGGCTTTCGGAAACACATAATTCCAGGTAGCACTGAGTTAGGTAAAGACAACAGCAACACATTTTATAGGTTAAAAAAACATACCGGACACTGGTCCACGCGATACGTAGTCTGCCATCTTTGAGTTATTTACATACACGAACCTAGTTACGACAACTCAATGTCAAGGACAAAGGTAAATGCAAAAACCCAAAACACATATAATTTCCACTGATAGGCGACTTATAGTGTAGAATACATCTGAATATTAATCACAAACACTAATTGGAAAACTCACATTATTATATAGAAGCTGCAATTCGAACGACAGTTTACGACATTAAGTACCTATGCTCGGAAACAAAATGGCTACCGTCAACACATGTTGGACGAAATTCAGGCTAGCGACAACTAAAAATAATGGATATAACAGTGAAATGGTATCGTAATGAAGCCAAAAAAGTATTCACAACTCAGTTCAAGTATCCTCCGATTCACCAAGATCCATGGCGGATTCTGATAGGTCTGCAATGTTCTTAGAGAGGTCGAAACGATACTTTGGCCTTCTGGTACTGATGTAGAGCCTAGAGCACCAAACTTGTTGGAGACTGGAACAACTGGAGAGGATACTTCGGCCTGTGGAAGCGATGTTGTTACTTTGGGCCTGGTAAATCCGGAGTCATCCACGGTTGCAGGATGCTTGGATGATGTTAGCTTTAGCCTCTTACATTGGAGGTTTCCAAAGTTACCATCTGCGAGAGCCTTTATGATTTCCTGACGCACTATCATGAGTATTTTACCAAACTCATTTTTCCCACTCCAGGAATCATCATCTAGGTGCCTGTCCCCCTGATAGCAGCCTGCACCCCAATAAGTGTTATTAGTTGCTTTGATTAAACGTACATTTCCAGTCTTAGACAATTTCACAGCTAACTTGTGGTTCTGGAAGTACTTGCAGCAGGTAATATCCAACATTACTTCTTTTTCAACACTTCTCCAGTTGGGCTTTGACTCAACGTGGTCGCCAAAGGACTTGATTTCACGAGGGTCCTCATTCTCAAGTATAGCATCAGCTGTGTCATGGCTGCCGAGCACTGAACATTTCTTAAACTGAAAAGCTTGTTCAGACGAAACAAAAAATTTATCCTGATATTTTTTTTTTTTAAAGATTTTATTTCAACTTGGTTAACCGACTCCCCTTTTTGGGGTTGGTTCTGCCGGGCCAAGCTTTCTCAAATCCATTTACATTTTTATCCATGTTGTTCAGTTGATATGTACAAAAAATTATATACATTATATACAATTCTCTTCTATGAGTTAATTGTTTTTTCTAGTTATGTATGGAAACTGGGTTTTGATAGTTTGTATGTTATTTTATGCAATTGACTTCACTGTGCCACTCAGACGTGATTGTGGAGTGTTAGTGCAGTCTAAAAAATATGAAATAAAAATAAAAAATAAATAAAATCACAATGGCCATGTGGTGCCTTAAAAGATATCAGGTGATATCATGTTATCAGAGTAGGATGTACATTAAAATTCATCAACGAGAGAATACTTTTGTTTTACAGAAACCATATGTGTATTGAAAGCAACCATGTGTTTTTTTTGTTTCTTTTTGGATATTCCTACATTTTTTCACATTGCCACTCAGACCTTTTGGTGGAGTGTTTGTGTATTTGGGCGATATAGCTGATCTTTCTGCATTTTACCCTTACTATACTAACATGTTTTTTATGTAGGTATATTTTTTCATGAGAAGAAAGACTGATTTCCTGTTTGTATTTTTGGATATAGCATTTCTAAAGTGTTTGTGTTTTGGGTTTATACATTTTTGCTGTAAGTGATTGTTTAATTAGCAGTGATTTTAACCATTCTTTTTGATTAGACTTAAAAGCTTCAATTGATCCTATGTTTCTCTGTCTGGGTGTTAATTCATTCCATGCTGAAGCACATTTAACTTGCACGGTTTTTTCGCCCATTTTTGTTCTATACCTAGGGATTGTCAGGGTGGGGCCAGCATTTTGTCTGGTTTCCCTGTTTGGGTTGTTTCTATATTGTGGATTGTCTTTTCTTTTATATGCTGTGTATCTTAAGTGAGTAGTTCTTCTGTTCTCTAAGTATGATATTTTAGCTGTGTTGTGTAAGTCATTTATGTGAGTGTCATATGGCATATTGAGTATAATTCTGAGAGCTCTATTTTGTAGTTTTTGCAGTTTATCGGTTAAAGGCTTGTGGGTGTTGTGTATAATTACATCTCCATAATATTGGAACTCGCATGGAAAGAAGTTCGACATGTAAGCTCTCTCCCCTTGGAAGGCAAGACCATTCTGGACACGAACGATCTTCACTTTCTCAACACTAAACTTTTCTTCCAATGTGTGTAGTTGTCGAGAGTTATATAGATGACCGTCAATTAACACCTGGTCCCCTTTGGGCTTGGTGTACTCCCTATCCGCACCAGCAGCGATAGCATTTGTAGCAAGCAACTTCATTAAACTCTTCTTCTGACGTGTCTCGACAGTATCAAAATCGTGAAAGTACATGTGTTCCTTTTCGGGCCATTGATCAGGAGGGAACACTACATCAGAAGCGAAAGGATCTTTCCTTCTCACTAACTGTTCCTTCATGCTTCTGTGCAACAGACGAATGACTATTGGACTTGGACCGCGTCGATTGTTGGATCTGATCTCTCTATAAACAAGATCAACAATCCCATCCCAGGCTGTGGGAAAAAGCTGGTGAATTATACGCTTTGCCAGGTTAAAGGTGTGCTCATCCCGGTACATTGGACAGTTCTCCAGAACAACATACGTTTCCCTCTGCTGTTGTCTTAGTATGTCCATATCATCTTTTGCCTTGAGTGCATTTGAAGCAATATACTTGGACTTACGTTCCTGTGCTTCAACTCGTTCGTCAATATACACCATATCCCTTGAGACATGAGACGCCAGATCATGTAAGTCACTTTTATTTACCATTTGTTGCTGTAAACGATCAACTTTCTTGGTTAGATGTTCTTGGTTTTTCAGTATTTTTTGTAGGAGCTTACCCTGGTCCTAAGACGTGGTAGTTAGTAAATCCGCTCTACTGAAAAGGGTTTCAAGATCGTCGTCAACGATCTGATTATGCTCCTTGATCTGGTTGATTTCATCTAAATCCGACATAATGTTCTTGGATTTCTTTTTTTCATCCCTTAGGACTGGTGATAAAACATCACTTCCTCGCTTAAATGTTATAGGCGTACTAGTCGACCCTGGCTTTTGCGGGAAGTCAGTCCCAGCCGCTTCTTTGCTGGCAGCTATTACTGTTTACGTGGTAACCAGGTGTAGGAACCCCTTATATCGCTCACCCTTCGAAATGTTCACAAACAAAAAATGTCGATCTCACTGAATATCAGGTTAAAACGTCCAAAATCAACGGCTTTGTGTGCAGTATCACCAAATACAGTACACTACTAAAAATCCGGTTATGATTCTACCCAGAATCCGATATTTTCCCGAAATAAGAGTGTTTACTCTGAGCGGTCAGCAAAGTGGTCTACCATTTTGAAATTCCCCCGTAATATACTAGATAAATACCCATCCTGCAGACGGTCCCCATCTCTCCCCACACTCCCCCTCTCCCTCTTTTCCCTCCGCCTTTTCTCTCCCAACCCCATCTCCGATACCCCCCTCTCCCTCCCCTCCTCGCTTTCTCTCCCTTCCCTCTGTCCCTTCCCCTACATCCTCTCCCTCCCCTGTTTCCCCTCCCCTCCCCCTCTTCTATTTCCACACCCTCTCCCTTTTCCTCACTCTCCCCTCCTACACTCAGGGCTCCTGTGTCGATTTGTCGGGCTAAGGATGGGCATTTGTCCCTTGTCCCCAGAATCCCATGTCGATTTGTCGATCATAAGAAATGGCTATGTCAGTTTGTCGATTTTAGACATCAGGACACCTTATAATGTCGATTTGTCGTGCTAAGGATGAGCATTTGTCCCTTGTCTCTAGAATTGCATGTCAATTTGTTGCTCTAAGAAAGGGTCTATGTCATTTGTCGATCATAAGAAATGGCTATGTCAGTTTGTTGATTTAGGCATCACCCCTACACCCTCTCCCTCCCCTCCCCCTCTCCAATACCCCCACCCTCTCCCACCCCTCTTCTTCACTCTCCCACTCCTCTGCATGTATAGTTGGGTCCCCCTTTAATTGAAGCAATAGCTTGTGGCTAATGACGTAGTATCTCACAGGGGCTTTCCCAAGCTATAAATAAGGCTATAAATAGAGTGTGGATATCCCAATTTAAAAAAGGCTTCAAAATCGCATTTTCACCCCAGATACCTTCACAAACCACATAATTATAATGTCCTCCAGACAGGGACGACGGACCTGTACAGACCAAAAAGACAGCTGGGGAGACCACAGATTCCCAGAACATGCGTGACAAAAAAACCCTTCTTGAGCTTTATATATTAGATACGGTAAATTCTCACGAAATGGGGGCAATGGGTGATTCCAGAAGTCATTTTTTCAAACATCTAAAATTTTGTCAAACTTTTGTGCATTGATAAAAAGGGTATTTAGGGAATCTAACCTGAAAATCGCTACTGAATTGGATGAATATTTCTCTCTCAGCATCAATTTGAATGTTAACCCTATTTTTCTTGGGTGCCTACGTCGGGGTAAAATTTGTTGATTTAAGAACTAAAACTGTGAGGAATTACTGCCATTTAAGAATGAGCTTTTACCATTATACCCATTCGGACATATTGGATGACATATTTAATGAGTTTTGAGAGGGTCTGTAATGTGTAAAAAGTTAAAAGAAAATGCCCGATGTAGGCACCCTACACAAACGTAGGCACCCCTCCCCCGACGTAGGTACCCCTCCCAATCATTCACATAAACTGCTGGAAAATATTTAGTTATTTGTCTATACATTTTGAAGTCATCACATTGAGAATCATATGTTTCTTAGCAGGGCTAAATAGAGCATATAAAGTCTACTTGCTGGTACCATGGGCCTACATTAGGACGGGGACCTACGTCAGGGGGTGCCTACGTCGGGAGGGGGCTGCCTACGTCGGGGTAAGGGTTTCTGAACAATTTGGCCAATATTTTCCCCATAGATTGCTCATTATGCTCAGAATTTGAAGTCATTGATAGTACGCATTGCTCAATAAACACTAAATGTTTGAAAGATGAATAGATGAATAGGCACATGCATATTTTAGCCAAATTCATTTTCTTTCAAAAGAATTTGCCTACCATGAAAACTTAAAGGGGGAGTCACACAAGTATGGTTTTATTCTATCATGAATATTATTGGCTTAATATCCATATCATAATAACCCCTGTTGGGGGGTAATTTATATCTTTTTTACAGACTTTACTGCCCCGACGTAGGCACGCTGTGATTTTAGCCATATTTTTTTTACCCCCAAAATGGCTATAAGGATAATATTATGGTGATATTGGGTTTTACTAGAGCTAGACTCTAGGTGCTGTCCGCTGTGGGTTAGTTCGGCTGATCCACCCAAGTGCGCAGTACTAGCTGGTACTGGACTTTTTAGTCTATGTATTCCCAGAATTCAACCAAATACGCTTAGTAAATGTTTGGATTCCTTCTATTAAGTAGAAATTTTGACATGAATTCATCAATTTGAGTGCCTACGTCCTCATTTTATTTATTTCGTGTTTTTAAAAATGTCAATTTTCACCTATATTTTATCATTTTATGTACATAATGCAGATTTTTAGATTAATAAACCATTATGGCTGAAAGCTCGAAGTGGGATCTAAATGATGGGAATGAAAAATAAACAAAAACAAGTTATAAGTTTACTAATTATTAAGTTAATCAATGATTTAATCAACTATTTTTCTATTTAACTTTATAATCAGTTTAACTTAATGTTTATACCCTACGTTTCCAAAGGAAACAACTTCTCAGGATCAATTATTTGTGCGCGATGACAAGTCATAGTTACTGAAATTTAGTCTTTATGACAGAAAATGCAGAATATTTACTGTCATATACAGGGTTCCTGAGGTCAGTAAAAGGTCTGTTAAAGTAATTATGATTTTGGGTTTTTCAGGTGCATCTCTCTAAAATTAGTAGAATGCACTAAAACAGCGCTCAGAGTGAGAGAGAGAAAGAGAGATGGGGGTAATGGGTGGAAGGCTAGGGAGGGAGGGAGGTAGGGAGGGAGCTGGAAGGCAAGGGAGGGCGTGGGCAACCAACCATGACCGGGTTAGGGGCAGGCCTGGTTTGTCTTATTATGTAATAACCAGAGGGGGGTGGAGTGGTGTATGGTGGATGTGAGAAATGGGTGGAGTAGATAAGCCTTAATCCTGCAAACATGCGAACTGATCAGACAGATGATTTCACACTGATTGTTACCTCACATATCCCACAATCAGCTAACAGATTTATGTGGGGTTTAAACGATAAAAAGATGATTGACAGAATGGTACTCAATCCACTAAACTTCTCAGTTTCTGAGAAGGTAAAAAATAAAAATGTAAGCTCAGTGAACCTTGGAACTAAAAAAACGCTGACTACCCCCATTTCGTGAGAATCGACCTGATATATGTAAAGGTTAATATTTGAACGATATTATTATATTCCATTCTTCGCATTCGATTAGAAGAGTTTAAAATGCTTTATAACGAGTCACCTCTCAGTCAAAGGGTATTGATTAACATCCTAATGGAAGGAGTCATTGGTAACTAAAGATGTTGATGTTACCAGTATAAACAGTTTAATGATATCCATCTTCGTCCAATTCGTCAAATACATATATCTTTAAGCATGGCCCGGGTTTATAACCGCATCATTTGTCCGGCATTTCATTAAATATTTTCACCCAGGAAATTGTACAAAGTTTAAGCGAAGTTGGTTAAAAATCAATATGACTTCATGAATTCATTCTGATAGCCAATGAAAATAATTTTCATAATTTTCCTTTCATATGAAGGCGGGACAAGAATCTGACATACATACTTTTACTGACGTCTAGCTAATGTTTATTTCTACTTCTACTGAATGGCAGCACAGCCCATGAAAGTTGTTTGATAACATACATAACATCGGTTGGTCCAATGGCATCACTGAGTCTATTAATAAAGCTACTAAATAGGCATACTATGGATAATGTTATTTACACACAGCGTTCTCGGGATTTAAAAAATATTGATGTGCCCTTTATGACTAGAAAATACATCATTTTATTTTCGTATCTATAGTAAACTGATTAAATATAGGCAGGCTAGACAAAACAAAATATGGGTCAAATTTTCAGAAAATGTACAATTGGCAACTGTACACATTTAGACAATTGGTCAATACTAGGTAAATTCGAGTATATTCGGCATTGCATTGATTCTAGCAATCTGTTTGGTTAGGTTGAACTGTATTTTGAACTTTATTTTCGTCCGAAATTTGGGTTATTTGAGAAGATTGGCGAAGTTGAATTGTACATTTTCTAAAATATTGACCCATAATTGATAAATAACTTTTAGTTAGGCGTCAATTAGATATTGAGTGAATTGAATTGAAATACTTTTATTAAGTCAAAGACTGCTATTAAGGGGATTCTCCTGCTAATGGGGGGTGGGATGGGTGTGTGTGTGTGTGGGGGGGGGGGTCAATCCCCTCAGTCGTTAGTTACAATTATTTCAACCAGAGGACAATCCCGCTTGCAATCATTGACAGAAGTGGGGTCTCTGCTAGATTTTCAGTAAATAATAATGCGCAGATGGTTAAAAAATAACATGGATTAACAATTTACAGTAGCAGTTAAACTCAGTATACAGTGGACTCGTTTACAATTGACTTATTACATTATGTTTTGAAATAATTGTCTTGCTATATATAAATAGTTCTGGCGAGATTCTTAAAAACTTTTGTATCTATTGTTTGGTGGGCCACCGTTGGTAATCTATTCCATGTGTATAGAATTGTATGCATTATAGATTTATTGATTTGTTCGGATTTGGGTGTAGTTTGTTTGAGATTTTTCCTTCCTTGTTCAAAATTTCGGGTATTGATTAGTCGAATATCTACATTCCTAGGGTCTTGGGATAAACGGTGGCCCGCCTGTAATAGATGAAGTCTTCTTCGGTAGGTCAGGGGGGAGGAGCCTTTTTTCAATGTGAAGGTCTTTAACACTCTCTAGGTGGTATTTTATATATTATTCTGAGTATCCGATTTTGTAATACCTGCAGTCTATGGAGGGCTGTGGAGGCATGTGACCCAAGAGAAATGTCCGCCAGGTAATGACAGGTAGGACCATTACACCATTAAAAGTGTTTTATCTGTTAGTTTTATCTCTAAGTTTTGCCAGGTTTTGTAGCTTAAATAAGTTAATGCTTTATACTCATCAGTGGAAACTGTATTATTCTATGGACGTGTGTATGATTCTGCTAATATTGGAAAAAAACAAGTAACGGTGACAGTTATCAGTTGAAATAGTCTTATCACTCTTAACAGTTTACAGTAATACTGTTAACAGTCTCGGTTTGTCTTAGGTGTCTTTTCGTCTATGCGCGTTTCCCCAAAGAAAAAGTGGCAGTGGCCAGTTAAGTGGGGTCTCCACTGGCTGCGGTAAGCTTTGCGATAGAAAAACAGGAAGTTATATTCAAGCGCATTTCATGTGCAGACCAACCATGGCAGTGGAGATCTGTTCTGCGGTTGCATTGCGGCTAAAAATGTGAGTTTTATGTCCTGTGGCTGGCACAGAAATCTTTCAGCATGTTGAATATTTTCTGCGATTGAGGCAACTCTGCGATGTGATTATGACTCTACTGTGAGGGTTGTGATTGAAATTTACAATGGAGACTGTTCTGCGCTTGAAGTGCAGTTGGTTCACACATTTGACATTGCCGAGCTTTTAAAAGTATCTGGCCTCTCAGCTCAGTCGAAATAAAATCTATATATCGACCTTATGGAATGAATTTATCAGATTAATGTTGTCTGATATATTGGTGAGTTAAATGAACGGTATGAAACCAATTCTATATGGTGTGTTTTTGAGTTAACTACGTGGGTTTTTGTTGTGTGGACCCTAAAAATCTGTATTGTTTTTACATTTGAAGCAAAATATTTATAGTAAAGGAAAATGATTGCATGTATACTACTATGTATGGAGGAAGGATATCAAATGCAAGGAATTAATTAATATAATTCTGATATAATAGAAAATTAATTTAAATAGGTTTAATATGTATAACTTTTTGTATTCCTCATGATGAAAGTATCGCAAACTTCTTGAAATACAGTTTAATTGATGTGGTAGCACTAGATATGGTATGGTAGCACTAGATATATCCTGAAAATTTATAAATTCATTGTCATCAATATCGTCATCAATATTAAGAGTGTCATTGTCATCTCCGCTTCACTTGTAAAAACTCAAAAATATTGCTTTCCACAAGATAGCTGATAGCTCCCTCAAAATTCTTCCAGTCAGGGAGACTGTCAGGGAGGCTGCTTTCAGATTTAAGATCGGATGGTTAGTTTCTTCGTAATAAATTATTTCCGTTGGTCACATCGAGTCGTTCGAATCGTTATAAAACGTATTTTATATCGTTAAATATACTCCTTGGAAAAACCTCAGAAACGCTACATACAGATTGGATTCGTTGTTGCAACTTAAAGAATGAGAAAAAAAGCAATAAACTTACTTTGCAGACACGGCAAGGTACAGGGATAAAATGTTGTCGGCAACTTGCTTGACCTTCAAAATGATATCCAGGGAAAGTGTGGCCACTGGTATACAGGTTGATTCAGGGGAAGTCTTGGGCTATTTACTTGTATATGTATGGTTTGTTTTTCTCATTTTCAATGACTACCACCCACCCGCCCAGCTATCGATATGATTCGAAATGTATTTGTTTTGCTGGCCCTGCCCCCGCACATTTGCTGCGGGAGGCAGGGCGGAGAGCTGGCGCTCATGGTGTGAGTGGGACAAACTAAGGGTTGAGCAAGGAGGATGCAGCATGGTGCCAATTGCATTCCTGCCTAAAAACTCCCAATAGATTATTACAGACTGTGTAAGTTATGAGAATGGATTAAATAATCAAAGTGACTAAAGTGTAGAGCTATGATGTTAACATGACTGTTTTAGGTATTCAGACAAAATTCTCACTGGGAAAAATATTGAAAATGACTGGATAATTGACTGGCCTGTATAGTACCTTCGTTGGACGCTATTCTGTCTGTGCACCAGATTTGATTGTCAATAAAGTCATTTTGACTTTTTCCCAGGGAAAAATCGGAAGGGTGTTGATGGTCCAGAAGAGTAGGCGGCTGCTAGTCGGCGCTGGGCGAATGTAATTTAGGTATATTTAGGCGGTTGAAACATTATTATGGATATTTTGTTTTTCAAATCGCCAGCCTTCCCCGTCCCCCAGCACCCAGTGCAAAAGCCACCCTCCGTCCCCGCCTCCGTCCCGTCCCCGCCGTGTACAGCCCTACACGGCCAACCAAGTATAGGATGAAAAAAAAAAAGCTGACGGGCCCAGGCGAGGTGCGAGCCCTGAACCTTCAGATTGGGAGTCCAGTGCTCTAGGCCCTACGCTATAGAATTGGTTGTAGCTGGATGGCTGAACTTTGCTAGTGATATGAGTAGGGCCAACCCATGTGTAGTGGTGAAAAGTGGCCGAAATCGTTTATTCTACAGCTCTGTGGACAACGGCCTTGTATAAGCAGTAGGGTTATAGTCGGGGGGAGGGGATGGCGGGACTGGAACTGTTCGTGACATGTGATTTTAAAAAGTTAGATGGAATATACCGGCAAGCTCTCTCTATGTTGCCCCAACCGGGAACGGTAGGTGCGACTGCCCCAAATCTCAGGAGAGTTCCCGAGACGGCAACATAGGTGCCGCCACTGAGGTCGCTAGAAGTCCAGAGTATAACCGCGAGGTATTGGGATTTGTGTAGGGTTTGCTATGGTTAATATTATGTTATATGAATAAAGAAAAACATTTACAGACGCACTCCCCTCCACCCAGCCGTCCCATTCTCCCCCCCTCCCCCCGCCCACACACACACCCTCAGCGCATTTGTTTTAGTGTCTAATTTCACTTGTTGGTCACACCTCTGCCGAGGCATGACCAACTGTGCTGGGAGAGTTGTGGGTGTGTGTGTGTGTATGGGAGGTGTACAAGCATGGGTGGCGAGGGCGGGCAGCAGTGGTACATATGAGTAGCATGGGGCGGGAATGGTGCCACATTCAAACGTTCTATGCATCTTTCTGGTGGCTAAATCTGCTTATATCTTCGTTGATATACACAATTGATGTATCGATTCCAGTCAAAATGGCGAGGAAAACTTCTTTAGAGTGTCATCATTGCAGGTAAAATACGCGGGGGAGCACGATCGTGTGGGCAAACAGGGGGATAAGTATCACATCTCTCTATATATGCGTGATGACCCGTAATGGCGGGAGTAACGTCATTGTGGGTAGAGATCCTGCCGATGGGCAGCTTCTTTCAGAAGCGGTTGTCACAAAGTGTCCAGTCGCAGTCTCTGTCGCAATCATGAGACCTTTTAATGACGCTGCGGTAAGCTCTGCGTTTGACCTGCCACTATAACATAATCTTGATAGAATCGCAGAGTTTGAAACGCAGACCAAGCGAAGACCAAACACAGAGATTACTGCAACGAGTGGAGACACCCCTTTAAATTACTTGTCTACTGGTCACATTAGCCAGGGAGAAATGTAACGTTTTTTGAACATTTGTGTAACATTTGGATGTGACTGTTCACAAACGGTACCCAAACAGTACATGAGGACAATCATCATTTGTATGCAAATGTGGCAACATTGTGGTGCTGCAATTGAATTGAATCGAATTGAAACATCTTATATTTGTCTTAAGGTATACATGTTCAACAAATGGGTCAACTGGCATATGGAATTTAGATTCCATTTCTTCCCGCCGTTACCCTTATAGAAAATAAGGTAAACTTATCAAGCTGCTGAAGAAGGAACTACACATCGTTTTTTTGTTTTTTTTTAAACAATTTTATTGGCAGATATTCACAACTGTGATACGTCTCATCCCCAAGTGAAAAAGACATTTAACTATCAATACAAAAAACATTATCCATTTAAGCAATTAATACATGTATGTTAATTCTTCAAGTGTCTGATCTTATGTGACATTTCATCGATATTACAACGACTTCTCGATTAGTTATAGCTGAGTACATACATTTTTTTTGCCTCGAAAAACGAATAAAACAAGAACATACTTGTTCGCCATATGTAAAAACAAATATTTCATCTGGCAACACCGATTTTTGGCCGTTAAGACAGCCATTCTAGCCTCATGTTATTTACTATTGGTCCAGTACAATTTACTAGACATAATTCCTTCCACCCACAATTATTACTGACTTACCTCACGGGGCATATCTAGAACTTTTGATGGGTCGTCCTTGAAATTAAACATAAGATTCAGAATGGCAATCTCTCCCCTTTTTTTGAAACTTATAACATTGAGGTCTGCACACATGTCGTCAATTCCTTTATCTTCATCATAATAAACTAAACGAACCACTCTATTTAAGACGCTTTGTATTTTCTTAACATTGCTAGCAGTTGCCATATTGTAAAAGACATTCCCATATTCAGCCAGTGAATACACATGGCTCTTCACAATGAGTGATGTGATTCTCTTGTCAAGGCATGATCTTAATCTAGCTAATATATTGACTTTTGACTGTATAGCAAATCTCATCTTGGTAAAATGACTATTGAAACATAATAATGGATCAATTACATATCCTAAGTATCTTACATTCTTGGGTAATTTAATAGCTTTGCCATCAACATAATTTTTACCAATATTATCAGAGTTGATACGTTTCAATTTACGTTTCGAGCAAAGTATTTGTAATTGACATTTGTCAGCATTCAGTTTTAGCTTATTATCCCGCATCCACTTGCTGATGGCATTAGTAGATAGTTGCGAGACAGCGATACATTTGTTTACGTTAGAGCCGGTTACCGTCACAGCGGTATCGTCAGCATAGATAGTAATATTTATATCAACCGAATGGGCAGGTTCAACATTTTCTCTTACATTCTCAATGCATCTGGGAAGGTCATTGACATAAATCAAAAAGATTAAGGGGCCCACCAAGCTGCCTTGGGGTACCCCTTTATTTATCAGGACTTCGTTCGATACATGATTCCCAAGTTTAGTGCACTGGATCCTATCCGTTAGGTATTCTTTCACTATTTTTATAAAATAAAATGCAGTGTTTATAATATAGGATATAAAATAAGATAAGAAAAAGTTTGTTTTAAGATTTTTATTCAGCAACAACATTTTGCACAAGTTTATACAATAGGTCTCTGTACGTGCTGAGTTTAAATTTGAAATTTTACGAAAAAGAACATTTTTAGCTAGAAAACACAGTGATGACTTATTACGTACACATGATATATCGGTATAGGGTTAAAACTCTCCACCCGGGCTTGGGTCCATTTTCACGACAAACCATATAAAGAAATCGTTCTACGTCTAACAAACCATATAATCCAAATAAAGTTTCACAAATAACAGAGACCCTCTGCCCCAGCGAGCTCCATTCAAACCTATATGACCTGTTCAGGATGGGTCCAAAAGCAATCCGAAAGTACCACTCAATACATTATGTATTCAACTACCAAGAAATCGTTTCTCAATTGGAAACTATTATTCAGGACCTTTTTGATTTCCTTTTAAATACATCCCTATCTTCTATCATTCTTATATTTTGATGTAGTTCATTCCAGAGGACAAAGATTCTTACAAATAGGCTTCTCCTAATAGATTCTTTCCTCCAATCTTCGATTGGGATACGAAATCTGTCTCTCATGTTATATTGATGTTCTAGAGGGTGTTCTATCTTATTATAACTCCGAAATACATTGAAAAATCGTTGTAGCCTCCTGTGACATAGAGGTAACATTCTGCAACCATTATGTATATCAATGTTACTAATTCTATTTTCGACACTCCTCTTTCTATAACCATGGCATAATCGTAAGCAATTATTTTGAATTACCTGTAATCTCCTGGTCTCGTTTCTTGGCGCCAAATCGAATAACAAGCCACCATATTCCATTACTGGTAAAATATATGTCTTATAAATCAAGGTCGTTATGTCCTTTGATAAATAATTTCTAACTCTGGCCATAAGAAAAACGATACAGGAGATTCGAATTTAGACAAGAACATAAAGTGTTGTGACGTGCGTAGTTGTACCATACAATACAGTACAGTATTACATGTCTGACGATTTAACTTTCAATATAATAACATTATGCACTTGGTTTGATATACTTCTCACCGTTGTGTGCAATTTACATGCAGCTGCATGCACCCCCGCATGCATCCTTGCAGCTCGAATGGTACAATGGATAATTCTGATCCATACACTCATTAAACAGATACTGCAGTTGACCCGCACAAAACACAACCTATTTACACCCTACCTTGTAAAGTAGGTTGAATAAGAAAGAATTGAAATACCACGATCTTACCTTAATATAAAATATGTCTAGCTGAGTATGCATGGTACTCCAACGGCTATGTTATGGGGGGATTCCCCTCTGACAGGCCCTCTGACTAAATGACTCAGACTCAGGTTTCATTTGCAAATAAACAGAATGCTAAAAAACTGGTCAATGAACGTTTATTTGTTGTGTGTGAACGTTCCCTTCTCCCTTCACCAATACAAACAGTAGACAAACGATGGAAACGTTACACAAACATTTGCAAACGACCATAGCGCCAAACAACTGGTAAACAAACGTTTATATGGTGTACATGAATGTTTGCTTCTCCCTGGGCAATTATGTCAAATATTGTGGTTTTATGCTGTCGAATAATACTCAGAAACACACTCAGACCAACAGGTTCTACAGAACCTAAGGATTCTGTACAATTTTGAATTTTTCAAATTTGTTACGAGTTACGTTTAATTTATATTATCACAGGATGTGCGGATGAGTCGTCCTATGACCTTATTTGGTGGAAGCTGTGACCCTGGTTCTCAGAGGTCACTCAGTCCACATGTCCCATTCTGATAAATCACTCCACACCTTTCTCGAACTCGTCGGGAGACGGGTATAGGGACGTATGGGACGGGTGGGAGACAAACTGACCTGTCAACACCTCCTCACTATTTTATCTATTTATTGCTTGTGTTGATTATATAAGGCCCTGAGTGGGCCGGGTGAGATTGTTACTCCCTGTTGACCATTCCTTGGATGATGATGTGAACCTGTATGGAGAAATAAAGCCTTTCTGAAACCATATTCCTTTTCTCTGATGTCTGACTAGATCGGGCGCAGGCTGAACCATTTGAACTCAAGGTGCAAGCATCTTCACCATTTAAGTTACCTAGATCGCTATATCCCTCTTCCGTGTTAGCTGCCGCACTACCCCTGATAGCTGACCACTGGAATGGACTATGTAATTGAACCTAACTTACAGCAACTTTTGGAAGAACCGGCCCCCAGTAACCAATCATCTCCCCTTCTTCCTCCTAGCGGTCAAATAACAAATAACGTAAATACCCGCTCCAACAATATGTTGGATGAAATGAATTAGACAATAAATACATATCTGCAGGAGGGTGCCATCATTTAGATTGACTGCCCATTTATCAAAAAAAGAAAGTTAGTGTCAGTGGTGTATGTTGCCTAGTCAGTGGCTGCCTGGTGAGTGAGTCAGCTGATTCGAGTTCAAGACTGGGTACTCACAGGCGCCACCTGGTCCATGTTCTTTGCCTTTGCTGTATAAGGCATTAAAACTCGGTGGTAGCAGGGGAGCAACCTGTGGTGGAGATACCTGGTTTGAGGCAAAGTGAAAAAAAAGAGGAAAGTCTGTAATATTACATAATATTGTACTGGTTCCTTTGAGCCTACATATTATACAAATGTGCCTTAAAGGGTCAGTCAATGGGTTCATGGCCACTTTTAGGACAACAAACGTTATGGAGCCATAAATATAACACCCAAATCTCAATTTTTTTACCTCCATTTATGTCTAACTTATGGTCGCATACAGGCACCATTTGGGAAAGCTTTGTTGAAAAGGTCTGTTTAGCACAAGAGGGCACTGAGAGTGTTGTGTGACGTCACAATGTATCGCCTGAAATGAACATAATATCCCTACCTTCCCCCCAATCTCCCAGCAATTGAAACAGTTATGCAATGCAGGCATTTCAAGAAACCTGTCATGACAGGTCAATAATTGGGTTGGTACATGTGTCAATGTTTTGGTAAACGATATTATCAAGAGCACATTGTTTATACTATAGAGAATAGTAGCACTATCATGGAGAGTACTACTGATTTGGGGTTTAGTCCCTCCAGTTAAATGAAGGAAGAAAAAAGGTGGTCAGAGAAAATGTTTTATATCTAGGTGCCAGAGTGTAATGAAAGAGAGGGAAATAGCTTTGCATACATTTCCCTCTGACCTTGAGAGGAAGAGTCAAGTTCCACCCACCCCACCCTCCTTCTATCTAGCTTCTATCTACCCTTCTTCTATATGAGACTTGTTTATTATGTTCATTGCATGTTCATTTCAAGATTGGCGAAACGTTGTGACGTAGGTAAACAGTGGCGCTTGAATGGAGTGTTAAACTGTGGAACTACTTTTTCCCTCCTTTAAATGGGTAAAACTCACTAAATGTTAGGTTGAATTAAGGAAAACCGGGGCTGTTACATTTCAATAATAGCAAAGAAGTTGATTTTCTCATAATATTTTGGGGTTTACTGACACTTTAAGTAGTTAATGGCAGTGAGGCCTTACGGCCTCTGTCATAAAAGATGCGCTGATCCAGAAAGCATGCAGTGCTAGAAGTCCTGCATTGGTTTATTATAGAAATAGATTACAGATGTAAGGTATACTTCTATGACTAATTTGAATAATTAAATTGCCTGTGGCTGACATAGGGATAATTCATTCACCCCATTCTCCTCAATTACCATGAGGAGAATCTCATTTGCTCAGTGGTTAGGTTATTGGAATTTCAAACTGGACATTGTGAGGTTGAGTTCCAGAGCAGACAGCCTTTTTACATATGTCTCATTTTTGTGTCATTTTATTTTTTAATTTCACTAATATCTTCACATTAGAGTCTCGGTTTTCTTTTTAACTCACACGCTTAGTTGTTGATGTCATTCCTTTTCAATTGGTGACATAATTAGAGAGGCTAAGATCGAAATAAGTGAGAAAAGTGAGTTAAATGGGGTTCTGGGATATACTGTTTCCCCAGACAAGCTTTGGGTGGCAGTACTAAGCTTGTGTTTATTTTCGGTGAAAATGGTTTTCGCACAGGGCCATGACTCATCCAGTAATAAAAATGTGAAAATGCAAACAGATTAAGTGATTTATAGCATATTCCAGCATATTAATTGTAAACTCTAACATGACACTGAAAGGCTCGTACAGCATGATCAGGGTGGCAGTCACAGTATAATTGAAAAAGATGTCAGCTGAGAAATCATCTCATGGTAAATAGATGTCGTAGGCTATATACCTGAAATGTGATTAGTATCTCTGATCAGTCTCTTTAATGCAGGGAATTTGTCGCTCTCTGGGGTTGGAGTGACGGTTATGTTTAGTTTGATTTTTAAATGCTTTATACTAAATGATTTTGACTGGTGCATTGTAATGAATCCCTGTTGTTTTTATCATGGGGACTGTGTATTTCTGTTTACTTTAGACCTAAGTGTCAGGGCCAAAAATACCAAACATATTGATGCAGTAACTAGAAAGTATGTCGAAATTAAAGTTTTGTATGATTGTAACAATGTGAGGTTGTAAAAAATTAACTATATTATTTTTTCTTATAATGTTTTGCTTGAATGAAATGAAAAGTATCACAGTATGTAAAATTTCGCTCAATTAAAACCGGTTTTTTTTTAAAAAAAAAAGAAGGGGAAAGGCATTGTGTGCTTCTGTAACTGATCATGTACACCAAGAGCACACGTCATCTCTTATATTTAGTCTGCTGTTCCCTGCATTTGAACAGATAGAATTCAAGCTTATATCTTTTCATCGCCATCCTACACTGAGGACATCTACACAAAGTTAAAATAGAATGTTATTGCCAGGGTTTTACCTGCTTACATTCTGACAAGAATGGTATAATCCGGTGCAACACAAAGCCATTCCCCAAACGTACATATCACTCTATTGTAATGTCACCTCTCTGTTCAAGGTCCCTCTTCTTCTCTCCCTTTCACTATGCCCCTGCGTGTATCTATCCATGTATTTACCCATCGCTACGTAAAGTACATCATTTGGTTAGCCTGTCATTAAACTGTCCACACTTTGAATGGGAACTATATACACGCAAGCAACAGACTCACATACTTTCGGCTGGTACACTCATTTACTTCAATTACCAGTCTAAACTCTCCATTTAAAGGGGACCCGTTTTTAAAGAGGTTGTCCTCAGAGGACAAGGAAAGAAAAGTGCATCAACATGCTGTTGCCCATTCCAAACCCTAAAGGCAACTCTCCCATCGTGCCTTTCATGATTATGGGTTTGGATAATCAGTTGTTAATCATTATTTACGTTTCCCCAACCCAAGGCTAATTAAAGCGGTTGCTAAAGATGTGGCCCTGGGCTGATCCCATGTACAATACACGGTTTCATCTATTCCTCATTGGCAGACAAATTTACCAAGAACTTTGTTTTTATACACACCTGTGGTTGTGACTATTTTCCAAAGTGAGACATTAGTCACTTCAGGGTGAACTATAGTAAAACTATTAAGTCTGAGAGTTCATGTGTCCAATTGTAGGATCGTTTTATAAGGGATTTCAATACTGAGGCATATATATAGGCACAATTGCTATGGGTAATAGAGTGTCTCACTCTTACCTTCCTGCCCTCACCTCTATTCTACAAGGTCCCTGGGATCTGTTTAAAAGCTAAAACTGTCATCATATTGACATTGGCTTCTAGTGCACTCGGAGATGATCTGAACGCGGAGTGTAGTGTCTTTGAATCAAAACCTTTATTGTCTGTCGACCGCCCGTTTTATTGGCCTTTTCCCCACACCAAGAGGGTTCAAAATCCAATTCTTTCTGACAGTAACAATTGTAATATATGGAGCAGAAGTTGTGGATGGATAGGACGATTATAACACTGTACTCTGTATGGGTTGTGTTCATTTGGCGGCAATAAAAACTCCAGGTGTGAAGGACAGACCGTTTGATACCTGTTTCTCCCCCTCTTATAAGGGTAAACGCGTTGTAATGATATCTAATACGAGCAGGTTAAACTACATGAAGCGATATCAAAAAGCACCAAAATACCTGAGGAATTTGGACATCGAGGAGGTGAGAGAAAAGTAGAAGACCATCCTCCAAATGCACAAATCACACCATTGTAATTCAGGCAGAGGGATACTTTTGACGGCAGAAGGGTATACATAGAGACCACCCAAACAAAATGGTGTAATAAAATATATACCGACATTATGAACTCACTAGGAGAGAAGAAAAAGGTGAACGGACATCGGGGTAAGTGTAAGTGCTTAAGATCGTTTTAAGATAACACTCATATCTGCATATCAGTCGCAGGGAAAGATTATCGGAAAATAATGTGGTATTTCGTGGTGGTTGGAACACATCATAGATCAATCTATTTTATAGTATCACTGAAAGGTGTTCTAAAAGGGCCAGCGCCATAGTATTGACTTTAAAAACCAAGGCATTTGCTGGAGTGAAATATGGTATGATGTTTGGTACAATAAATAAATCATCTTAAATGAATATATCAAAATCTAAATTTAAATATGCATGATAAGATATTGAATTGTAGCAAGCTCTATTGTTACAGCATTATTAACTTCCTTTATATGCATAGGATCAGATGTGTTATACTACGACTGAATTAGATATTCCTCTTGGGCGGGAAAAATACAGGTATTCCATAGTTTGCTCGATTCCTGTATGGACGCTGAATAAAACAAGAATCGGTTACAGTTAACACTTTACATTCATTTTTTAGTGACGGGGTGTGGTTAATAAGGCCTCAGCTGATTAGAATAATCCAAAATATCTAAGCCGTTTGGTACTAGTGTGTTAAGTCTGGTAATCCATCTCCTCTCCGCCCTGTCCCTCATTTGCTTGGCCGTCTGTAATCTAGAGGACTGAGATGGAGATGGAGGCTCATTTGTCAGGAACGATCTTACTATGATCACTAAATCTTTTCATCGCTAATAACCCCCTCCTCCGGCTACAAGCCTCTCTAATGGGAGATTCGGACCAAGGTCCTACCACAGTGTCCTCACTACCCCTACATTGGGACATATAATTTCACATAAATGCTCAATAGAGTCTCCTCATTGACTAATAGGATTGTCCTGTCTTTAAAACAAGACGGCAGACTCTACCTCAAACCAACCTATTTAAGACGATCTAGACACACAATGGTTTCTGGGTTATTATATGGTTCTCTGTTTATAATTCAACCTTTGAATTTCAGACTCCCGATCTAAACTACCCTTTAGAATCTATATAACTTGGTCCAGAAGGTTACCACTGCAAGAGATATTTATTTGAGTAAATTGGTTATATTTCACAATATCTGTATGCCTATTATTATTTTATATTTTATATCATCTACAAATAAAGGATCATCACAAAAAACAGCCTTCTTAAAGCTGCATTCCCAGGATTTAAGATCGAGTGGTTCTTCTGGAATTACTTTCATATTAGTTCCCAAACTCAATATTATCTATCTCTTTTTCAATGAAAAGTAAAATAAATGTCTAAATTCTGTGATTTTATGATCGGGTACACACAGAGATGTGCATAGAAGCCAGTTCTGTAGATGCACTGAATGGTCACATGTGGCGCCTCTGTGCCACACCAAGCCACATGTTTCTCTCTGTCTGCCAACGAATTTTCTCTGTCAACGCCTATCAGTATGGAACAAGGCTAAGTAGGTCACACCCGTGACCACCAGTACGGGAGGACGAGTATTTCTTCTCAAATATTAAACTCCAACCTTAATAAAGAAACCTAAACGATTGGGATAAGGTGGGGCAGTGTATTAGTTAGCTCAACAAGTGAAAACTAGCTAAAACTGAAATTTGTTTAGAAATTAGCTGGGAATGCAGCTTTAAACCAGCCGGTAGATTCCCTGCTACGAAACTATACATTCAGAATCAGAACAAGAGTTGTCAGGCGTTTTGCCCTGCAAGGTCTGCAGTCGATCTTATGGAACCTCCATAAGACAACTGCAGACATTTAGATTTTAGGATTTGATTCTATATTTCGTTAGCTTTTAATGGAATAAATTATAATCCCTGAGTTTCTATGAGAGCAACAGTCCTTTGTTTTTCTGATCAGAGATTACAGGCTTCCCTGATCTGTCGCTATGACGTCATTGTTGAGGGCACACCCATGGTCCCATGGTCGCATCTGATTGGCTGAGAGCAGCAGCAGCTCTTCTTTGCTATTCCATCAACTTTTTGTTTTGGTGACCATTTTAAACTCCCTTTAACTTTTTAATTATTGCTCAAATCAAACACTTTTTCAAATGTAATTTGTAGTAAATTGTAAAGAATTGCAATTCTTGAGAGCTGAATTTACCACTAAAATGGCCGTCCCCCCTCCCCCTCTCCCCCGCCTGGGCCTCGACCGCCACGCGGGACCTGGGTGGAGCGGGGCGCTGGACATCTGTTGTTATGTGTCTACCTGTTTGATTGTCTTAGCAACCGAAATAGCATCACCTCTTGTTCTCCTGTGTGACTCTCATTAGCGGGTGGGGGGAAGGGACTGGGGGAGGGAGGGGACGCTACATGCTTGGGTCAGGGATAATTGGAGGGGAGGGGGGGTTGAGGGCAAGGGATCCTCCGCGCATGCGCACAGCGCATGACCTTGGCGTGGGAGAGCGCTTGGGGTCATGATCATGTGGCAGGAAGATCCCCCTCAGCCAATCATAAGGGTGGATCGCCAGGAGCGCATTTTGCTATACCCATTTTGATGCTAATGAATAATTAACATGTGACTATAAATAAAGGGGACAGAGTAAGCTTGGACACACCTTGCTGCCTGGCCGAAGACTACTATCATCCGACTTCTCTGACTTCATTTTTTTCCATACCGAATCTCTGGGCAAATTGCCATTGCATTCTCACACTGGCGACCATTCGAAGGAACGACTTGCTAAAATAGCAAAACCCTCATCTTGAAGTCAGAGAAAAACCAGGCGAGCAAATGAAGAAAAGGACTGGGTGAGTGGAAATCTGAACTCTGATTTTGCTTGTATATTATTGTGGGATGTGTGGGAGGCGGATCTGGGGACACTGTACAAAATTGGGTGCAATGATCACACTTAGCCACTCATAATACTTGGAGAGTGCGTGAGAAATGCCTGGAGCTTTTAATTCGCTAGGTCTTTGAGTTCTGTATGTTTAATTCTGTACCTAAAAATGTTGAAGTTTTGTCCCAAATTTATAATTTGGAGACAATTTGAAAATTAGACAATATATTGCCTCTTCCGTTTTTGTCCTAATTTGTGGTAGTTTTCTGGTGGCTGGCGGTAGTTTTTGGCATGGTTTATTTTTAGATTGAACATTTTACTTCCTCTCTGGTTGTGCACACATTTCATTTTTGGAACGTCATGGTAACCTAATTCTGTGACGTCACATTAATCTATATTCATCACCGATTAATTACTTCTTTTTTTTTATTTCCATTACGGTCAAGATAATTAAATAATGTTCACATGTAAATATTCTACGTCCATCATGGATATCCTAGAGTGTTGCCTGTTACATATCTTATTGAAAAAATGTTTGTTAAAAAATAGCTACTAATTATCGACAATTAGACATATCTATGATGAATAAGGTGGAGACAACTCAACTGAAAACATCTCACAGTATTTTTGTTCAGCTGTTTATTGAACGCGACCCGACGCGTTTCGCCGTTAGTTTGGCTTCATCAGGGGTCATTATTAGACATTAGACAATTAGACATATCATTGATCAAAGAACTTCATTCAGCGTTTTCATCCAATCTTACCAAGCACATGTATAAAACATAAGAACAATCCCTCTACTCTATCTCGTCAGAACATACATTTTCTTTATATTCATCCTTTCCCTCTGAAATTACCTCCGCTATATTGATTCATACATTTGGCACATTAGCATTTCAAATTGTTCACTTGTTTATGCTTGTTTACTCTCTGAGTGAGACACAAGTATTCTCTCATATTGTGGACAGTTGTACTCTAAAGGAGTGCATTTTAACAACTGTTAAAAGCTAGCCCTGTAGGCTATACAGAATAAATGTCATGTATTTCATTTATAGAGTTTTCAAGTTTTCAGAATTTTAATGATACAGAAAGAGTTATTACAAGAGGAGAGATAAAGATAAAAAGAAAGGACCAAGAAGATACCATTTGAAGTTGAGCAACGACTGGAAAAGATGAGTGGGGAGAAACCAAGTAGGCATGGGCGGATCCAAGGGGGGGGGGGTCGGCGACGTTCTGACCCCCGCCCCCCTCCCCCCTCAAAATTTTCATAAGTGCCCTTTTGAATAGTCCAAAGTGCCCTTTTTCTGCTATAAGTGTAACAACCAAAAAGTGTCTTTCTTACAACCAAAGGTGCCCTTTTTGAAGAGCCAAATTTTTGTTTAAAAACCAAAGGTGCCTTAATTTCTTTTACAATCCAAAGTGTCTTGTGGTAACAGCTGTAAAAGGCCGATAAAAGAACTTATAAATGCTGTTTCCATGACTCCCTAATTTGGATGTATGGGGCTCACACATGTTTGTTCTGACATTAGTTCTGCCTCTCATGTTTGCTTTACATTTATACATCATATGGACAATCACTTGGGGGCAGTTGTGAGAAAATTAAAGTATGCTGCCTTACATTTGTCCTATTGTTGGCAGGCCTGCCTGCAGGAAGTACAGACAAACCCCCATTGATCTGGTAATCCAATGTGACATTGGATACATGTGATTTATTCATTTGAGGGAGATTTTGATTCAATGTCAATTAGTTAAATTTGCCTTTGAGATTTTCCCCCTAATTATTTTTTTTGTATCTTTAGACACAAATGAAACTGGCTAATTATGATCCAAAAATGCTCCCAGAATACACCATTTCACTCCTTCACAGGTTTTACAATTTTGGGGAGCAACGTGCCCCCAGACCTAGCCGAACCATCAACCCTATACTGGCTACTGTGTACGCGTGAATAGTCAGTCACTTGAATGGGATGTATGTACAGCTACCCCCAGACCCTACTTCACCCCTACATCACTTGCAACAGTAGCCACAACTGATTTTTAAAAATAATTGCACATCTTACAATTTTTATACATGGTCATGGTTTTATACATACAACTGCCAAGGTGTATTGTATGTTTTGTGTTTCTTAGGTACTTGCAAACTGGATCCCTAGTTTTTGAAACTCAGTATAAATAATAGAAATAAAATGATCACTTTTCATGTGTGATTAAATACTGTATTTTGTGCTTCAAAAAGTGCCAAATGCCTCCAAATGGCACCTTAAATTTCAAAATTTCCTGGGGGAGCATGCCCCCGGACCCCCCTAGTTGATCAGATTTTCAGAAAATGCACATTATGGGCAGGTCTACAAATTTGGTAACTTCTGCTAAATTAGACTGAACAAATTAGTAATTGGTATATCAAAGTTACATTTTCTGACGATATCTCCCTTGTATGCCTTTGTGCCCCTCTGGCTCATTTTGGGGGATGGACTAATGTGCCCTTTTTATCTTGGACCCCCCCCCTCATTTTAGACCCTAGACGAAGTGTCACAATCCCACGGCCGAGGCCGTGGCCTACTTTTTAACCTTTCAGGAGTGACATCAGGCCCGTCAGGTTCAGCAAGGACCATGTATGGGAGTCAGGCAATATCGACCTGTTTGCATAGAAAACAACTTGCAGGCCCCAAACCAGTGACTGATTCCCGTAGATATTGATCCCCTCGACACGATTATGAAGAAAAATATTAGCTAACTTACGAATTCTATTACCTGTAGTACATTTTCTATTTAAAACTCACTCAGCATGAGTCACCCTAGGCGTATGACTCCTGGAATGAAGGACTGCACTCCCGACTACCGCTGATAGCAACGAGGCAAAGCGCTGGACTCCAGACCTAAGGGTTGGGAGTTCAAGGCTCGTCGTGGGCACAGATTTTTATTTTTTCATCCTCTACTTGTTGGGCCGTGTAGAGCTGTACACGGCCGGGACGGGACGGGCGGGGGGACGGGACGGTGGGTGGCTTTTGCAATGGGTCAGATCGGGGAATACTGGTCATTTGAAAAACAAAATATCCATAATAATGTTGAAGAACAATCATAATCGTCACCCCAAGACGCAACTCGCAGCCGCTACACACTGGATCCGCCCCTGAAGTAGGGCCTACTATTCAATAGGTCTAGTAAGAAATCTAAACCCAAATACTAGGGAGAGGGGAAGCAAAAGAAACAAAAGACGGTTTGCTGGTGGAACCCACCACCATGCGGCTGAGTCAGCCTGAAATGCAAAGCAACCAAAATTGTCTCCAAATTGTGAATTTAGTGACAAAACATTTCGAGACATAACTACCTTTTGGCCTCAAATTTGTCACTGAGACCTCAGAATTTTTGATTGATTGATATTGTTTATTTCCAGACAGAACAGTTACATAGTGTGAAAATATACGATAGCGTCTGGATTTAGGTGCTCACATCTATGCTAGCCATAGATCTTCCAGAGAGTCCTGTTACAGTAAAGAGAATTGTCACCGAGACAATAAATGAACTGCATGTAAAAGAACCAAAATTGTCTCCAAATTGGGAATTTAGTTACAAAACTTAAACATTTTCGAGACAAAACCACCTAAGGACAGCTATCAGGGCTGTCCTTAGTTTTTGGTCTTTCGGCCTCAAAATTGTCACAGAGACAACAGACAAACTGCATTATGAACGCGATATATATTGTCTGAAACTACTTAAAATTGTCTCGTTTTGATTGTCTCTCCAATATCTGCACGCCTGCTGCAAATCTTACAAAATAGCTTGTATCTCTATGCGAAAAACTACCGCCAGTCACCAGAAAATTACCGCAAAAAAGGACAAAAATTGAAGAGACATTGTCTAATTTTCCGAGACTGGAGACAAAAACAAAATCAGGCTTCAAGATTGTCCTTGAAGCCGGGGATTTTATTGAAGATTTTCGACTAGGCATTGTCTAAAGTTTGGTTTTTTATGTGCGAGGGCCCAGCAACTGTCAAAAAGCACATTTCCCTTGTTTAATTAAAATAAAGTTCTATTAGTTATCTGGGAATTGTTCCAGCATCACCTCATCTCAGACGTCAGTTCATCGTCCTCATCTTCCCAATAACATCGGGGACAATTGTTGTTCCCGCCCACCTCCCTTTTTAACATCTCTTTACTAAAGAACATTTGTTGGACTTGCGTAAAATTCTCGTCACAGATAATACACACTTCTCCCGACTTATACTGAATATATATAAAATAGAAATCATTATCCCCACTGAGAAATAAAACATTTAAATAGAATTACAGTCTTCCGTCTTATAATGGCTATGAAATAGACATTTTTTCAGTTCCTGGAATGTGGTTTCCACAGTTTCTTTTTATCTAGTTTTCAGCCGATAAATCGGAAACATACCTATTTTTGGGGGCCTAAACTCAATCAGAGAATGCATGGTCACAAAGCCCATGGAGTGAGAAAGAGTGACAAAACAGTAACATAGTATGCACATAGGGTTTCTTATTTAATTATAAATTGGATCATTTTGTTCGGATGAGTGGTTATAGAGAGCATGTTTTGGTTGACCAATGTTGGTCTGTCTCTTTATTGCTTGCTTTTTATTTATTTTATTTTAACCAAAGATTTAGAAAGTCCGTAAAGGAAGCACATGTGTAAGTCAAAATTGAAACCCAAGTGCAGATATCTGTAAAGGTGGTGGTGGTGGAGACAATCATAATTCTTAATCATTTTTAAAGGTGGGTGGGGTCTGGCACAGTGTGACAAAGCATGACATGGGGGAAAGAGGGTGGGGGTGGGGGATAAAATGCCCCCCCCCCCCAAAGCATGACATCATTTGTGGATTATTTATATTGTGGATTATGTATGTGTGTGTTTTACATGTATTTATAGTTTAATGCACCCGCCGAGATCTCTGTGATCTGTTTGAAACTGTTCATCACTTTTCGATCCATCTTGTCATCCGATCATTCCATGACTTTAGATATCAAGCGTATGGAAATTAACACCAAAGTCAAAATTATTGTCACTCGACCTAGTGGCGACACTAGATACTATTTCGACACCTACCTGACACCCTGATCACTATACTTTCCAAAGCGGAGACAGACCTTTGTCGGATCTCTTATCCCCATTTATATTATCCGAGAATGAAGTTTGTTTTACATGTCAGACCATATTGAGCGGTGTGTCAATCGCCATCTTTTACCCGTGCAAGATTCAGGGATCCTTCAAAATCATAGTCCCCAATAGTGGATCTGGACCCCACCCCGGACCCCACCATTATACCCATCCATGCTTTGTCATCTTGTTTACTTGCTTTGTTGATCAGTGGAGTGTGATGTCTTTAGTGGCCTTCTGTGGTGACCATTGACAGATGTGACTTATTGGGAAGTGAAGTAGACATATCGATGGACAATAGAACTTCTTCTTGAGCCCCCCTGCAGCCTCGATCCCATCGGCCATTGTGTCGATGTGAAAACGAGGCCCAAAGCGCATGGGGGTAAAACCAAACTGTGCGGTCAGGTTGACCATTAATCTTTAAGCGAAGAACATAACCCTTATTGGTTACTCAAATAAGATTACTCAGCTAAAGTCTGCGTTTCGATCCTTTCCATGTGATATTGAAGCCAAACTGGATAATGTGATATTTGATATACCGATCGAGGTGTTGTATTTTAACCCGATTTTAACCTTTCACATAATAGCATTACATCTTGATGGACGTGTACGTTACTCAGTTTTTGCATAGTCCCACGAGGAAAGCTTTATGAAGCTTGGTATTAATTTGTATTCATATTTTGTATATAGGTACTCGAATAATGAAGCCCTGGGGAACTGACGGATAGAAAAGGGATTTCCATGTTCTGTACAAAAGGATTGATATAGGCCTATTCATAGGCATCCATAGCTAGTTGGACTTGTAGGCGACCATAATTTTCAATATAAATCGCCTCATTGAGGTCCATTGTAGTTGTTAACGGTACATACTAAAAAAAGTAATATATCGATTATCTGAAGTATGTGTTTCCACGAGAAATTTTTAAAAAAATACGTTATAAAAACACACATTTAAGGCCGTAATTCTTGCCGTACAATTTTTTTAATTTAGTATTTTTGTACAGCACATCTTCTGTAATAACGACAGTTCGGTTATCAATAAACAAGTGCATTGTAAAATGAAGTTCTAATAATCAATTGAGGACATTAACATTGAGATATGGGCTCATGGGTGATAATTCGTTACATAATAACCATGGCCTTCCGCCCACGCTGTTTCTATCTAGACGATTAGGCGTCACTGGCATATTTATATGCCTTAGGCATACCCAACGATTTCTGCCACGCCCACATAATTATCAACACTACCATCTAGGTAACCAACTGGCCGCCGATCGTCCAAAAATACCACTTACCGACCTCCAATCCACCCAAACAATGTTTCCAGGCCTAGGGAAAATACATAGACTGAGATTACCTCAAATTCATCAGGGTATATCTGGTATCACAACGGAGTAATAAGCGATTCCCCGACCCCTATATATGCTAAAGGATGCACGGACATTTTACCGTACAAACACATGGCATCTTCGGGAACACTCGGCATCGCATCTTCGGTAATACTCGGGGAAAAAAATCAACCAATCACAGGGCGTGTTACATTAACCTTGAGCTAGGCTCTCAGCCAATGGGATCACCCCTTCCAAACGGTACTCGGCGTGCCATGTAGACGGCCCCATAGGCCGCAACATGGCTGTCATGGCGGTGGGTGGGTTACGGTGTCGGCGAAGCCTTTTTAAATAGCCTTAAGTTTCATTAATAATATAATGTGCTATTTAATTTAAGAGTTCTTTGTTGTGGCGATAGTCTAATCTGGCGCCAGTCACCCTCTGGACCTAACTCTACTGAACAAAGTCCAAAGTAATGTAACAATGAAATAAGTTTAGGAATTATTAGCTTGGTAAATCTAGTGGCAGCGTGAAGGTATGGCATGCTCTTGAAATACATTTCTGTTACGATCTCTTCCCCGCACAATTAATAAATGCACCACTTCTTCATCAGATTTTTAGCTTTTTAGCTTAGCTTCATTAGCTTTTGCAATATAATGCTCTTTTTCAAAAGGAACCTAAACAAATTCATGAGTATTTAAAATATTTCAGGATTAATGTATTGTTTCTCACGGTTTGGAAATAGTTAAAAAAAAATACCAGCTTTAATGTTTTTTTCAGTCACGTAACATTAGGTTTGAACTTCACCAATCAATATAAATATGTCTTTGGAACAGGCGATAAATGACAAGTAAGGGTTTAAACAAAGTGACTAGTGTATCATTATGTAATGCATTTGACAAAATAAAAGAGTAATAATGTTTACAGGTCTAACATGACCAATAATCGTCGGTATAATAATGTATTCTTGACCAAACACTTGAGACAGTGTCAGTTTTCAAAAATATAATCCTAAACATCTTGACCTGGTATTCGCAGGTTTATGTGCTTTACGAGATCTGGATTTTGGATAGGTCTACGTCTGCATATATTGGACCGCTGCCAGGTTCTCCTTTCTCCCCCTGGATTGAATACCCTTCATACTTTCACTTATGCCCTCCCTCGAGCCGAAATGGCATGAATGTTGACAATAAGTCTACCGCCTTCTACGAAATGACTTACTTCAGGAATTTTTAATCCTGCGAGGAAATAGGTACCTCCACCACATAACAATTCCTGTAATTTAGTCATTATTCAGTTTGTAGAATGAGTAGTATTCTTGGCTTTTATATTTAGATGTGTCCGTTTGAAAGCTTGTCAGAAGGTGTGCCCCCCTGTCGTCGACTTATGATTCATAATCATTTACATACGTCTAGCTTGATCAAGTTATGACTCCAAATGGGTGTATGTTACTACCTCACACAACTTGTATGTAAGTAATACTGTATTATTTGCAATTGTTCAATGGTCGGTGTCTTTATGCAGGCAACAATAACTGATCACATATAATGACAACTTATGTTTTGGATGGTTATCACCTGGGGCTATTGTAAAAGACCTACCAGGCTCGGGGCTTGAATTACAGAACCTACCGCCGCCCCTTGATTTTAAATCTGGGTGGTCGCAGAGGCGTAGTCGATACTTCAGGTACTATGTATGGGGTACCTCAGGCACTTTAATGTACATAAATAATTTGATTAAATATTCCATATTTCTAACAGATACGTAATACTTCAAACCGATATAAACGTTTTCAATACAAAGGGACATTTTTTAAATTAAATAAACCCTTGTGTATTGGATATTGGAGACGATATTACAATAATTATAACAGTTCCATGAGGGGCTTTTTATATACAATTCTTTAAACACCAGTGCACTTATTTTGATTGCGTTTATGGCTATTTAGGAACTCCTATTATTTGTGTCATAGCAAATATAATAAATGATATCTTATGATATGTACAAAGACTGAACAAATTATAACCATTGATAGTTCGCTTAAATTTACTACCCAACTGCAAACAGTAAAAATAATGTATTATATAAGCCGTAATTACTATCAAATATGCAAAAAGAATTGAACCGGGATATATCCCTCAGCGTATATGACAATGCTGCTATCACCACTTTAGAATTCGGACATATGATGTAAGAAAAGCTGAAACATGTTAAACAACTCCAAACCCAACAAAATAAAGCATCTGTAGGATACCGGGAAAATGTAGATGAACTGCAGAATCAGCGGCAATGAGTATACCACTAGAGATAAGAAGAAAACTGGATTTACTATAAAAGAAAAAAAGTATTAGTCCAAAGAAAATAAATACTAGGAATTTCAACCCTGACAGAATAAATCTTATATTTCCCTTTCCAAAAAGTCAGAAAATAAAAACTACTTTTATTATAAAATTCCTGTATATTGGATTTGTTTATTTATTGTTCGGACATTCAAAATGCTACAAAACCAAAAGAATCAACCAAATTGCTCAAGAGGTAAAACCGCCTGAGATTTTATTACGGACCATTTTCTATTAGCATAATCATTACTACAGACACAGTGGCCAGTTTCTAACCGGTTTTCCTCATTTTTGAGTTGTACCTGGTATTTTTTCTAAACATAAACTGAATATAGAGATTGGAATCTAAGTGCAATCGGATATTAGTAGGCCTACCTATTAGAGAAAATATGCATGTGGTGCTATATACTTTTAATGACCAATTAAACCGTCAAAAGAATAATAGCCATATTTCGTTGGTCCCGAATAATCTTACGAACAAAAGTGCCATCCCCAGAAATAGTTCCTCCCTCCCTTTCACAAAGTCATTATTTTACCCTGTATCATGTCCTATAACCCGCGCTTTGGCCAGCAGGGGTGGCGTAGGGAGCCTCAAAGTATAGCGCAGTTGATTGTATACCTTTAAGTAGTACCTGCATATTCGACAACTGCAGGGAGATGTAGCAGACTCCCATGCCCTCGCGCCTACCACCTGTCCAGTTTGGAAATAACTTCCCAGGTGACCCCCTCCTTTACCTGAGAATAAGCAACCGTCTGCTTTGTCACTTTACAGAGAATATTGCCATCGAATGACCGGGCTACTTGACACCTCTCAGTGAATCCTCGCCCCTGATTACCTGAGCATTTGCTGATTTAACCCTCCTTCACCTTCCAATGCCATCTACTCTCAGGAGGGGGTGGATCGATCTGGACAGCGGTTTCAAGAGAGCAGTGGGGTTGTACAACATCTCTAATTGTTTCCCTGACACAGAGGCAAATGGTCTACCAACAGTGGTCTCTCTTACCGACAAAGAGAATCCCATCTTTAGGCAGTTGGGTAGCTTTTCAGAAACCAATTGCTTCAAAAAGGGACATTTTCAGATACATCCTATTACCAAGGCACATAACACTCGTGCTTGAATAGCGCGTATTCGTGTCTGGATAAGTTGTTCAGTTTATCTTTGATCCTTTTAAATTGCTCTTAAGTTGAAGTGTTGTAACTTCTGATCTTTACAAAACCTCTCCCACCGGCTTTGTAACCTAACACCTCGTGATCCGGGGTGTCCTATTTTGCTAACATCTTGTAAGTTTGATCTTTTACTCTAAAGTTTGATTTATAGATGGTTATGGCCATGTTTATTTTAATGTTCGAAGCCTGTTATGCTATTGGATTTCCTTCCGTTGCGGCGATGTAGTTTAGTCTTTTAATATGATACATGTGCTTGACGCTTGCAATAACAGAGCTAAAGCCCATTATCGAACGTGGAGAACTATGCATTGCATGTTGCAAGAGTGGGAACATGACTAGTCGTGTATATAATGTGGCTATATTGAACAAGAAAGAAAATGGAACACATCCCAGATTTAGGCGTGTTGACCACACAATTTAAATTGCAGTATTACTACGATGCGTCCCGCTATTCACTGTGCTAGCTCAAACTTGATGTCTGCATCTAAGTATTAAGTAATTACGCAGGCTGAGCTAGAGAGATAATTGGAAAGTCGCTTTTCAACGATTTTTTTCCCTGGAGGTGTGTTCGCGGTAGGGCATCTTTGGAAGATAGACCTCAGAATTATGATTGTATATCACCAACGAGACTAGTTCCAGTCTCGTTGATGTCACCCAACTAAGTGCATCAACATTACTGGTAATTTGATTACTCATAATTATAAGAGAGACAGTCTCTACCTTAGGACGAGAACCAACTGCTATGCTATGAACAATACACAAGTGCCCTCTGTAGGGAAATTTCAATTTCAATTTCAATTTCAAACATTCTTTATTGTCTTTTTTGGTACAAAACAATATTGGTTATCCAACTCTGGCGTGCCAGATCTTCCTATGGGTGCCGGAAATCGGATCACTGGATCCCACGTGAGCCTACGTGGATCCTACGGACTGGACAGTGGTCATTCTGACACTCTGAAGCGACCAGCCAGATCAATCTTCGAGTCGATACATACTACACAGAGGGTGCATTGCACTATATACGATAAGATTGTGTCTTAAATGCCTCGTAACTTGCTCTTAAAGTTACGACTAAGACGGCTTTATGATACGAGGATTGTGCATTGCAGAATAGAATCTTAGAGGCCTCTTAGTCGTGTCTTACCAAGACCTTACGACAGACTTACGATGGACTTACAACGGACTTACGAGGGTCTAGAGGGGAGAATATTTCATGATACACCTATTCTAATTGTCTCATCGATCAGGGTTGAATGAGAATAATGTCATTATATGATGTAATGTTAATACCTGGGTAAAAAAAATTGTAAATCTAAAATCAGAAAAATTGTGGTGAGTAACATTTATAAGGAGAGGGTGAGAGGGGTGAGAGATAGTAGAAAGAGAGAGAGAGAGAGAGAGAGAGAGAGGAGAGAGTGGAGACAGAGAGAGAAAGAGAGAGAGATATATAGAGAGAATTAAGGGAGATGTCATCTAGAACTGTTTCTTTGATATATAGCAAGGAAACATCCTTTTTTTCATTTTTTCATTATTATTCTATTTTCTGTTTTTCATATTTTCATTCGGACATTATATGTAATTCGAATTCAGTAAGCAAATTGATAATCGGCCTCGAGGTCGCCAATAATGTTATTTACTATATGTCATTTTCAAATTATATATGTAATACTTTGTATGATTTATTACGGCAGATACCCTTGAAAATCGCTTAAATTAATTTTTGAGCGAATGTGTATGTCTGCATTTTTCTGTTAAATATGAAAATAAAATTCTTTAAAAAAAAGATAGAGGAGCTAATTTACCTGTAAACCAAAAGGGACGAGTGGGAGGGGCGGGAGGAAAGGGCAGGAACGGGGAGAGGGACAGAGGAGGGAGAGGGAGAGGGAGAGGGACAGAGGGAGAGAAATGTCGGTCCAAAAATTCAAACTGAAACAGAAGATATAGGTTGAGAAGGAGAGAGAGAAGGTGGGGGGGGGGGGGGGGAGAGACAGGGAGAGAGAAGAGAGAGCAGAGACTGTTATCATACCCCGATTTGTATATTCCATTAATCACTTTAGGACTTTACAGTACTTAAATATTGTCAACAGATTTTAGTTTGTTTTCAATCTATGACCCGAAATGCTTAGCATAATTTATATATAATATAATATAAAAAAAGAGCTGTACAATAAATCGGTTTCCATGGTGACAGGTATCATGCTATATACCAATTATATACCTATCAGTGTAAACAATGATAGGATTGTGGTTTATGTGGGGGACATGGGTTCGAATCCCAGTCTTGGCAGGTTTTTTAACAGCCATGTTTGGCTAAGATGTCCTAAGATATGCTAAGAGGGATTTATCCACACCTGTTTTGGTGCTGATAAATTCTTAACTTTACGAGGGCTCTGAGAGTACTCTGAGAGTAAAATCGTATATAGTGCAATGCAACTTTTGCTAAGAGGGAGTTACGAGGCCTCTAAGAGTGGTTTAACACAGAATCGTATATAGTGCAATGCACCCATAGAGTAGCTATACCAATCTACATCCAAACACGATCCAATTAATGGCAATCGAACCAGGATCCTATAGTTTATGACAGGATAATGAAACAACGGTGATTTCTCTCTGATGTCGATGTGCGGAAGAAGGAATACCATTAGTCCCTGTTCATCAGTTAACATCCCCATAAAAACAGCTGGGCCATGGGGTAGGCTCGCCTATAGCTCCCTCCTTCTGTCTTGGCTTTAATCCTCTCCCCTCGATATCACATAGCCGACGTTTTATGACACTTGAATATCATGTAGCCGACGTTTATCTTTATGACACTTAAATTACCAAAACATTGGGTCTCTCCCCCTTCCTTCCCTCTTCCCCCTTCCCCCTTTCCGCCAAACTATACACAACTCCACTATAAATAAAGTAGAGACGATTCCTATACCCCTAAAGAACTCAGCATATTACGGAAGCGTTGGGTTAACTAAATAATTTAAAGCAACTCACCCAGAGATTTGTAGGGTTATTTCTACTCTATTTCGAAATCTTTGGAGGTACTAGAGTTTATATGTAATCCCTTCGGCGGGCATCGTTACATCGTTAGATGAATCTTGAGAAAAATTAACTCACCTGTTGCTAAACAATTTTGTCAAACTAAACTCATATATCTCATCAAAAATTTCCTTGAAATTCATTTGTGACCTCACATTTGTTGTACAGGTGCGTTCGCACTAAAGTATTAATTTAAAAGCAGAGCGAATATGGGACGATGGTTTTAGAAAAATACCTCAGGAGAAGTGGATGACAGTCGTTTAAATCCACTTCTGATATATTACAGTTATCTCATGCCGGTCGTTTGAAAGGCAAATTCTTTGGCGATTAGTGTGACCAGAGGTCAACGGATTTTATCGACCAATACTCTGTACATGAAGTTTCCAGACTTTATTCAGTGGTTAAAGAGAGTTCAGTACCGTGGGAGATTTACTGGGAGAATTGCAAGTGGAAACATAAATTTTCAAGGCAATTGATAATGTCTCAATCAGAACCTCCAGAGATTAGAGCTATGACTTTATCAGACTGTAGAGTTTACTGGGATACTTATGGGTATAGGTTCTCACTTCTTTGGTAAGACTTAGATTCTCCTTTTACCTTATAAGGGCAAGAAAACAACTATACTGAAATAAAAGAAAAAGAGTATTCAGATGAGAAAGGCAGACGTGCTTGAAACTATAGAATGGCATATTTTACATTTGTTCATGAGAGAATTGCATATATTTTCAGTATGTAAACATATATAGCATTGGTCAATGGTTCAGTTATAAATGTTCAGTCATATGACTATAGGAGCTGGCTTCTATGATAATGTCATGTTGGGTGCATGGGCTTCGACCTTTCGGCTTGAAACTGGATTAATCACTGCATGGAGTTCCTACATATACGGTCGAAATTCCTTCCACTTATCAACGAGTGTTAATATAGTCTCGTTGCACTTATTAATCCAGTTATTTCGACAGCAGCCAGTGAATCATGAATACAAAGTAAGATCTATAATAGTTGTCATCAAGCTATTATTCACGTACGAACGACTTCCAAGGAGGACAAACTATATTATAATTAGGTATATACTATGAACACCATAGTATATCACTATTCGAAAAAAAAACCCTCTTATTTCCGGGTATGTCTATGTCTTTATTGACTAAGTACTAACCACCGAAGTCATTGTTGAATGTTATAAATGAGGGGGTATTGAGGGGAATGTTGATCTACTCTGGGGAGAGACTTAAGGTTCAAGGGGGAAATGAGGGATCGTTGTGGTTATATTGAGGGGGCCATTTCAAACTATTGTCCAAACATTGACCATCTATGCCACATCAGCCCATTCTGTCCCGGCATATAATTCCCCCGACGGATGGACTCACAGCATGGGACCACATCTTACCCGTATAGAACAGAAGTCAGGGGTGGAGCTACAGTTTTCCTGGAATGTGTACATATTGAAGAACGCAATGAATACATAATGAGGGTGGGAAGGTCCTATAAATCGTGCCTCCCTTAGTACGTCTCGTCAGCAGTGACTTAAGATGGTGGTTATAGCAAGTATTTCAGAATTTAATTTGATTTTTAGGTACCGGTATGTCTTATATTTATTACCTTATAAGCCTGGAAAAGCATTTGGTTTAACCAAGAGACTACCCTCTAGTCTCGTTGGTTTAACACAGTTTTGGTAATTTAACTTGCGTTCTATAGTGTTCAAAATATATTGCATATATTTATATCGAAATAAATCAAACAGCATATGGCTGATGCGCGAAAGCATTTTGGTTTTAAGTTTGTATGTTTAGGGTGGACTTTTACCCCAGAGCCAACCTTGGCAACTTCGATATCCGCCCAAGACAAGAACCGCGACAGCAAAAGGGATAACTTGATTTACAGGACTTTGTTTTGTGGTCAAGACACTTCCGTCTAGATAAAGACCAGAAGTAATGATGGCTTTGCTGGTAAAGCTGAGGTCTTAAGTCATTCGATTCCCAGTCATTTAAAGGAGGTTTGACGTACAGTTCGCATTTAGGTATGCTAAACGGTTAGATAAATTTGACCTACAGGCCTTTAACAATGCATGCGCCCCTAATAAAGCCTCTTTGATATTTGGCAAATATTAGGGCGTTTCCTCGAAATTATGTCTATAGTTGATTCATTTATCGGGGTAAAATATCGTGAGACAGTCTCGGGCGAGCAATCAATCAAGACAAACCGGTAATACAAGTGTTCAACAAGTAGCATATGGTCTATTATCTTTGATAGCAATACTGAGCCCTTCATTCATAGAATAAATAGGTACATATGTAGGTATTTGAATGAGCGAATTTATCATCGATTTGCCTGTAATTTACAATACTCCGAAGGTGGTCCCATTTACCAAAAAGATTAACATAGGTGCACCGTTTACAGGTTAAGCACCTGCCCTTAACAAGAAATAAAAGCAGACCTTTCCTGGATTAAGAGCACATTGGAAAGCTTCTTTTATTTATCAGCGCACAACACAAGGCAGTTTTATAATATCATTACAATTATCCTGATGAATCATACGATCTCATTTCAAATCCTGGTTTATGTTTTTAAAATAACATAAACCAGGATTAGAAATGAAATCCTAGGATTCATCGGAAGACCCAAATCGGGAGGCAAATCGGCTGTGTGTGGGCAGGGTTTATTAAGAGGTTCTTGCGAATCCAAATCTCATTTATATATAAACGACTTGCCACCTCTCACCCCTCGCCCCTAACCCCTCGCACGCCCACTGCATGGTTAACCAAAGTTCGGACATGTGTATTGTTACCTATCTATAACAAAAATAGAGTTGTACATTCAGTAGTACAAAAAGAGTAGTATATCACACCCCGATAGCGTGCTTCCCCTCTCACCCTGATATGACCAAACATATGCCAAACGTAGCTAAGCTCAATAGGGTGTGAAGCAACCAATGCCCTTAGAAGTAGAATATGATAGAACCAATGATCAAAGATACAACATAAGTCATAAGCATACATCTCCTGGCATTCCCATCTCATTTGAATTGTGTGGTCATAGGGATTTAATTTTCTGCAGAATGTTTATTTCATCGGAGACTTTAAGAAATCATAGGATACCTATATATACCCCTAGGACATGAATACATTTTAGACAAAGATTTAATTAGGGGCTACCAAAAAAGAAACATTCGTGATAACAGGTTTATCTGTTTTTGAAAACCAAACATTGTAACATGGTTATAAGCTCGTGTCCAGAATAAAAACGCATTAAAAAACCAACAGCAAAAAACCTTCAGGTGCTCAAAGACTCCCTCTTGCCGTCGCGGCTCAAAAATTCCCCGTACAAATGTTCTGGTAGATTAGGTCGGTATTACAGGAAAACTTTTTAACTTTTAACAAACTTGGCATATATATAGGCAAATATACAAATATGGGCATCAGACAAAAACAAAGAAATGATGTCTGCTAGATATCCTAGACCCTAGTTCCGAATACTTATGTTTCCTGGGCGAATTATGTGATTAATACCTTACTTTTAACCGGGATATTGTTATAATTTTTTGCCTAGCGCAGATTATTACCACATTTGAAAATAGGATATAGTCTCTTCATTATACTCCATGGTCCTATAGATCTATCGACTACGCCCACAGACAGCGATACATGAAAGGTTGAATACCCAAGTGGTTCAAATCCCGTATTTCCTTCCCACGCGATTGATCTTCCTCTCTCACGATTGCTAATTATCTCCCATCGAGCGACTTATTGTGTAGGTGAGGCGAAAGAAGAGAATTGCATTTGCACCTTTGAATGACAAAGAACAATCATACGTGGGTTGTTAGAGTACATTATATTTGTTTCCATTGTGATAATAATTAGCATAGATTTGCGAGTGACAATGGATAAAATCCCGTAAATTCAGTAACTAAGTCGTAAAGCCAGGAAATCATGGTAGTACAGATAGTATAAGTCCCAGCCTTGGAAGATGGAGTTGGTGGGTTTGAAGTGGTAAGTCAGCTTTTCTAAAAGAGATCATTATACTTGATACTCACATGGAACTGGAAGCTACTGGAGGGCATCCAAAATTGGAAGAGGTATATTCAGGGTAGGGAAGACGCCCCCGCTCTCCTTGAATCCCGAATCCCGACCTAAAATACACCCCAATCCCGGTTCCCCAAAAGGTATTCCCTGTACTTTTGATAGCTGACATTGATTTTACCAACGAGAATAAATTCAAACTCGTTGATTTTACCTCAAGAAGTAGGGATAGGGATATCATTGTACTGAAGGCGTATCCAAACCACACAGCAAGGCATGATTTGAGTTCTGTATCCAATCAGAAGGCTAAGATATTGACAACAATTCAACATTAGTTTGCAGAGTTATTAGCATAAATATTAATTTATACTAATAAACTTTATTCAGCCCAAACCAATTTTATTCTATTGTGCATTATTCTTCATGTGAAAACAATCCCGAAACTATCCCAAAAGATGTTCGAAATTGTTGTCACCCAAAGTAGCTGATAATATCCTTTTCACGTCGATTATCGGTAGACAAAGCCCAGAAATAAAACTATGTGTTCTGGATTATGTTAGCAAAACGTTGAGAACAAAAAGAAGACATATTCGTAGAGACGTTGGACATTTGGTATTTTTCACAACGAACATTGCAGAAAAAGCAGGATATAGGTCCCTCCAAAATTGGAACCTATAGCTCGTTGTGTCACTCTATTGCACTCATTTTTGCCACGATTATGTTACCAACACATTTTTAAACGCTTTTACTGAGTGCTATTCATGTCCTTTTCCTGTTTTAAACACATTTCCCCATGTTCACATCACAATAGACTAGAGTGTGCTTTGCCTGTCAGATAATTTACACCCTATAGAACAATAAAAATGGTTCCCTGTCAATCTGAATACAAGACCTTGATGATGTGTGTCCGACCCGGGCAATTAAATTGGACTAATATTTGTATATACGTTGGATATTGTTTTCTCTAAACAATCACCCTGGGCATTATCTTACATGTGCCAGTCACACGCCCATCAAGTTCAAGTAACACATCTGTCAACAAGCAATTTTTATCAATTTAAGCCAGTGCCTCCACAAGAGCAAGTAGGAGCCAAATACTTTTACAGCGTATAACGACGGATCCAATTATTGTCTTCTTCACGGGTTGACTGGGGTGTATAGCATATAAGTGGCTCCGCCATCATTCCCCTATTATTCTAGGCAATTTAAGAACACTATTAATATTCGGTATTAGGTTCACAAGGGGACGTTTGCTGGGAACTAATTCAACAGTCATCCCAGTTTGTACGTAGGGTAAATGAACTAAGTCTCAATGGGGTTTATCGGTTCAACGACTTCATTATTATAAACAATCAAATAGGTAGGAGCTTTTGTCAGAATGGTAATATTTGATCTTGTAAGAAAGGGTTGGATAATGATATAATAGTTGTAGTGATTAATATACCTACTTCAATGCAATCCAATAAATTATCATGTTAGTAATTAAGCGATTTGTTTAAGGATAATAACTACAATATTTTGACATGTTCGATTGTTTTATCTTGTATCTGAAAGGTATGCTTTGGGAAAGGTATACAGAGACCCAAAATGAAATAGACAATTCAAAGCAATAGGATAATAAATTGCACTGGGAATGCATCTTAATAGGTTAAATGAGTGAAGAACTTTCCTAAATTTGAATTTTAAAATTCTAAAACACCCCATTCAAATGATATGATTTCACCCATATTTTAAATTGCATTCACAAAGACAATTCAGGATATATCCGAGAATATAAATTCTATTAAAGTGTCTGAAAACAGCTAGTATCCATCGTACTATTAAATGGTGCAGATATCATATTTTTCCATTTTCATTACGCACAATTCTCAACACTCCAGTGGTCAATGATGAAATCCGCCTGGAATAGACTGGTCCATGTACCATGTTCCATGCGCAAAAAATAATCAAAATATACATTGAGTAGCTATTCTAATATTCGTTTCGGCGAATGTTTGGGGAGAAATAAATGAGGACGTAAAGACATGTTCTTGCTTTCATTGTAGACAGATAGATGGATAGATAGCACGATGTTGGTACAAGGTAGGTAAGGCAAGACTGTCGTCTCTATTAACGTTGACATGAGCTTTTATAGCATAAACCATATTAATATTGAAGAAGATAAATAATTGGGTGACCATTCTCCAGCTTTTTCTGGACCATTCTCTGGCCACTCTGTTGCCCAGGGCATCGCCACATGTATACAATACTTGTTTTAGCACATATAAAGCTAAACTGGCATTTACCATAATATCTGTTAATGATCCTTTTAACTATGCCAAACTATGACAAAAGCGATTTTTCTTTAATTAACACAAACTATATTCAAATTATATGCTAACATGCGCTCCCCCACCCCCACACTCCGCATTCTTTGTTATTTTACTATGTATTGATATTTTTATCGTTACCACTTATTCTTATATTCAACTTTGTTTAAATATATATACATGATTTAACAAAGCGATCGACAAAAATCAAATGCTTCTGGAAACAATAACACACATATATACAAAAAAGGCAATATTCCCATTGAGTTATTCCCATTAACAACATGGTGATGCTGCCGTACTATCCACCCTAGCGGCAGCAGGGAACATCTCTACCAGTGCCAGGCAAGAACATCGAGCTCCAGCCAGTCCCGCCAGGCAGCGACTCACAACGCCACTGAAGACACCCTTTCATGGGTGGTAGGAAAAGTCTACGCCTCCATCGTCATGGGATCCCACAGTCGCTTAACACAACGCACTTGAGCCACGCTGTGGAACAAGATACTTCTGTTGTTCAAATTAAGCTCTTGCACTTTACGATTGTAACTGTGTTTTGGGGTCAAGCGAATTGGTCAAGCGAATTTACCCTCGTTTGTACATACATCTTTAAATTTATACAGATTTACAGTCATTCATTCGAGATCATTACATCATAATTCTTATACTGTTCTTTATTCAACAATTAGCATAGTTATTTCCTGTTTCTTCTAGTGTTAGTCTCTCCTGTCTTCCTTAATGTAACCCAGGTACAAGATCTTGGTACAGTACAGTACCAAGTTGACTTGGATTAAGTCATTTAGTCACTACAGTACAGTATTGACCACAATAAAGATTCTGAACAACAACAATAATTTGTACAGTATATATAAGACTTTTGAAAAAAAGTCACCCCAGTAGTAATTTGTAATAATATGCGGATCCGTAACAGGTTTTATTTTTTTTTATGACTCGAGCCCACGAATTTCTACTGCAGAAGTGTATTATTTTATGCCCAAATTAGTACTACTGGGCTGTGAAACTATTTAATAGTTCAATTTGTGAAATGTTTAAACATTAATAGGCGCTGGCAAGAACTGCAGTTGTACATAATTTGCAGTTATGGTATGGCAAAGCACTTCTATAATATCATTATTTCCCATGTGAATTTTTTTAAACCAACAAGTATTGTGTTTTTTTTAGAAAACATTACAGAGTTTTGCATGGTATAACATATGTACAACAGTTACAAATAAACTGTCAGTCGAACTGACTTTAAAAAGACCTAATATATCCCTAATATGGATATATATACCATTAATAGGGAGATAAGGAAATCATTTTAGGCAAGATGAAGTGAGGGGTTGTTTTTTTTATTATAAACATACGACATTATATAATCTGAAATGTTATTATGACCCCAAGAATCATTTTTAGAACAGGATCTAGTGGTGAAGGGACAATAGTTTAAAAAATGTATGGAACTGACTCCAGTTGTCAACGGCAGTGCCAGCGGCGGTGCGGGTGCGGGAGTCTGTGGCGTTACTTGCTGCTGAAAGTTGCCTGTTAACGTACAGCCTATGGGGTTAAATGAATGGTCAATGAAAACCCTCTGTCACCTGGTTTCAGGAAATATTCCTAAGTACAAGTAGTGCAAGAACTATACGCCTCTTGAAAGACAACACATCCGGCTTGGATTCCAAGGTTCACTGAGCATATATATATATATTCTTATTTTTTTTTGTTTATTTTTCATTCCTATCATTTAGATCCCACTTTGGGCTTTCGGGCCATACATGGTTTATTAATCTGAAAATGGGCATTTTGTACATAAAATGATAGAATATAGCTGAAAATTGACGTTTTTGAAAACTTAAATAAATAAAATTAGAACGTAGACACTCAAGATTATGAATTTATGTCAAAAGTTCTACTTCATAAAAGGGATCCGACCATTTAATGAGCGTTTTTTTTGTTCAATTCTGGGAAAAATATAAGAGATTATTTTTATTTTCATGTTTTGGCTTTAAAAATGGCTAAAATCACAGGGTGCCTACGTCGGGGCAATAAAGGCTGTAAAAAATATATTAAATTACCCCCCAGTATATAGAGGTAACTACGATATGCATATAAATAATATTCATATATAATATTCATGAAAGGAAAAAATCAAATTTGTGTGATTCCTCCATTAAATTTTCATGGTAGGCAAATTTATTTGAAAAGAAATGAATTTGGCTAAAATCTGCAGGTACCTACGTCGGGGTGCAATTTATTTAACTATTCTGTTAAACTTCACCTTTCAAACTCCTTGTGTCTATTGAGCAATGTGTAATAGTAATGACTTTAAATTCTGACGTAGGCAACCCTCCCCCCCCCCCCCGCCCCCGACAAAGGCACCCACCCTCATGTAGGCCCATGGTGGCAGCAAGTAGACTATATATCATATTTAGTCCTGATAAGATACATATGATTCTCAGTGTGATGACTTCAAGATGTGCAGACAAATACCTAAATGTTTTCCAGCCGTTTTTGTGAATGATTGGGATTGGTGCCTACGTCCGGGGTGTTTTAAGTTTTTAAATGTTTAAAATGTTTAAAAACCTCTACACACTAAAGACCCTCTCAAACCTCATAAGATATGCCATCCAATATGTTGGGAAGATTATAATGATAAAAGCCAATTCTTATTTGGCAGTAATTCCTCACAGTTTTAGCTCATAAATCAACAAGGCTTACACCGACGTAGGCACCTAGGGAAAAAAAGTTAAACATTCAAATTGATGCTGAGAGAAATATTCATCCAATCCAGTAGCGATTTTCAGGTAGGATTTCCCGACTATACTCTACTTAACAACTCCCAAAAGAATTTTGAATTTTGAGGTTGAAAAAATGTATTTACTTTTTGAAACCCCCATTTTGTGAAAATTGACCATATATAATATATATATATATTTATATATATATATAATAAACGTGATACGGTGATTTTTTTGTCATGCATGTTCTTGGAATCTGTTATGTCACCAGCAGTTTTTCTGCTCTGTACAATTCCGTCGACCCTGTCCGAAGGGGGGGGGGGGGGAATTGGAGATCGGGTGGGGAGAGAAAAACAGGTATGAGAGACAGAGAAGAGGGGGGGGGGGAGTGTGGGGAGAGAGGGGGACCGTCCAGAGCAATTAGCACTCCTGGTGGGACCTATAGAGCCCCCAGGGAGGGGTGGGAGGTCTGGGACAGGGAGGCAGGGTGGAGGTGGGGGTCTGGGTGGGTCAGTGCCAAGAAATAGGACACCTATCAGTCTATCAGTTCAGCCCCTTTTTCTAATATAAACGTTTCGGCCAACCAGATCTAAAGGGACCATGATAACCCCTCTCCACCAATCACTACCTTTGGGCCATTTCTCTTATATAACCCTTCTACCCAACCAGAGCAATAGGACCATTTAGTTAACCCCCTTCTACCAATAGCAGGCATTCTGCCATTCTTCTTGTTTAGCTTTCGACCAATCCCCTCTATTAGGCCCTTATTCTAACCATTATCTCCAAAGTGCCATCTTTCCAATATAAACTCCCTCCTCCCCTTAGTATAAATATTCTTATTGGATTATTATCATTCTTATTGGACTTACTGGGATTTACCCTCAGCCTGGGATACTTAGGATTACCTTGGGGCCAGACCATCTTAGACTTGGACTACCTGGAGGTACTGCCTGCACAGAGACAGAGACTTGTAAGTCCTTGTGAGGAGTATCTCTAGCTATGTCTCGTCTGAGGGTGTGCCTGGGTCCAACAGCTCCTCTAATTGGATTTACTGTGTGTGTTATTGTACCCCTGTATACTTTCATGCAGATTTTGTGAACCTGTGTATTGAGATCGTGTGAACCTGTGTACTTCTATGAGGATCTATATGTGAAGTCTACCATAGTAATAAAGAAGCAAGAGAGAGTATTAGTTGAGACCTGCATTTACATGGATTTATTATCGTCGCAGCACGCTACCAACATCTGATAAATTACCATCTTATCGAGATAAGCGATCCAATGAAATGTAAGACCCTTGATCTGAATACCTCTATCATGGCTTCGGCGAGTATACCAGCCTCGAGTATACCAGCCTTGGAGATGAGAAACTCACCACCCCTCTCTCCGCTCATCACCGAACCGTCATGTTCAGCTCGCGACTCACACATGGCAGAGTCTGACTCTCTGACTCTGAAGACGAGGCCTGGACAGCTGGCGCATATGATAACTCTAACCCCAACCCCCACCCCACCTTCTCCTCCTCCAGCTCCTGTGCCCATCTTGGAATGCGCCCAGACCCTCCAGCGTGGGACCGCGGCCAAGGTCACCAAGTTCAATCCCTGGCCGATCATGGAAGAACCCGGCTGGAACATGTAAATCACCCTAATTACCCTAATAACCCTGAGTTCCGTGGTGAGGAATTATTAGGAGGTCAGGTAAATGAGCGACTTGCGCAAAATGCTGACAGTATATATAGTATGTGGAATAGCAATATAGGAACATGGATCATTATTCCTTGAATCCTATATTGGTATGTGAAATTATGAATTTGTAACCTGTATGCAAAGATCACTTATATAGGAAAAGGGGAATAAGATATTTTTCGTTGTATTGATCACACATAGATATCCCTGTTCTCTAATAGCATTCATAGCAGTCTTCACAATGGAACCATTCTTGCTATGTTATGTCTCTTGACCTTTGTTTAACATCAAGATAAAAATATTCGGGGTGAAATTCCTCACCGGCGAAGATCAAATTCACCACATGCTCTATCAAATAATTCATATGTACGCCTCCTTTATGTGTACATAAAAAGGACTCCTCACACTTTGACGCAGATACATATGATATTGTATGGATTTGTGCAAGCTGATCCAACCAAACAAAAGTTTTAGCTTTTGTTTGTTTATTCAGCTCATTCCTGGATCGCTAAAGTCCATGCGGGGGAGGAGAAGCAACAAAGGGAAGAGCCAATGCTCTCCACCCTTCACACCTCTACTTACAGTTGGCGATGAGCCCATTAAATACCAGGCACCAACCGCTTCCTAGGTAGTCGGCTTTATATCCCAGCTCCTCAAAGAAGATACTGTGCAGGTAACAGAGAAGCATTAAGAGACGAGTTGGATAATGAAATGCGGAAGCACGAGGAGAAACGCCCTCACTCGCTTACGCTATATCATTTAGCCTTGATCTGCACTTAGTTGTCAGAAGTACTTTTCCTTCAAAACATGATTGGAAATGCATTATCATTTTGTTATTGCTTTGGCTTTAGGCGCTCATAGATTCCCTTTGTCAGGTTCAGCAGTGGTCAGTGGAACATAATTATTTAAAACCATTAAAACATTGCTTGAAGAGCTGCCACCTCTTTTTGGACATATGGTCTAATTGTATTCTTTTGTAAAGCTTGAAACTCTAGATTCTCTACACTAATTATATCTTGTAAAATATATCGTCAAATATAATATATCATCAAATACTATTAAGTAAAGTAAAGTATTAAGTAATTCTATTAAGTAAAATTAAGTAGACCCATGTCATTATGTTATATGAGCGATGATAATTATTGTATAATTAGGTTTAACTATTTAAAAGAATCTATTTTCACCAATCACCCTTGATCATATCTCAGACTAAAATTGATGCACTATTTTATTTGTTATGCTATCTGCATTTGACTGAAGGTAACCTTTTTCTTTTCACCTCCCACTCTTTTCAGAACTGTTATTCGCTTACCTGGTGTGAGTATATAGATATAGGTGGTTTAAGTATTTTTTATGTATTAGATCAGAAAATCCATGCGTTCTTGGATGTAAGTTTAAACGACCGTTACCACAAAATAAAATAAAACTGTATAGACCATTTGACATTGTTTGGCCAAAGATTTGTTAAAGAAGGACATCCACAAGCATAGGTAACCAAAAACCACGGTCATCTGTATTAACTTGCATTGGATGGAGTGAACACATGGTGTTTCCTTTGGACAAGTCTCGAATTACATAAGTAATTTATGTACTCAAGAAACGCATGCATGAAGGAGTAACATTTCTGGTATGTCTTAGGAATGCTGTATCCTTGACGGATTCTCAAGAGTGTCATGCCGTTTCTCAGTATAAAATTTGTAGAAATCAACCCAGGAACTGGGTTGTATTTCTGTACCCATTCTATACCACTAGAAATTATACTTTATAAGTATACTTTATAAGTATACTGTTATTGGAAAATCAAATCAGTATACTGTTGCATGGGTCTACTTACTTTTACTTAATAGTATTACTTAATATTTTACTACTAGGAAGAAAGTAAGCCAGAATTTGAAAATTGTGTGTCACTATAGGGACGTATCATCATGAATTAGTCAGGTTTCTGCATCTAAAAAAGTTGATTGTCTTTTAATCATCTGCTTAACATAGCCATTGAGATTTAAAAGAATAGTGATTCAAGAGTGTAATTCGGCTATCATTCGGATTTTGACGTTGCCTATATACATTTTCCCATTTGATGGATTGATATATTCTTTTTATCTCCGACTGACCCTCTATTCAAATTCTTTTTGTAGTGGGTCCGCTGTATCTTACCATCTACGCTGCCTACCACGCCAACACCATGCTACGGCAGCGAAGGGCACCTCTACTAGAGCTGGGCTTAACACCTAATGCCAACCTGGGTACTGTTTCATAATGAATGAGACATAGCCAGATTTATTTTGAAAATGTGTGAATGGTGTTCAAATGTTACAAAGAATGTCCCAATCTGGTGTTTCATAATGTAGGACATTCGTGGGAACATTCAATATTCACGGGAACATTCGCGGGAACATTCACAGCGCTCACCGGTCACTGTAGTTGGGGCAGGTGGGGGAGTGGGGATCGCACCCACTCACGCGTGGTGCATTCAAGCATGATCAGACTGTAATCACAGACAGTGAGGCGCCATATGGGCTAGCTGAGAGGGTTAGGGAGTAAGTTCTCAAAGTCGCTACGAATTTTCTCAAAGTCCTGCGACTTTGATGAGATTCTCAACTTTAATTATGAAACGGAATTTTTCCCAAAATAATGGGATGTTTTTCTACTTAATTCCTATGTCCCTGATCATGAAACAGAGCCCAGTTCCAGCAGGGGGAGATGCTATATGAACATTCGTACACAAGTAAAGACACCTTCCTGCAGACGGTAGGCGGAGTATAACATACATACTTCCCAAGGGGATCGGACCTTTGCTTGAAACTACGGGTTTCATTCCGTCTGAGGTCTGAATTATATCTGTTGTTCAAATCAAGCTGTTACCTTAATGCTTTGACATGGTGTTTAAGTAATGAAACCTGCTGCTAACGAATATCTCTTCGTTACTGTTATTCTTTCATAAAAGCCTCGAATCGTGCCCCCATGAATTTGTGGTTCACTACATTTTTCATTATGGAAGATATTCTTGGCTAATAATAACATTGTGTTGCAGATCACTTGTATTGGATCAATCTAAATTTGAAGGGCAATTTCTCATTTCTCAAATAATTTAGACCCAAGGCTATTCCAACATGAGGATGAAACTAATCATCTTTCACCTACGACTTTTTCTATTTTATTCTTTTTATTTAAGAACGTTTTTATTATCCATATGCAGGTACATTTTCTGGATTTTTTCATATTTCTGGCAGTAACCTGGACATTTACGTTTTGGTTATCTTCTACAATAATTCACATTTTATTTGTTTTCATAGGTAATATTAAGAATTTCTCCAATTTATAATGCATTAAATATTTCATTCTTTACACTCGGGTGACAATTTCTATATTGATATTTCAACATAATTATACATGGTGATATAATATTTATGCAGTTGCAAATTGTGATAATAATAATAATGTGATAAGTATAAAAAGCAAAAGAAGAGTAAGTAATATTTCCAGCATGAGCAAATGACAGGTTTCTATACTCCACTTAATTGCCACCTAATAGTTATGTGAGGTATCGATAAAGGCGTTTGCTAAGTAATATAAGAGAGAGATATATGGTGTATTGTCCCTTGCCGATGAGGCTAGGGGAGAACGGCAGTATACATAGAGAACGTTGATGAGTGATACAAATAATATAGCATATGCAAATGAAGACCCCATGCTGGCTCTTACCTGTCTAAATACAACTGGCTTTAACATATGATATTACCTTAATGAATAATATTACCTAACCTTTTAATACATGACATACATAACTAATACACATGCTTAATAAATCATAATTGATAATCATTATACACAACCTTACATCACATTACGTAATTAATCAATACCTACATCTAAGTATATTGTTTGTCTGTTAGGACGCTTAATGGACGGGGGGGGGGTAATTTTACAATCATTCCACCCCTTATCACATACTGACTGCCTTTCCTTTGATGTGTATACAAGTGCGTTTGCGTTGTGCGATTTTAGCATGTATATCTATACAAAAACATCAACATTATTATTATCTATTATCATATATTTCTAAAGTCAGGTCCAGAAGGCAGTTTTGGACCCCTAAGTTTTAGGGGTCATGAACACGTTTAGCCTTAGTCTTAAGGTGAGATTCCACTGGACCGCTCTTTTGGTCCGCTCATTGTCCGCTCTTTTCTTTCCATTGAGCACTAAACAAGCGGAGATAGAGCAAAACCAGAGCAGTCCAAAGAAATCGGTTCATGTGTTTTCTATACGCTCTTAAAATGTGATGTTGGCGCTTCTTTTGGACGTTATATATATATATATATAAATGTTTTTATTTCCTCAATAAACAGTTACAATAGACAGGAAAATGGATGATATACTTTCTGTGCACTCACAGCTCTTCCAAGAAACCCAGAGTTACTTTTACTTTTATTGATAAAGAACTACTAACTACTATGTCCCCATAACACTAAGATTGACATACCTTGGTACATCGTTTTCTACTAGAATATATAATAACAATAATTAAATAGAATATCAGCACCTCTAAATGTTCTCTCGGTTCATCGTCTACCACACCTCTTACTCTTACATAGTTTGTCCAGCTTAATTATGTTTTCGGTACAATCATCCTCGGTACTTATTTGGTACTTTTGTTATTCGGTAAAAAATACAAAATTTCTGTTCAGTTATTTCAGTTTACAAGACTTACATACCTGAGTTAGTTTTTTATGCTCGTGTTATATATTGATATACACATATATGGCTACACATATTATTACATTGAAATATATATATAAACATACATACATTAGTACATACATACATTAGTGTCTCTTCTTCTATTCTCGTAACATAAATGTGCGTTTCAGATAGATTCTAAAGTTTACTAGGTCGTCTACCTGTTTATTCTCGTAAAAGGTGTTATCTTTAGAGTTCCACCGCATTGGGGCCGTGTACAGACAGGATCTCATTATTCTTTCTGTGTGAGGGGTGATAGATAACCTTCAAGACTTTCTCATTACTACCTTTGCTGGACCTAAGTCCAGGCTTCCTCTCTTCAATATTTTCACCTGACAATGTCTTTTTGTATGCTATTTCAAGTAAATGTTGCACTAATATCTGTTATGTTTGATATGAGCACAACTACACGACACTCTTTCTGCCTGTTGAAGAAGCGCAATTAGAGCAGACCAACGCACTTGCTATTGATTTCATAAGGAAACAAGGGCATCAGTAGAATCGCTCTGTGCTTGTATTGCGCTAAAAATAACAGCGGATGAAGAGCGAAAGTGCACACTATGAATGAGCGAAGCAAGAGCGAGCCATGAGCGCATATACAAGCGATTCAGTGGAATCGCACCTTTAGCCTTGTGGTTAAGCTTGTCGCTGGATGTGGAATCGAGGAATGTGGCCGTCTGGACCTGACTGTCTACAAGTTTGAACCACATTAACTGTATATAATATATTGATAATAACTGGAAAGAAGAGTGCATGGTTCATATTTTTTAGAGCCCTCAGCCCCTGCACACACATTGAATTAGTAGGACATCTTGTAAAGATATACTTTTATGATACTTATGCCTGTGGCTAACACAGGGAACTTCATAGTGTTTAATCTAAAGGACGACCCTAACTTGATCCTTGAAATGCCAAGAGCTACCAGGTTGGCAGAAGGTGTGAATCTAGTCATAACGGCACCCAGAACCGAAAAATTTAGAAGATCCCCATTCTTCCAGGGGCCACGATTGTGGAATCGCTTACCATTGTTAACAAAGAACATGTCATGGCCTGCGCTTGAAAACCAGCTAAAAGCTGAGGAGAACTGGATGTTATAGGAAATAATGTATTGTTCTCTCCTGAAATAGGATTGAGCTGATTATGACAGTTGAAAAGTTAGTAAGAGTAAAGGTAAAACAAAAATCGGTGGTAATATTGACGAATTCTTTTTATATAAGCGAATCATCTATTATTGTTTTTAACTACTGGGCCTATACCAAAAAAATGTTGTGTTGTGACCGTTCGTCGCTGAAGCTGTATTGTCGTTATTGTAATTTGTAATGAGTATTCATTAATTATTTCTGTAATGATATAAAGTTAATGTATATGTAAACTGTATATTTTTTCAAGGAGATGGGACCTACCACATTGTGGAAATCTTCCTAATAAAATGTTAAAAAAAATAAATAGATAATTCAGTTTCCCCATTCTCGTCATGGATCAAAGTAGAGCTAACATGTGATGCATCAATACATGCATTTTTACATCTATCTCATTTTTCTAGTGATTTTATTTTTTAATTTCACAAATATCTTTACATCAAGAGAAATGATAGTTGTCTTTGCTAGTAGAAAACTTTCTTCTACAAATAATTGTTCACCTTCTGACGTGATGAAAATGAGTCACAAGTGACTAGTGAAAATGAATTTGGAGATAGGCCTATTGTCATAATATTTGAAAAGATGAGATCAAGCCAATTTCAATGATAGTAAAGAGTACGATATTCAATACGTATTTCTATATTTTAAGTTTGATATTTTTTATTTTTTACAAAGAATTTTGCAATATTTCTTGGTGGCCATTTAATATTTATAGTAGCGACGGTGGTGTGCGGGAACGGTTTTGTGGTGCAGTGCGCCTTTTCAGTCCTGGCTTCAGCCCCAAAGCAGTGATACCGATCTCCATTCTCCCAGACCCTCTGAACGACCCAATGTATATAAATTAATTTTCACTTCACCACAAATTGCTCAGGTTTCAGAGAATAGGGCTCTAGAAGCTATACTGCATGTACATGGGTTTTTTGTTATTTTGATGTGTGAGGGCTTAGATCGCCTGGACTTATACATTGTCGGAGGCCTCACTGATGCCACACATAGTTGTGGTTAGGTCCGTCGGTCCACCCGGTCATGTTGATATCAATCAGCCCGTTTGGGGTGTGAAAATTACTTTAGCTCTAAGACTGTTTTAGTCAGACCTAAGGTCAGACCCGGTACCCACCATGCTAAAGCATTCCACGTCGAAAATCGTGGCAAACCCTCCAGCCGTTTCGGAGGAGCTTACAGAATTAATATCATAGATCTGAGTTACTATAGCAAGGGGAGCAAAAATATAATTGCCATCTCCAAATTCAGTCAATTAAAATACGGTACTCTTATTAGCAGCCTAAAAACAGAACACCATTGCAGATGCAGAACTTTCCAGTCATGAGTAATATTATCATTTGAGTCGACCAAATACCCGCTCACTAATTCCCACTTACCTCAAGTCAAAAGTTTACGATTTTTCATCCCATTGACTAGTTTTCTGTAGTGAACTAACTTTATTTTGATATATCTCAACGCATTTATTCCAGACATGCATGTTTGTTGTGAAATCGTTCACTGATTATTCATGTATTGTCAGTTTATAAGGGCAGCCATTGGCGAACCAAACTTTTGTGTTTTATGTTCTGTGTTTTTTACTGTGTTTTCGTGGTGAAATACGATTTTGGTTATTACCATTTTCTTGATTTTTCATTGAAACTAGTCCTAGTGCTTTAATTAATTAATCCATTATGATATTAATCACTTGCTTCTATCATTATTACCGACTTTATGACGATTATTAATACTGCTAACGTTAGTAGGCTAAATCATTAGTAGGCTAAATCATTATCTTTTCTTTGGTGCCTTTGTTATAGATTTTATAGGTTCGGGTCTATAGGATTCTTCTTCTTCTTAATAGCGATAACTACCATAGGCAGGGACTAAAACGAACAATAACCTCCATTTTGGGCTGGCTGGCACACTGTTAAGACGCCGGCATTGCCTCGGGGTTAGGCCTATGCACCAAACAGGCCACCAACAGCTCCTCAATGTCAGGACGACCATTTACTGCACATTGGTCAAAACAAAGCAAAGCACGAGGACAGTTTTTCCAAAAAGATTTTATGGCGATAATAATAATTAAAGAATGACAAAAGATATGCTTAAACACGCCTCGGCCATCCAAAACCCTCAGTAACCGCGCCTTTACACTCACGTCGCGTTCTAATTGATATGTCGGGAGATCTATTGGATACATAACATAATCCTTTACTAAATCTACTTGTGTAAAGACCATGATTTATTATGGGGTGCGTTTTCTTTTGTGCTGGATCCATAAATCGATAACATGTAGAAGCAGATTGTTTTGGACGTAGGAACATGTAAATATATAGATATGTCACGATGAACTCTGGTGAAACAATAATAATAATTCATATTTGTATTGTGAATCAATACTGCACACACATATATACATATATTGGCCCATCTTATTCTCTTCCGTATTAAATAAAATACAAGTACACCAGGGCGTGTGTCAGTTTCCTCTCTTTTGGCATCAATCACATGTGACCATTAGCAAACAAAATGGGTGAAAAAATTAAAAAGAATCTGCGCAAACCTCAAGTGTCGGCAAGGGCCTTTCGCTCCCACTCACACATTCTTAGACCACAAATATTGTCATGGTGTTATATCACACGACTCACGTGCCATAGGAAAAAGTGGCTGGGTCGTGAAAAGATAACGAGGGAAGGGAAGCTGTTCCTTAAAAGTATATAAAAGGGAAACGACCCTCAGTAACAAACGTTCGGTTACTCTGTTTTGACTGGGCTCGCTCCTCGAAATAACGTTGCAATGTATTGCTGATTATGTAAATCATAACGTTACGATTATGGTTTTTTTACATGAATTTATTTATTAATAGACGTATTTCCTTCATATGCACGTGTAAGAGATTATATTACTAAATGCAATGAACTATAAATGGACCCCGTATTTCATCAATTGTAGTGATTTGAAATGTTGTCCGCAAATCCGCCCCCCCCCCCTTTTTTTATAAACCTGTCTCGAATTTGAGAAGCGAAGATAAACTAAAATTTGATTCTTTTGTTGTACAAAAGTATGTGAAAAATGCTTTCCCGCTGAAACATAACCACGGGAACATGAAACATCATTAACTCGGAGTCAGGCTATTAAAAACTCTAATGCTAAACATTCCCTATTACTTGGCGGGGAAACGTGATAATGTTTGTCCAAAAGTGAAATTGATACCCTAAAACTGTGTCGCACGTTGTAATTCAACAAATCATAAATTAGATTTTTCACATTAGACCCTGATTACATCTAGCTCGGAAAGGGGAACAAACGTTCGGTTACTCTCCAACGTCTCCAAGTCTCCATAAATCTGGAATTTTTCTCGTTTTCTACGATTAGATCTGTCGGGGTGCAGGACTATCCCCAGCACCATTAATCACTCCCCTGTCTAGGGTATATATAAGGTTATAGTCATGATTGAGAAAGGAAGGAGGGGGGTTGGTGGGGTTGGTGGGGTAAAGAAAGAAGAAAGGCAACAAGACATAGAGGTGGGGGAGGGGTGCAGCAAAAAGAAATATGAGAAGATTGATTTATGCTGGCGTTGTGTGCAGGTTTCTTACATCTATGTATAAATGGATTTTTAAAAGATGTTGTGAAAATTATAAAAGGCTTAGAAAATGGTTTCAAGGTGTAGAACCACCAAATGAATGAATTATTTTAGTCCACCATGTTTTGTCAAATATATATATAGAGATCAACGTGTATGTATAGAACTGTACTTACCACTATGCATTCAGGGGCGGATCCAGGAGGCAGACCTTAGGAGGGGGCATTCAGGTCATTTATGTGTAGTGGGATCGAGGTATGATTCTGGCAAAATTTCACTTGTTAAAATTAAAGATTTAAGTTGCCTGAGATGAGATGAATGTTACTGGTTATAAAAAAACAACTAAAAAAGCTGGTTTAGAATCATGACCCAACAGTGTTATAGCAACCATATATGGGTCCTGGGGCATGATCCCCCAGGACAAATTTTTAGAAAATGTGCCAGTTGAGCACATTCTACAGGGCTCTGAGTCTCAGATCTAAAATTACTAATGCACTTTGGAAATTACTGATTTTTTAGGCCCATAAAAACCCACAATCAAAATTACTGATTATGGGAATCCTGCCTTGCACTGCCCTTAATTGAGTAGGAGAAATATGGATCTCCATTCAGGGTTCTTCTTAGAAATATATGAGAGTGTAGTGGGTCCAAGCTACCATCTTGGGGTGCAGGAGACATGATCCCCAGTTTTTTTTTAGTATATTGAGTACCGTTATAATGCATTCTGCTGGTGTTCAGGCCCATCAGGACAATCCTTTAACGTTCAGAAGGTACATAATATCAAACTATTTTCACAGTTATTTCAAAGATATTGCCATGGTTCAATGATTCTTAAATACCATTATAGAGGGCTTCCGAAGAAAAAAAAGAAGGGAATAGCCCTGGATGGAAAAAAAATGAAAAAAATATGTAATATGTACATTGGGTGAAGCTGCTTGAATTTTATATTGTGTACTAAATCAGTATAGGGAAAAATAAATTGATATAGTGGTGAATCATAACTTCATACTGCAATGAGGAGAATTATAATCTTTTGCTCTAATCTTAAATGTTCCCCAAAAAGAATATAACATACAATTCACTTCAACGCCATATTCTGAGAATTTGCAGGGAAAATATGTATAATTTGAATTTCTAAATATTTGTTTCTCTATTTGATATGCCATTTAAATCCATGAGATATTTCGTGTAGTGAAGGAATATTTGCTGCTCAAATGCATTGATGAATTCAAGATTAGGAAAGACTATTGAAATACAACATTATATATGGCTCTTGACATGTCAACAGTGCAATATGTTTAATTGGACTAGGACAGAATTTCAGACTTGTGAAATGAAATTCAGTCATTTTTGTTACCTTGCTCTGATATATTCAGTGATATGAGCATTACAATGCTTATTTGATATTAGAGTAGGCCTAGTACTGGATACACTGCTTCTTAGTCCAAATGTACTTAGATAAAGATAACATGATTTGGTGAGGTGACTCAGGCTTCAAAGGTATTCAGCTAGCATACATTCTGTCAGGACACAATAGGAAATCCCATTTAACATATATAATTTTAATTCATGGGGATGCTATTGAAAAGTATTGGGTCTTTGTATATATATACCATTGCTGTTTTCTAACCCTTTAATAGAGTATATCATTAGGCTAGCCAATCAGCAAAGTTAATTCTCTGGGATATGTACCTACTAATTATAGGTAGAGTCAGGTGTTACCCCTGGTGTGTAGCTGCATGGGGACTTATTGTCAGCGTGGTATATGGTTGCCCCATTTTATGCATAATTAAATAAATATACCTATATGCTATCATAAATTCAATGTCTAACATTATGGAATCCATATTAATAATTTATACCATATTGTTACGTGATGTTATGTTACCTTTATTGAATATAGAAATAACATTACTGGTCAGTTTCTGAATGAAAAATAATTTCTATTTCTATTTAGAGAAGAACTACGCATGTACATGTACAAGATGCCACGTGAGAAAAGCGTTTATACCCCTGTTCATCTCTAATTATACAGAAACAGTGCTCCTTCGTCGAGATGTTGATTCTTATCTACATTGATTAATTGATTTTTCATAAACTGGATACATCCGTCAATGTTGATGGACTGAATCATTAGCAGTATTTTGTTAGCTATTGAAATAATTTCATCATTTTATTCTACAACCAGAAAGCTTTTGTTTTTCACTGTTGACATACAGCGTCATAACATATTAATGGTCATTAGACATTTGATAAAAACTCCCTATATGAATTAATTGAGTTTTGATCAAAGTGGCCAGATTGCTGTTCCTGACCGCCCTGTCGAAGACCATTATTGCAACCTTCCTTCAATAATATATTTCTAAAGAGCGGAAGAATGAATTTATGTAGCTTGTCGCGATATCTCTGGATCTTACATGGGAAATAGATTCGGTTTCTGACAATTGACAGGCAGTTTGACGCCTGGACCTAACGCAGAGGTTTAAGTAAAATGCAAATGTTTAGTGTACACGTGATTTTTCATTTAGCGACGAAGCGAATTTCTTAATCTGTTGTTTGTGGTCTCTATATTCTTATGCCCACCCCCTTTTTATATTATACCAGCTCATTTTTATTCAACCTCCCTTTCATTTAAATTCTATTTCATATATGTTATCCTCCTCCCTCTCGTGCCAATTCTGTTCAGGTCATCTTTAGTTTTGTTTTCAAGTATTAATTTGGATTTCACATTTATATGTTATTATTTAGCGGATCGATGTGTTAAGCAGATAGTCTGCATTCTAATGTCTATAAACATCGAACTGATATTAACTATCAGTGTAGAGTAGAATCAGTAGGTCCAGCATGGCTACTTATATTCTCATTACCATCTCATTACCATAGGGTTTTCTCAAAGGTTTCAAACGTTAAAAATGAATAACTCGGTGAAGCAGTTAAAATTAGAGAAGTAACAATTATCATGATAATTGCACTTCCTTTTTCTGTAAGTCTGGATAGGAAAATAGATCATTTGAATTGTTTGAAAAATTAATATATTTTTATACTAGGAAACATTTGTTAATATTCTGCCACTTTTGTAATGTTCCCCATAGAATTGGTTGAAGCGACCTTCAGATGGCTTTGGCACCGCCATAATTGCCAATCAACAATGATGTTGATTGACAATCATAATGTAATTGATTTTTTTTATTCAGTTTAAGGCCAATACAATATTTAATTTATTATAGAAAAAAACGCAATATCCCTCAGGGATGTTTTCACACGGTGCCTGATAAGAGAATTGTTATACACTAAATCATAAATGTAATTGATTGACAATCATAAATGTAATTATCCCAATTTAAGGCCAGTATATGCCATGGGTGCTCAATGGCCCGTGAACAAGGCAGACTTTCATAACGTATTTGCTGGTGGCTAGTTCAGTATTGGACATTGAATTTTAAGTGCCAATCGTCAGACCAGATTCATGTATGCATAATTATGCCTATATCTTTGGAAAGGGCCAAATAAAAATTAGGTGTTTCAATTTACCTTTAACATAACCAGAAAAACATTTCTCTTGTTTAAAGTAAATGCTGTTATTCATTTCCTGGAACTGGGAAGGTGGTTTGCTTGAAGAATATTCTAAATAACATTCTCCCTAACTACATTTCAGCTACTATGCATCAGAAATGCCTATTTTTTGTTGGCCTATTTGGGGGTCCTATATTAGTATGCTGGTCTACCTGATTGGGTTTGAGGTGTCCCTTCACCTGAACTCCTATATTGGTGATTCCTTGCTCAGTTAAGTATAAGCCTCACTGATGGGTCTGTTTGTTTGTAACTGTGACCAACAATAACTTGACAAGACGTGACTAACCCGCTTTGAAAAAAGCGCTAGGGTGGCCCATCTTTCAACCAGCCTTTACCAAGTATGGTGGACAGAAAGCCCAAAATTTCATATACAACTGCAACTATTCTTTTTGATTATTATCAGCCCAAACTTTTCAGTTTGACTTTGACTTTGGCATTGACAAAAACAAATAAATGAATATATAGACTTACTCCTACTAACTCAACCATGCAAAGCACTCCTACCTTCTCGTGGTTACACTTTCTGGATTGCCTTTTAGAAATTGTATGGCCTATTTGATAACCTTGCTGCTTTGGACTTATGGAATACAAACACACATACAAACACATAGTTATACTTTAGAGGAAGTTACTTTAAAGTTATGCACATCTCAAGTATTTTGCTAGTCAATATCTGGTATATGTAATAGAGATTTCATAACAATAGTCAGTAGGAATTAGTTGCTGTTACAATCTTTTAGGGTAGTATAGGTCGAGAACAGGAAACAAAGATAATTCTATTTTAGGCCTAATAACTATCAACAGTTAAACAAATCAACCCGATATCAAACCCTTGCACTGTATACTGTATACACTAGCTGTCGCCTGTGTATTTGTTTTCATTTATTTTATACAACATTCTAATGGAAACTATAGATTCTACCGATATTTGAATTGCAGCCCTATTTTGATACTAGAACTCCCATGATCTGGGAGAAATGATTTTCAGACAAATAAAAGTTAGGTTCGTTATATAAGCGACGTCTGAAAAGATCCCGAGGAATAGAACATTATTGTTTGTAACTGTTAAATAATTATTAGCGTCTAAATGAATAATGATATAATAAATATTTGCCTGGACCCGAAATATTATGCTAGTTTGACAGCTTATATGAACTCAGTCGATCACTATTTGACACTTGAAGAAAGAGATAAACCCGTTGATGAACTATTAATTTTGACCGCATCCAACCTGCAGCCCTTTTTTTGCTATTAATTGGATGGCAAGTTTTTTTTATTGTAGAATTTACTTTTGAAAACCCTTTAAAACCCTTTTAAACGAGTTTATACTGTTCACTTTGTTCTCCTTCCATAGTTTTATTTAATATCAATGATTAATCCAGACTTATCACTGAGAACGAAGTGAACAGGATGAATTCTAGTTTAAAAGTGGTTTATCAATTTTTACGTGGCTGGTATATGATCCAGTAATCAATGGGTGCACTCCAGCTGTGCCCTGACGCAGCATTACATAACAATTTATTACCACGACAACACGACAAATAAAATATACGCTTGAGTATTCGTAAATAGCCTGCACTGTAATGCACCAAATTTAATTCTCAATTTCCATCTCACTAAAACTGTCCTCTTCCAAGAGTGGTGTATATCATAATTTATATTGATGAGCTTGATATTGCACATGGTAATGTACTATTCAACCATAGTGTGTCACATGAAATATGTGTTCGCAGAAACATACGTGCCGTGATCCTGGAAAAGTGAGAAAGTCGCGAAGCCTGTTTGTTGATAAATATTATTTACTTTAATTTGTCCTAGTTGACCGGGCAGACGGAGGGTTCTATCTATCATTTCAATGTTATTTATAAGCTTGGGAGGATTTAGTGTTTCTATAGAGGTAAAATCAGTGTGTTTTATGTGCGTGAGTGTAATCTGAGAGTGGAGGGAAGGATGTTATGTCCTATTGGATGAGAAAGCCCTAGGAATGTCGATCCCTCCTCACTCACACCTTGACATCTGACAATTGATGTGGAATGCGACGGTTGTCAAGGCGATGGGGGATGTATAAAGGGTGGATGTGTGATAGGGTGTTCCCTCTGTGCACCTGTTGAGTCCGTGTTGATTGTTGTCTCTTCTTGTAGCGGTGGATGGGTTAGGGGATATCTCTCTACCTGGTTGAATGAGGGAGTGGATGGTAGCGGGTGGCTAGGTGGGGTGTCGGGGCCGAAGACCGTAAATTTATGTATACAAGTGCCTTTGGCACTTGGATTGTAGATTGCAGTTTCATCTACTTCTTATAGGAATCCGACCATTTACTAAACGTTTTTTGCGTGGAAAATATATGAGATATTATTGTTATTGCCACTTTTTGGCAAAAAGACCTTTTGGCAAAAGAAAATAAATGGCTAATTATGATAGGGGTAACTATGATATGATATGCCAATTTGTTGTTGTTGTAACATTTTTTTTTATCAATCCTGTTTTTCGTTTGTATCCTAATGACATATTAAGCTTACATTTCAAATAGTATTCATGAAAGAACAAAATGAAACTTGTGTAGTTTCCCCTTTAATTTGTCATGGTAGACAAATTCTTAAGGAAAGAAATAATTCTTGCTAAAACCTGCAGGTGCCTAGGTCGGGGGACAATTGATCTGTTATTATTCATCTTTCAAACTCTTAGTGTCTGAGCATTCTCCTCTTTCTCTCAGAGAGAGGGAGAGGGAGATAAAGAAATCATAGAGAGAGGGAGTGGGAGGGGGGAGTTGGAGATAGAGGTCGGAGATAGAGGTCAGACAGACAGATCTACTCTAGCTGAAAATTAAGATAGAATTGATAATTAATTTAAGAGGTGACCCAGCTTCCCAGACATCTACATAATTATGTTAATATGCGGTGATCCTACCCCCACCCCCTATAATATACACAGCGTGATTACTAGTCTGTAGGCCAGACCCAAGCTGTAACCACTTTGGGATAGTGGGGCTGGCCTACAGACTTTTTATTACGTCATCACCGCGCCGAATGTCGACGGAAATTGACGGAGCAGATCTCTCTCTGTGCTCTGTATAGTGAGCTTAGCTGTGTTACACTGGAAATCTATTTGAAAACAGAAATAATGAGGATTTAAAATGGCATGTAACATCTATGCAGGAAAGTTAATTCATCCTATAAACTTGTATTTCATAATTAGGCCTAAGCCAAATGAATCCCAAACATGTCAGCATCACAGAGAATTTTGAATCATCAAAATCCCTTGAGAAATGGCAACACAGTACCCCAATATTTGTGAATAGTGAGTTGCATTTTGAGCAGTATTAGGTGCAAGTCCCATAGAATCCCATGCTATGATTTTGAGCTTCAACCCCCCGAAAAATATAGAACACATTCACGAAATAATTATCGCTTTCATATACACAATGTTTGATGATCCTAAAATCTTATATTTTGAGAACAAGTTGATTTCTCATCTTTTTCACTTAGACAGAGAGGGGTAAACTTGGAGGTTTTAATATGGGAGTCTATGAGCCCCGACATCTGCATGCAACCCATGCTGTATCTGTTACCCTTTCCAATGCAATTCATTCGAAATTGGAAATCTCATCTTTTTTTAACAAATTATGTTGAAATTAAAAGTGCTCTGGAAAGAGACATTCTTATTAAGTTATATGTAAAAGAAATTTTTTTGATAGACAACATAAATGATTCTACATGGGATTCATAGGTCCCGACATAAGGGTCATATTTATGGAAAGCGGTTTGAAAGTACCGCCTTAGTGACTATAATATCGGCCGATTATCCGAAAAAGTCAGTACAATCCTCCAAATGTACTCCTAGTCGGCCGAGTACTTCGGCAATTTTCCGATCTTTAGTTTAGTACACAGACATCATCGGTAACAGAAAAAAAACGCGTTGGGAAATACCGACCACTTCCCCGATCCCTCGGATCAGTAGGCGGACATCGGAAAGTAATACATTCATGTATGCATTATACATACATGTATGTACAATAAGTGAATGTGTATGTATGTTCTTTCTCAAATGTCTAGACCCCAACACGTGAGGAAAGGTCATTTTTGCATAGGAAATAAATATAAATATATTGAGTTATGTTGTCTGAGAAATAGCATAGACCAATATCATTTCTATTCTATATTTTAATACTTTTATGGGTTATGAGATAAGACGGTAATTAATAACATGTTTATTTTACCAATAGTACAATCTACAATATGTAATTCTGTGCATAAAGGTGCTAAAGAATAAGCCTAATTCAGCGCTAAGCCTCTGGGTAATATATACACAATATGGCCTACAATGATGTGATAGGTAGGAAATAAACCCTTTATTCATGGTTACGATATTTATTTCACTAGCTTTCAGGCTAAGTATTACTTATATTACTGTTGCTATTGTTTCTTTGATCGATCTCCATATTATTTAACATTGATATTTACCTTCCCCACGATAATTAGTTATATCATTATCCCAAAGTGAACTTGGTGTTTTCCTTGCTCACCACCCAGGAAATAATGTATATTATTTCGACTATCTTTTAAAATATTATATTCTAATTTTACCAGGTATTGTCGACTTGTTAAAACAACTCTCTATGCTATATAAAATGTAAATAATCTGTTGCTATGTGAGTTTGATATATTCCTAGGCTAGATATGCAATACAGATATGTTATATATGGTACATATGTGTATATATGTTTAATGAAGCAACATCCAGGTGTCGCCACCAGACATTGCCTTCCCACTACCGCTGCCTACAGTAAGGCAGTCGTTGTCCAGCTGTCGAGGTGACCAGAGCTCAGATATCGCTGGACTTACATTACTTGTTTTTTTACGACTCCAATACCCTTCGTCATGCCTTACTGTCAGGGTTGTGAAAGATACCATCTTAAACCAAATGGTAAGACGGTGTGTGCGTATGCCAAAAAGGCGATTGCGTATTGCAAAGCAAATACTATTGACCCGGAGGATTATCTCGACCATCTTGAGGATATCCCTACGGAAGATATGGACGGTGCTTCGGCCAGCTCCACCAAAACTATGGATCAGTCTATAGCGGACCTTATCAAAGCTCAGCAGGTTCAATTTGGTGTCCAGAACAAACAAATGGAATCTATGATGACTACGTTGGGCGCTATGGTGAAGAAAATGCCGGCCCCTCCGAATATTTTTGCCGCCAAAACTGACGGTAGCGGTAATCCCTACGCAGAGTCCCGGATTGCCGCTTCGGATCTCCTCAGTGCTCCTTTCACCGATGCCTTGTCTCAATTGTCGACCGCCTTGGACCCGGCTCAAAAGGCCAAACAGTTGGGTAATTATCTTAGACCGGAATTTTATTCTCAAGGTATTGACAAAGGGGTGAGTGTCAAGCATATGGACCATAATAAATTGTCGAGAAATGATCTGTGGTACGGCCAATGCAGAGTACTAAAGGAAATGTTGAAGCGCGGGGAGGAAGTGACAGGTTATGTAAATCATATGACCTATGTTGCCAAGCATGCTCATCTTAACACTTATAAAGATTCGGCCCTAGTTCTGTACGACAGAGAGGTGGTTGATCGTGTCATTGGTGGGGATTTGGATGATTTCATTGCCACCGATCACGAAGCTCAAAGTGTTGCTCTACATCCGGGGGCTATGGCCACGCCCCCTTCTGCGTCGTCTGCTACGGACGAGGAGAAGCGTAAGAAGAAGGCCAAGAAATCTCAGAAATCTGCCTCTGTTGTGCCCGCTGATTTCCCAGAAGATGTCTGTTACTACTGGAATTTTAAAGACTGTAATGGTAAATGTTCCAGGAAGCATGTGTGTCGTTTTTGTGGGAAGGAACACAAAGCATCAAACTGCACCTCGCGTGGCAAGTCGGAATGACTGTCCTCGGCTGACTTCGTCCAATCAGATTCATCGGAGCTTGACCCGGATATGACCCCTGACTCCTCTCCTCCTTCCTGTAATGGCGGTGCTTGTTGTTTTCTGGCTTGCCCGGAGCTAGCTGGAATCTCGGAAACCGACATCTCTCTTCAGTTTGGATTGAAAACTCCATCTATGGTTGTACAAAGAGTCGATCATGGTGAAGTGAACCCCCATTGTTGTTTTGAAGATGATATAATGACTGGCTTCGGTGATATTGAAGCTAGTTCGTTGTCAGATGTGGAATCTTCGCTAGTCGTTCTTGACCCAGTTCTTGTGGGATGGGACTGTGCTTCTGGATGCGCCAATGTTGACAACTATTCTCCCGTCGATAATGTCATCGGATTGCCTGGTTTATACAAAGAGTTGCTGGGTCCTTCATCTTCATATACGGTTGGCAGTGCCCCTGCGTGTTACAACAATGCCTTCTGTCTGGACAGCCCTACTCACAGGATTAATGATTTCCATCTAATCGGTGGGTGTCGTTCGCAACTGAAGCTGGGGAAATGGTTAGAAGAACTAGCCTATGAGGATGATGTTAAATTGAAATGTTTTCTAACTAAAGGCATTCGTGACGGCTTCATGGTTGTGGATAATGTTGATGTGGTACAGCCATATGTTTGTGATAATTATACTTCAGCCTTGAAACCCTGTGCGTATGAGTTCATTTCAAATCTTCTCATGGAGGAGTTAAACGAAGGCAAATATATAAAGGCCCCTTCCCCTTCGAAATGTACACACGCCATTGGAGCTGTCCCTAAGGGATCTTCTTCTTTTAGACCGATTACAGACTGTCGGCGGCCACTGGGGGATTCTGTGAATAACTTCCAATCGGAGACGTGTGAGAAATTCTCCTTCACTGGTTTGGACCATGTAACTGAAATGATTAATGCTGGTGATTATATGTCGACCATTGACTTGTCTGCGGCCTATCGGACAGTGACTACGCACCCCTCTTGCTGGCCCTTGATGGGTATTAATTGGAAGTTTCCAGACGATTCTTCTGAACATGCATATTGGGACACCAGGCTGTGTTTTGGGGTCAAATGTGCACCCTATATATTTACTGAGATCAGTCGGTTCGTGGTCAGGGCTATGGGTAGACGTGGTTACCCGCTAGTTAATGCGTACCTTGACGACTACATAGTCATTGGTCGTACATTTGATGAGTGCCTTCATATACAGTCTGTGCTTCTTAACTTGCTTGGCTCACTTGGGTTCTGCATATCGTGGAAGAAGTGCCAGGCCCCTTCGACTAGACTTCAGTATCTTGGCATTATCATCGACACTACATCAATGACTTTGTCTCTTTCGGAAGAAAAGATGGCTAAGCTCTTCTCTAATTTGGCCTTCTTTGATACCAAGAAGACAGCTACGCTACATCAGTTACAACGGTTGTGTGGCATTTTGTGCCATTGCTCGACGGTTGTGAAAGGGGGACGGTCCTTTTCTCAACGCGTGATCCAGCTCCTCAAAGGCCATAGCCATAGCAACTTGCGTATTAAATTGGACGATGATTTCAGGGAGGATATCAAATGGTGGAAAAGATTTGCCAGGTTCTTCAATGGATCAGCTCCTGTTGTGAAATATGACTTCTCCTGTGCTACATGTATCTACTCGGACGCTAGTGCTAATGGGTACGGTGCGATATGTGATGGTGATTGGTGCGCTGGCTATTTTGATTCTTCATGTACGCCTGCTGGTATCGATCTACTTCTCCATTCCCATGCCCATTGGTCTAACGTTCATATTCCTCTGCTTGAGTCGTCAAACAACAATGTGAACTTGTGGGAGCTTGTGGCTCTGTGGGAGGCTTTGAAACGTTTTGCCCCGGAACATAGGAATTCTCACATTATTTGTTACTCTGATAACAGCCAGGCCGTAGTTATGATTAACAAGGGTCGCAGTTCTAACGGAACCTGTATGGCCATCCTCAGATCAATTTTCTGGCTGTGTGTGCTTCATAACGTTTTTATATCTGCTCGACATATCCCTGGTGACAACAACTTTCTCCCTGACTTGTTGTCTCGAGTTAACTCCAAGAACTCGCTTTTTTCCATTGCTGACTACCCATATCTCTGTTGCAGTGGGAATCTCCGAGTTGGACAAGGAAGTGGCAGTCACCTTGGGTCATGCCTGGGCATCGAATACCATTAAAACCCGGAACACTCAATGGAAGAAGTTTCTGGAGTTCTGTGATGTGCTGGGTGTTACTCCCATTCCAGCTAGTGCCTCTACTGTGGTCCGGTTTCTTGTATGGCTGGGTAGGTCTTATAAGTTTGTTTCAATAAACAACTTCCTATCAGCTGTCACAAATCTTCAAAAATTCTATGGTCATGATGTTAACTACCGTGAGATGTTTGTCATCAAGCTAGTCCTCTCGGGTTTAAAGCATCAATTAGGATGTCCAGAGTCGCCAAAGCTAATACTGACCCCTGATGATTTACGTGCTATCTATTCTAAGCTGGAGAAGAATGACTACAATCTGGCTTGTTGGACGGCTGTGTTACTCAGCTTTCGGTCCCTTTTACGCAAGTCTAACTTGGTTCCTGATTCCAACACTACCCATACCTTGAAGAGAGAGGATATTGAGTGGACTAAACCCGGGCTTGTGATTCATGTGTCTTCATCCAAGACGATCCAGTGCGGAGAAAGATCAATCCTGATTCCTATTCATCGTGTGAGCGTCCCTGCCCTCTGTGTGGTGTCTTTGCTGGAGAGTCACTTATTCCATTTTCCTGCTCCTTCGTCGTCTCCACTCTTCATGAATCCAAAGTTTCCTTCCCGGCCTATTACATATCAGGAGATCCTGGCTTTCTTCAAGAAATGTGTTACCTTGATTGGACTCGACCCCTCCCTTGCTGGGATTCATTCTCTCAGACGGAGTGGTGCTTCATTTCTACACTCGTTGGGCGTTCCACTCGAGGATATACGTCTCATGGGGGACTGGAGGAGCCTCTCCGTTCTCACCTATTTAGTGTCAACTTTTGACAGGAAGAATTCGGTGGAAAGTGTTGTTGCAAAAAATCTCTCTTAATCAGCTTTGTTGATTGTGTCCCTCCGTGGAGGAGTAGTGCTTATGAACTGGCAAGTGTTGAGAGTAGTTTATTAATAAAAGAAAATCCATAATACATATTGGCAGTTGGCGTCCGTCAAGTCGCCGGCTATTTGCCGCAACCTCAATTATCGTGTTCGTCTGATTGGGGATATATGTTATATATGGTACATATGTGTATATATGTTTAATGAAGCAACATCCAGGTGTCGCCACCAGACATTACCTTCCCACTACCGCTGCCTACAGTAAGGCAGTCGTTGTCCAGCTGTCGAGGTGACCAGAGCTCAGATATCGCTGGACTTACATTACTTGTTTTTTTTGTTTTTTTTCTGTTATATGTTTTTGTTAAATAAAGGCGTCCGTCAAGTCGCCGGCTATTTGCCGCAACCTCAATTATCGTGTTCGTCTGATTGGGGATATATTACTATGAAGAATAGCTTGGTATATCCCTGAGAAAGTAAGAGTCAACTATGTTGTCTGGGTTCCCAAGGATAAGTGTTTATTAATAGAGGAGCTGAGGTGCTCCTGGTGGTGGGGAGAGCACCCACACAGTACACTCTCTAGCTGTCTGACATGACATATACCCCCCTCCCCCTCCAAAATGGAAGTTGGGGCAGAAGACTGTATGCCATTATCATCAACTATAATTTCTATTTTTCCAAATTTCCAAAAATCAGTCTTTGAACACAAAATTCCATTAAATTCCATGGCATACAGTGGGCACACAAAATGTCATGCCATCCATTACAAAAAGTAGACCGGAGCACCACAGCCCATGTAAGTTGTCTAAACATTTTATATCTTTAATAAAACGCAGTAGAATGCTTTGAACAGCATTCAACAACAGTATATTACAATCACCTATTTTGTTTTAAATCTGAAGTTACATTAAACAATTTCCAAATATATGTGACTATTGATATGCCACTTACTTCCAACAAATAAAATCTTAAGTAAATCTGTAATTCCTACTATCCAACCGAAGAACATATTCTTTAACAACTCATTGATGCTATTTTGGGGAGCTAGCACATGAGTTGCAACCTAGAATAAGTATTAAAAGAATATTCATGAACCATTCAAGCTGAACCCACACCAAAACAGCACACCTCACCAGTTAAGTCTTTTGGCAGCTTTTGTCTGGCATAAAATTCAACCTTTCACAGCTCAATTTCTTGTCACTTTACAAAACCAAGCATTTACATGTTACCATCAACAATAAACACTGCAACTATGCAGATGGAGCCTCTATCCCCACATATCATGTGATATAGTTCTACTTTACCAATTCCATAATATCCCAAAAATATTTGTTTGGATGTGTTCACTGGCAGTGACTAATTTCTTCACAATTAATCTATACCAATAATTATACAACAGCCTTAATCCTAACTGAAGGGCTCTACCCCCAAAGAAAAGGCATATATATAGTGGCTAGATTGTTTCGTAATTATCTTAGGTCTAAATAAATTGAAAAAGTTAAATTTTAATTTCCACTTAAAACCTTAAACTGATGGATGAACAATCTTTGACTCTTCCAAATACGAAATATATTGCGGTCAAAGACTTTCAGTCAGTTAGGTCAAAGCAAAAATAATCCAAATAAATATCAATGCTTGCCAGTGAACATCAACTAATATCCAAACCTTGTTTTACCAGATGGTATAAGGAATGCATCTCTGGAAGCCGCTAGTACTTTGAGGTACCATGTAATTCTATTTCTTCACACCAAAATAGCAATTCGCTTCAATTGTGATGTGTGAATCCATCCTGCGGAGTATATTACTTTTCATGCTGCCCATAGTCCTAAAGGGCAGCAGGAAAAGACCTGCAAACATTTTCAAAGAAGTCAATAGGAATGTTTCTCCATATCTAACCCCAACACTGCTTACTTGAAACCCCAACCAATTATGTCTGGCATGGGAGTTCGATTTTCAGACACTATTTTAAATGTGAATCTGAACACATTCTGATTAAAGGTTAAAACAACTTATCTTATCTTATACACAAAGAACATAATATGGAAACATATTAAAACCTATATTCGGTATATCTAATTAAAGACATTATTAATTTAAATAAGTATGCTACAACGTGGGGTAACATACTGTACGATTGGGAGACTTTTGAAGTCGAAATAATCACCAATAAATAATTATAAGTCAATAGAAATGATAAAAAATAAATGTACAAATCAACAACATGGCAGTAGCATAGAAATATCGGCCGACATGCACGCCGACATGGCGGACATTAAGGCGGCAATATTTCCGACATCATGGAAGCGTCGGCCGCTGAAAAGAATAGGTCACCGACATTTTCGGAAAATTACCGACACAGGAAATTGGGGAACAATGAGCCGAACTTTGAGAAAAATAATCGGCCGACTATTTATAACCTCGGAAAATTAATCGCAAAAATTTCCACTCATTGTACCGACATTGCAAATATCGCTATGTTAAGTCTATGGGGTTTACCAATATTGTCGGCGACAAAGCGGTACTTTCAAATGGCTTTCCATACATAACGCTTTTTAGTTTGTGAAAGTATTCCACAAACATACATTCATTATTATATGGGAGAATACATTGAAATTGAATTTGTATTCTAGTTTTAAATAGGCACGTTATGGTGACATATACAGACTTCCCCAGACATTTTTGCATTGCAAATCAACCAATGGATTATTAGAAATAATATTTCTTCAAATCATTCGGTAGCCAGGATCATGATATGAAATTTGAATAAACATGTAACACTGATTTGACATCATTTTTTTTTCTTTACACCCTTTTTCTCAGAATTAGTAAGATTTTCTTTAATGTTTGGGCAATAAAACAGTGGTTGCTTTCCTCTAGAATTTAAGATATTAATGCCAAATATATAAAAGGGGGGTATTTCTGATTTATTTCCTGTCGGGAAATCTGACAGAATTGATTAACACAACCCCAAACCAAGATTTCTCGTTAAAAAAACAAAAATCTATTTTATAGTCATATGTCGACCAATTGGTGGAATTACTCATTACATGTATACTAATAAAAACATCCCCGATTTCAAAATGAAATCCTGGGACTCTGTGGGAGCCCAATTCGGGCTTTAAATCGGGTATGTGTGGGCCGAGTACAGCCGATTTCAGTTTGGGCAGAGGTCGGGACACAAAATACTATAATCGGGACTCAAATCGGGTCTGTGTGGGCCAAAAAATAGACCCAATTTTACAGACAATTCCTAGGATTTCCGATTGGTCGGTACACCCCAAATCGGGCTATTTTTTAAATCGGGTTTTGTGTGTGCGGGCTTTAATAGACAAGCGTCAGAATCGGGGAGTGCTGGAAGAGTATAGGCTTGATCAGATAGTAAACATTTGGGAAGGATATTTTGATCTTGTTGGAATGGTTAAGGAATGATGAGCCTGGTTTTTATGAAATAAATGTCAAAAGGTAAGTCCATCAAACCCCTTGGGCATGCTTGTAAAAGATTGTATTGCGACAACTCTCATGCCCTTCAGTATTGAAATTCCTTCGTATGGATATTCCCATATCTGACCTGTTATATATACTGTTAGCGAAAATAGGCTCATTACCTGACCCCTTTGCCTGGAAGGAGTTTCTGACTATATTATTTACCATTATGTCTGTAATACCCTATTTGCTATGTGAAGGGATCAGGAAGGCCTATTTGCTATGAGAAGTCGGGTTTCATGAGTTACTCCTTTGGAATGTGGTGAGTGCACCTGTGGAATATACATGTAGAGTGCATTTGGCCCAATTTTGGGCCTGTCACCTGAATTTGTGTATACCATTTGGGTTTACACACCCAAGGAGCTATTTGTGTCTCACCTGTTAAATATATATGTGTTTATATCCCCAAGGAACCATATGCGGTTCACTTGTCATTTGTATCTGTATATGCTATGCTATGTATATGCTATGGGTTCTATGCCTGAAAAGGCTTATTAAAAGGGGAAAGGTTTATTAAAAGGGGAATTAGCAATGGTGTCTCAGAACCCACAAATCGATAAATCGTCAATTCTTTTTATAGGGCACTAGCTGATAAAATGGGTCGCAATTCATCTTTGACATAATTCTTGAAACACATTACAATAGGATGCTGTGACCTTCGCTTTCCTCAGATAAAGATAGCTGCAATTGGACTCCATTTCCTGGATTCCTAGGATTTAATGGGATGCGTAGACTGTAGGAGACACTTATAGATGCAGGGGAGGGGCTAAGAAGGCTATACAATAATATAATAATCCCCCCCCCCCCCAACCACACACACCGGCCATGGTAAATGATTCTGCATGGGTCTCAAGTGGTGCTTGCCAACATTGTTCTATTATCATAAAGGTGCATAAGAGGATATATTATTATATAATTGGTCGGTCCTGTCTATTACAAATTATCCGTTATAAGGCTAGCTGTGTCAGTGATCAGCTCCTTAATTAATTATCCCCAAACACAAATCTTTATACTTTTGTACGAGGAGGGGAATTCTTGGAATGAAAACCACATACTTATAGCTAAGTAATGGAGAAATACATACTCACTACAGCATATACGACTATTCTTATTCCAAAGAAAGGGGGGGGGCAGTATGCCAGTCTCATTTTCGTTTTCAGATAATGTTAACAATTAAATAAAATCATCTGCGATCCAGCCCTTCGTATTGTCTTAATTCTTGTTCTCGTATGTCACAATGTGACATGTGAAATGTTTTTGGATATTCAAATGGTGAGGTCGGTGAGCAGTCATTGAATCTTTACATTGCAGTGGAGATTTATTAATCACACCAATTGTGCGATTAGCCACCCTCAAAGACCATCTGATTTACGTCTGTTTCTTGGCTATATTTTGCATGTTAATGAGTGTCAAACGTGAAAAAATGCCACCTCATGATCTTTTCCGTCTATTCTATGTTTCTTCATCCGTGTCCGTCTGATTGCCTGGTCTTGTCTTTAAGTGCATACAAAGTGAAAGGCTTAGCCTATTTGTATCTCCATGTTGGTTTCACTTCAGATGGATGGATGGATGGATGTAGATAGATTTCTGTTGTGAGCAAAATCTGTTGTGTTGAGAATTAATTGACGATCAAAGAACGCGTGCTTCATATTCACTCCACGTTGTTTGGCAACCTTGCAACGCAAAGACAAAATGTATAATAATTATAATAGAATTCTTTAATTGTCGACACCAAAAGACAAGCAGAAGTGCCTCTTTTTATAACTTGGAATCTAAAGTTATATCTATTATTTGAGATAAAGCTAGAAACAAAGAAAGAATGGTGGTGAATGGACCAGACTATTGAAGGTAATAGCTGTCATGGTCTCTCGCCCTTAAAAAATCTGTACTAAAATAATATAGTGTTTTAGGCGTGGGTTGGTCTGGTCAGTGTCAAGTGCAAGAATGAGGAATATGGTGGGCCCCACTGGCACAAGGTTGGAGCAATGCGCATTCTTAATGCCTGTGAATCGAGGAAGAGCAATTCCAAATAATATTATGTGATTTACAGAGTCAATAACATAACAAGTAGGATAAATAAGATTTGGCAATAATTTGTAAAACCACCATGCCTCACATTTGTCTCTCCACTCGAGAGGAGAATGTTACATCATTAAGCTCCCCACTGCGAGATGGTGAATCATTAAACATGGATTATACATAACCATAATTAATAAAGAAATGTGAATATTCATAATAACTAATAAGGTTATACAATGTCATGTAATAGATAAGAGGTATATATATTTATAGTCGTGACAAAACCAACCCAGTCTAGGCTAAGAGCCTCTCAGATCAGATAAGAATGGTATGTCAATAATTAGACGGCTACTGCGCTAAAGGCTTTCCCTCTCTTTGGAGGGATTCTCTAAACTCTGAGCCTAGACTGAACGTTCGCACCAGTTTCCAACCTAAAAATCAATCCTAATTCTATGAGTCTATTATTATACTTCACTCCTCAACATGATGTATTCATCAAATATATTTTACCTGTTGCAAGCAGGTATGTTTAGCATAATTACAACAGATCATCTTCAGTGCGATACACATATTATCATGCTGTAGGTACAAAATGCAAGTTCTTTACTCCTGTGATTTATTGAATTATAATCTGATTCACATATAGCGTGAGATAGCACCGTACATTCACTTAAATGGAGCCATTAAAGCGGTATACGTATTTGCCTCCTCTCTTTGTTATTTTATTACAAAATTCCACAGTAATTAGTTTTTATCTGAAGATAATCGAAACTAATTAGGACCCGTCCAAACAAATATTTCGACTGATCAAGAAAAATAAAGCTCTGATTTGTAATGTTTGTTAGTCTTATGTTAGTCTTATGTTAGTCTATGTTATCTACCGCCATGCACAAACCGTTGAATAGCCGAGTTCTCTGACAATGAACAATTCTTTTGAAACGGTAATCAACAATGCACTTCAAATTCTAAGCTTTGCTCCCATCTGCCTCTTCACAGGCTCCTATTTCAATCACACGTAGGTAATATCAATAATATGACACCGTGGAGTTAACAAAAAGGTGGGGGGATTGTGCCCCCACCCCACCCCCACCCAAGAAGGCATATTATTGCGTGAGCATATCTGTTGGTACAAACCTGCATATCTCTTGGGCTTTCTGTTGTTCGACGATAGTCTTTTTGAGGGCTTCTTGATGGTTGGCGGATCCTCTATCTGGTACCTCCTCGGATTTAATATGAAGAAGTTCCCCCAACAACTGTACTGACGGCCAGAGCACCCAGGTCTTAAATGCTTAAAAACGCATCTGGTACAATGTATGTGCTGCCGGAGAGGCATGAACATTTTTGCTATTTTTTTTTCAACAGCACAAACCGGACTCAAATCGAATGTCCGTTCTCATTGCCGTCATTGGGTTGTCTGTTCGATGCTCTGTTCGCATCGCCACAATCAATACCAGTAGACTTTGCCGCACCACCATCAGAATTGTTCACACATATAACACAAAAACCACCGTCATGATGACCATAATGAAACAATATTCATGATCGAATATCATCTTGAATGATGATTTACGTACATGCCAGAACTATATAAATACCTAAACTCAGATGAAAACAATGGCCACATTTAATTGCATTCGCCATATATGATGAGGTAATGGTTCAGGGAATTTTCGCTGGGAATTTCCCTACAACTTTTCCTTCCCACCAAGCATAGGTAAACACGTAGGAAACAGATGGCAGGAAGCATTGAATAAAATGGATGTGTAAAAACAAAAACAAAACAAACCACGTAGGAAATTACTACAGCATTTCCTTCCTTGAACCACTCAATATCCCCTGTCTACTTCAAACAACAGTCTTCAAGGTACATGGTAAATCAGAGGACATGCCTTGTCCTCACTAGAAATCGACACTATTCAGGTACAAACAATTGAGACAAACTAGGTCAAGGACAAATTTGAATTGGTTACAATGAAACTCTCTGGTCAGTGGTTCGAGTCCCACTTAGTGCTGCTTATTTTTCCCCAGACAGGCTCACCTTTCAAGTCGAGTCCCAGCTTGGGAGGTTTGTTTTTACTAACCAGATTCATTCAAACTATAGTATGTTAATAATCAACAGAAAAATCATCTAAAAGCAGAAACTTATATGGCAAGGGAAATTATAACTTTGCAGTCAATAAAACCCAAGGAATTCCATAGGGAAGACTTAAATGTGTTTCTTAGTTTCGCACTCTTTTCATGTTTAACTCAGAGGAAAGAATGAAGGTGTTATACTTGGTGTAACACTATATTGACGAGGGAAGAAATATCTTGGATATTGCAGATATATTTATTCCTGTTGATGGTAAAGTACAGAGGTACAGATGGTAAATGAAGGTCTGGGCTAGAGATATATGTCTCTACATAAAATGAAAATTCTATGTATAAAGGGCATATGTCACAATAGATTATAACAAAGGAAATTACTTGTGAGGGAAAACTTGTGAGGGAAATTCCTACAGAGGGAATCGCCGCAAGTAAATTCCTACAACAAAATGGGTCAGTTTCTAGATCATGCCTGTGGACCTAAAATCTAACCCATTCAGGATTAAGGCAAATAATACTTAAAGTGTCAGAGAACCCCAAAATATTATGAGAAAATCAATTTCTTTGCTATTATTCAAATGTAACCGCCCCTGTGGTACTTATTGCAACCTAACATTTAGTGAGTTTTACCCATTTAAAGGAGGGAAAAATTAGTTCCACAGTTTAACACTCCATTCAAGGCGCCACTGTGTGCCTACGTCACAAGGTATCGAAATCTTGAAATGAACATGCAATGTACATAACACACAAGTCGGGAGAGGTGTTGTGTACATTTCAGGTGATACTTTGTGATGTCACACACACAATACACTCATTGCCCTCTTGTGCTAAACAGACCTTTTCACTTAAGCTTTCTCAATATGCGCCTGTGAGTGACTATAAGTAAAACATAAATTGAGGTAAAAAGATTGAGCCTTGGGTGTTGTATTTATGGATCCATAACGTTTGTTGTCCTAAAAGTGACCATGAACCCGTTGACCGACCCTTTAAATGTATAAGAGAAAGGTTTTCTAATATTTTACCAACATTGTCATTTCAAATTGAAAGAAATGTGTTATATTAGTCTTTAAACCCAAGAAATGAGTGAATCTTATGCATCCTATTTACCTTCTACCTTGCTGACCCACACCTATACAGCAAGGAATATTCCTACGAGTTGGGAATGCCATGTATAGGAATGAATGTAGGGAGGGAAAAATTCCCACAGAAAATTTTCCTTCCATTAACTTATACAACAGGGCCCTGGTATACTGAGCAAACAAACATATAAATCTTCTTTATTTCATTGATGCCATAGGAAAAAAACATCAATCCATTTTCAAATTCTGCCTGGAGCTGGTATTTGCTGCTGAGATCTTTTGGCTTTGACTCATGGCTCATTTGGATCCTAGGTTTGGCACCTGCCTTGTCATTGTTTTCGCATACGAGGCTTTGAAGTTTCACTAATATGCTGACGACTGTCATAGTGGGAGACATTAAACAGTGGTGGGTTGGCATCCGGTCATTTTCATATGACACATTGGCGGACTTGGTGAGAAATCGTTGTTCCTCGTTGACTGGTTGACGGGGCAGAGATACTATAGTTCCTTTCAGGTGTCAATATACATACTCTTTGAATTGTTTTTTCTGTTAACAGAAATTTAGGTATACCCTAACCCAAAACCCCAATAAAATATCTTCTTTCCTATCATTCAAATGTAATCGCCCAAGTTTTACTTAGTGAAACCTAATGTTTAGTGAGGTTTACCAATTTAAAGGAGAGAAAAAGTAGTTCCACAGTTTAACACTCTATTCAAGGCACCACCGTTTGTCTATGTCACAAAGTGCGCCTAAATCTTGAAATTAACGTACAACATGCACAATAAACAAGTCTCCTGATTGCCACTAAAAAGAAAGGAGGTAGGGGTGGGTGGAATGAGTGCTACTAATGCAGGTGAGCCGACCAAAACAAACAAACTGTATTACAGGAATAGTTCTCTGAAAGCGAACATATTATATATATATATATAGCTGTTTCCTCTTGTGTCTTGAAATACCTGTATTGAACGATCCTTTCAATTGCTGGGAAGAGCGGGTTGAAGGTAGGTTTAAACATTGAATATACATTTCAGGCGCACTTTGTGACGTCACACAATACTCTCAGTGCCATCTTGTGATAAACAGACCTTTTCAACTAAGCTTTCTCAATTTCGGCCTGTAAACGAAGTTAGACATAAATCGGGGGTAAAAAAATTGAGACTTGGGCGTTGTATTCATGAATCCATAAAGTTTGTTGTCCTTAAGGTGACCTTGAACCCGTCTAATGACACTTTAAGCATTGTTAATGGTGTAGGTGATATATTCTAATAATATACCGTAGTGGCCCGTTCATAAGCCTGGGCTTGTATTTGTTTTGATGGTCAAAACAGGAAGGCCTGATGTAGGCCTACTTGAAAATGTTTTCTTCATTTTGTTTTCTGAAAAACTTGGATTTGTTCCATCGATTTTGAACTATTCCACTGGAAGCCTGCCCAAAGGGGTTTGATGCATGATTACTCTGTATGTGTAAAAAATCACCATAGAATGTCATAGCTATAATAACATTAGTCAAACAACAATCAGTTGCAGTTTTAAATATATTACTGTTTTGCCATTTTGAAGTATTCATGACTTGTGTCAGCTTAATTCAATTGATTTCCGTTTCCAAGGGAAATGTTTTCCGATTTCAGTTACATGTAACTAACCGATGGTCAAGTGACAGTTATAGTCATATATCGTCAATACAATTTTCAGAGCCAAAACAGTTAGTCATAAAGTGGGTCTGAGTTCAGACCACTTGTTAATAGGTGCTGGGATTATTGGTGGTTATACATCAACATTTGCTCCTCATGCTATGGGCCCAAACTGACACAGATGTACACAATACTTTTTCTATAAATTTCCTTTCAATCCCTTTAAATTGGCACAAATTGTTGCTAAAATTTGGTTCGACATACACATTGAACATAACAGTAAACAAAATACAACCATATATCTAGTATCTATTACTTTCAGACGACATTAGCACAATTGCTCTACAATCAAAACATTCCAAATGTACATCAGTTATACGGCTGACCATGAGTGTGAGGGACTTGTATTACATATTACACCCATGGGAGGGGGTAGACCAGATCCTAAAGTGAGATAATCAGTCATACTTCATGTACATCGTGTACATAGATTCCATCTTAAAGCTCCGACTAGTACTGCCTTATCAGATGACACATGGAGATACCAGTTACAGGATCCTAATCAATGATTGACAACTTTCTGGATAATACACTTATTTTCGATTTTATAATCGGAATAAAAAGACAATAGATCTACTTCCGCATTTTTACTCTAATTCCATGTGGGAGATGACACCGGCCTAACCAAATCATGGAAGTGTATCAATGCCAGAGTGTATTATAACCGTTTTACATAGGCATCGATCTTTGATGGTGTTCATAACCCTGCAATTTTTCCCTTCGACCGCTCTTTAGCAATATGTTATACCTCCATGTTTAATATGTATCATTTATTATGATTCACTAAAATTCTATTTCAAATATCTTTTCATTACCTTCAGTTCCCCAGCAAGGCCACCAGTATGATGGTCATGATTGAGTCTCTACCCTGAAATGTCCAGAGGCTATAACCACTTTTCTAGCAGAGACTAATATGATTAATAACCTCTAATTTAGTTTGGTTTGATTTAGCTGGTATGGGTGAAAAGACCAATACATCGTTCGCAACTGATTAAATATATGATTATATATTTGATGATTTTTCTTAAAAAAATAATCAGGGCCTAACTCAAAAATCGTTGTGTTAAAAAAGTTAGCTGTTATTGTCTTCATCATCGTCCACTTCGTTGTTTTAAGGTATTCTAGAAAATGGAATTTATGTGAGGAGAAATTAGTATATTAATATAAAATTGTAATGTCTGTGCAGGAAAATCAATTTAGGGTACCCTAGGAATATGTACTATACCATCTAAACAATCGCCAATGATACCAGCCTGAAGCACAAATTAAAATTTTGAATTCGAAGGATATATGGAGACACAGAGACCCAATATGTAAATCTATACATTCATTCTAAGTTAGTGGCCCAGACAGCTAGGAAGTCGCCGGGGGAGGGAGGAAGTGGGGAGGAAGAGAGAGGTTGGGGAGGGAGGGAGGGAGAGAGAGAGGGGGGGGGGAGAAAGAAAGAGTAAGAGAGAGAAAAAGAGAGAGGGAAGGGTGAGACAGAGGATATAGAATTGCATCAAATATGATAAAATATATTATATTCTCGCTGGGTCTATAGATATAAAACAGGGGGCTTGAGATATTCCATTGTGAAGGCAATACACTACATCATTATTAAATAATTATGAACACCTAACAATATTCGTGTGAATTATGAATATGGCGGTGCCTATGTCGAGGCAATATTAATTTGGTAAAGCCAAAGCACTCACAAAGTCCAAAGATAAAATGTTTCTGTAGATCTGGTATTTCTCATATTAACACAATGAGAACAGGAGTACGTACATACAGAAGCTTGGGGCTGACCGAAAATGGTTGTAGAGAGGATGGAGACTGAAGTCTTAAAGTTTAATGGCTTTAAGAATAATAACTAAAATAATAATATTGTCCTAACCACTCAGAATATATAAGAGCAGAAATAAAAATAAATTGCAAAGTGATTGTTATATGTAGTACATGTATATAAATGCCCCGATCAGGAACTCTGCAGGGATCGGCGATCGGGCATCGGGCATCGACGATGTCGCCAAACCTTCACCCAACTTTTACCGAATTTCGCCGAGGCTCTAGCCTTATTTTGAAGTGCAGGCCGGAGATCGGTAGCAAGTCCCGATTGTTATTCCATTCTATGCAGATAGGAGAAGCTATAAATCAGCGATTATTTTTTGGGGGCAATGCAATGTGTATGACGATGTTACTGAGGATCGGAACTCGGACCGGACCGGACCGGACCGGGTGGGTAAACCCATATGCGGTCTTCCATAAATTTGCGCAAGCGTTTCGCACTCCCCATTCCGCGAATGCACAGCCCCACTGATCAAAACCTTTCGGTCGTGCGCATCAGGATCCCGACGCACGGACGCTTCCGCACGCGCAAGAGTAATCCTCGCCTAAATCAGTCAGACTCACACTGCCATGTATGGTGGCTTCCTCCGTCTGACATCGCCTGAAAGCAAGCCAAACATATATTCTAAAATGACCGTAGGCAAGAGGACCCCTGCAGTCACGATCAATCAAGCAGTGAAAGTTATGTTCATATACAACCCAGGAAACATCATGTCCTATTGGTGTAACTTTGAAGAACAGTGTGATCTAATTTGATGCCAACGCATAGCACTGAGCAGCGTCATCATCGGACGTACTACCCTCCTGAGGCCCCGTCAACAGCGCAGCAATTATATTCATAGCTATTCATGTAATCTTACTGACATCAAATCAAAAACGCATCAAATGCAGGTGCGATTTTGATATGAGGAACATCTGCTCAATTGAAGAGTTGCCAAGTAGATGAAAAGTGAAGCTGGCTTGGTGACACTTAGGTCAAGATCATACGGGCGCCATAGTCATGTCATCACTTATCGCGCGAAACGACAGGAATCCTAATAGCTAATGTATAAACATTAATGTTATCATTTTATTCATATCATGTCGATTGTGTGTAGACGCCCATATTATATTAAATACTTATTCGTAAATGGTAGGCAGTTAATATGTCTATTTAAAGAACTATTGACTAAGTAGCTGGCACTGCTTTATATGCAAATTTTCAAATGATACCTTCACAGGACGGGGGGTTCACCACAATGCATATGGAGCAACTGGTACCACTCTACAAACCATTGGATTGATGGTCTCTTGGAGGTACGTAATGGATTTCCTGGTGAATCAATACAATGGATGAACAATAGTGTCACTATGTAGATTGCCAGTCCACCAACAAAACCTCCTAGCCTATATTATATAATATATAGTTTAAATTTAGTTAAAGACGAGGTGAGGTGTGACACCAACCCTTGTTTTTTTGTTCATACAACAGGAGCAGGAGAGAAATATATATACTAATATAACTTCTTCCCAAACATAAGAATGTGAATCACTTCATTAACTTAAATAGTTGTATGAGATATATGCTACACTATCTGGCAGAACGATGGTGAACGTGGACATAGTTCATATAACGGCGCATAATCTGGTTGAAACTACATTCGACCAGGTCGATAGCTAAAGGAAAGGAGACATTTGTGTAAACTCTGCTGTTAAAGCTGCCTCACATTACTCCCTGATGTGCTTACAAGATGGCCTCACACATTCCAAAGCGAGGCTACGAAAGACGTCACAAGCATGCGCCGGAGGGGTTCATATCTTAGCAGACAAACCCAGCTCCTCCTTTTTCGGACTTACGAAACAAGTATCTCCAGCCCACACATACACGGTAAAATGTAAACTAAAATGGTCTGTTCGGAGATGTCTGAAAGGGAAAGGACGTTCAAGGATTGTACAATGGAACGAGTCATTCCGAAAAAGTAATGATACGTATATAAACAGTACTTCTTTTTTTAAAAAAACTAATATTTGTCAAATGTTAAAATTGAGTGAAATGAATACTAACAATATTGTATTTACCTGGAGGGGTTGCAATAGATTTTGCAACTTTCAACTTCATTCTTATTTTAACCGTAGATTTGTATTTGTAATGCCAACGAGACATCAAAAGACGACTTCAGGAACTAGATATAGAATACCAAATTACTCGATTTTACTTCCTCTTGTCTTGTTGTATAAACATTATTTTACAGCTTGTATATAATATACATGTTATATGATTTTGGAGGAAATGACAAATTTCATGGTGAAATCAAATTGTAATTATATTTTACTCGCGTTGTCACACCATATTTGTAAATTCTTTAATACTCACGTTACGGGTTGTGGTCTCGAAAATAATGTTTTCTGCTATTTTTACCACGAACGTAATTCCAATGGATTGATCTCTTAAGAGTGATGAGGTTTTAAAACATTCCCTATTCCCATCACAAAGATGAATTCTAAATTGTGAACTCGTGACTGTTTCCCACGATAGTATGTGGTCTCAGATAACTCAACCTAAAGGGTCTTATCTTGAAAACAAGCACCATCAATTTATTTTCGTTTATACGATCCTCAAGACTTAAAACAATCATTCTCCAGAACCTTAGATTTTGGAATTTGAAGCAAAATGTTCTGTGGTTCTGTAAAGGTCTCCACGTGAAAAAAAGAATAGTAGCCTATTTATTATTTAATTCTTTCATTCTTCACTCTCCTCGTTGGCTTTTATTCCATAACCTATTTCAAATCTATGATATTTGCTTTTGATAGAATGAATCTCCCTGTTGTGGTCACTTCAAACTGTCTGAAATGGATACTTATTTGGCAAAGGGTGCTGAGCCCATTATTAATAGGGAGGTCCCGCAAGCAAACCTTTCTTCATTATATTATAACCGTATCTGTATCTTTGTTTTTGTGAATTACGTCGCATTTCTGTGTATAAGAAATAAATTGTGAGATGAAACATTTTGCTTGATATGTTATGTGCGTTACGTTTGTCCCGCCATATTGTACTGAACCTCTTTCCTCGTTTTAAAGCTTTTTAACGTACATTTGTATATCAGAGATACGTTTAGACGTTTAGGTCTAGGATGTAGGTTAGATTTGCTGAATCTCCCTAATACACGTATTCTCATCTTGACAACAGGTTGAGACCTGCTAGAAAAAAAATAACTTAGTTTATTTGTCAATGGTACAAAAATATTTGGATGATCTTATAGAACGTGACAGTTAACCAACTATTTTTCTTTATCAAGGCAGCAATTTCACACCAAACAGAAAAGCGATTCGGAACGTATTTTCGAAGGGCATTTGAATCAAAGAAGGTTATGAATCGACGGCGACAGTTTTCACTTTAAGAATTCTAAGAAAGCATGCGGTCAAGGGATCCGAAGCATACTTGGCATGACTCCTATCGCTTTAATATCATTTGCTCCCAGTCAGATGCACCCATGCAATCATTTCTTACATCCAGATGTAAAATATTTGTTTACATGCATCCATTGCACCAAAATCCTTATGTATCCCCCAAACCGCCAGTCTAAAAATACCAAGGTTTTTTTCCTACAGTAAAAGAGACTTGAGGGCGTAATACTTGTGTTTATTTGTTCGATTAGAATTCTAGTATACTGGATGCGCTATCTTTGCTTTAACCTGACCGTGCATGCAGGGGAAGGCGGGAGTGTGTGTGGGGAGAGGGGGAGGGCAGGTGTTGGAGGTAACTATAGTAGTTGGAGGGCCGGGGGGGGGGGGGGGGGGGGGGGGGGGTCGGGAGAGCGAGGAGTTAAGCTCAAGATAATGAGAAGGTAAAATGCGGGTGAAGTATGTGATGAGATTTAAGGGTAGCGGATGTAGGTAGTGGAGGATTAGCAGGCTGCTCGATGACAAACAAGCTGGAAAATATCATTAAAACAATTAGATAGGCACACTAGGACGGAAAAACTAACATATGTATACTATTGTAATATGGAAAATAGGCCCAGTAATTTGGAAGATAGGCCTATGGGAATTTCCCGGGATAGACCGAATATTATGGAGTATTGAATCCGGTATTTAAAACTAAATACCACAATATTTCACATATAAAAGGGAAGTTGATAGAAATATGGCAGCACATCTTAAAAAAGGTAGTGATGCCTCCACATGGAATTCGTCGGGCACTGTGAGAATTAACGCATTTGCAATTTTATTATGTTTGAATGAAAGGAGTTGAAAGGAAAATTGACAGGAGTAAAATAGATTCGGCACGAATGTTATAAGACAGCAAAAAATGTCTTGTATGTTAACTTTTACGCTATAGAGGTGTCGCCTGGGAAAAATCTATGGGATGACTTGAAGGCTTGAACACAAACAGAAAGAAACGTCCGTGAGGAGTTAACTACATGTCCAGGGCAGTGATCGTACCGACTGACTTACAACTAAAGTCATGCCATGAGGATCAGTCCAGATCCACATATATCGCATGCAATCTGGCAGAATTTATCAACGTGGGTAGGAGGGGAAAAGTCAGTCAGAAATGTCCAAGCGCTGAGTTTATAGAAAAAAAAACTTTCTGTCATGCAGCATCCTTCAGCCCCCCCCCCCCCAAGCCCCCCCCCCCCCTCCCCCCCCCCCCCCCACCGCTGCACCCCGCGCCCCGAACAAACAAACCCACAGAGGCAGCAATTGACAGATGACAGATATCATATAGGAAAATGTTGGCGAAAACTAAAATGAATCTTGTCAACCTCGTGGAATTCTTGCCTCGCTACGTGTGGGTGGTTCCTCTTAATTTTCTGGGTGTTGGAATAGGTATTTGGTGAATGAAAACCCAGGTAATAATTATGTGGCTATACTAAGTGACTAAAACCGAGTTGTGGCGTTACATTGAACCCGAGGTAACAGTTTAGCAAAGACGTTATATGTATGTTAGTGCAGGGGCCTTGATCCTTAAAAGTCCCTTCTATATCAAAAGCCACCCCTAGATCTGGGATCTTGTTTGACCAAAGTATCGCCTTCCTAGCGAAAATGGGGAGCTTTTTCCAGGCCCGGCGGTGCATAGTCATAATGCAAGAACCAGAAACTTCTCTTCGGATATGGCATTTGGCATTAAGCATAAAGCGGGAAAAGAGACTTCATACAACAGGGGCAATCTGATTGAATTTGTTTCAGTTGATAAAATTGACTTTAGAATTCAAATGTATTATTTCATGGCCTATGTATTTCATGGCTTCTATGGAATGATCAGAGTAATTATGAAACAATGAGGCACTGAAGGTTTTGCACCCATCCCAGGGTCTTCCCAGAATCAGTGCCTAATATTTAGGTGTACTTAGCGATTTTGGGGCTTGGCGCCATTGAAAACACCAGTGAAATTGCTTATGTTAATAGGGTCAGACTACTACGGAACCCCAGAATATTCACTTAATTAGCACTTGGAGTTAAACAAGACAAGATCTCATGAGGACTGAGAAGATGGCTGCGTCCATAAGCGTGTTGGATTTCTTCCTCAAGTGAATAATATCTAATGTTTAATAATACCTAATATCTCATGTTTTAGCCACTGTTTCTTCATGTAACTAGCCACAGATATCAATAAATATTGGAGGCAATAATGTCTACTTACATTAACAAGAATTAGTTAACAGTGATCAGTTTACATTTATTTATTTCCGGTTTATGCATAAGAGGGTTTCCAAGGGAAACAAAGATTGATGTCAGTTAAATGTAAAGTTCGAGAGGGAGGGATAGTAGGAGGGAGAGGAAGGGGAGAAAGAAAACATGAAATCCCTATCCCATATCTGACTAGTCACTCCATGTAATTCTGTTGGTCCCTTGGTCACACCTAAACGCCACCCCTCCCCCTGATAGAGCATGATTCTGATCCCATCTGCTGATATCAGAATCAACAGATTCTTCACACTGATATCCAGGATGGGAGGAGCCAAGATGCTATCAATGATTGACAGACATCACCCCAATCTACTTAGATTGATGTTATCTCATCAATCTAAAAATCGTAGTCCTCCTTACATCACTAATTCATTAACTCTATTGAGAATATGACTGTAAATACATTCAAACTTAAACAGTTGCCGGTCAATCAAGACTGTGTTTACATCAGTCACATGGCACAACATTCTATCATTTCTTTTAAAATTTAAGTGAACATTCTGGGCCTCTGTAGTAGCCGCCAAGCACAACATTTATAATGAAATATGTACAGTACAATTCACTCGGTTGATTCGGTTGATTCTGTTCTAATAGAACTAAATGAAAATCTCAAATATAGGTTGCGAAAGTGTCCAATTTTAAAGGACTTTGATAATGAGTTATATAAAATTAAAACGGTTTTCTGGTCCACCACCTCAAATTTGCATAAGGGTGTTTCCGGAAAATAGCATAACATAGCTTATTCCTAATTCAGCGGATATATCATGCACCCATTGCAACCACAAAGTATTTTTTAAGGGAAGAAACGTGGGGGCTTAAGTTGAATTTTCTTATCCCTTGTGGCATTTTCCTCCTGGAAATTCCTTTCTTATGAGTGTTCTTTATCCCATACATCATTTGAACAGACCATGACTTAGTTTTTTATGTAAATCAACCTCCATGATAAAGGGCACATGTATAGTAAATGTCTAAGATTTTGATATTTATCAGATTGAACTGTGAAAAATAATCAGATATACATCCGTATGTATGTTCTTTTTTTCCCCAGCACCGGGTCTTTATTCATAAAGTAAACAGAGACAACAGTCAGGAGCGGATACATTTTTACAACGCTCTTGTTCCAATATCAAACCATTTAAATTTATTTTCCTGATGAATTTTCAACAAAGATGTTATACTGTTCATTACGATTACCTTCATAGCAATAGAATACAATTTGTGTACCATTGTGTTATGTTTTCCATGCTACCGTATTTCATTTACAGACCTAGCAAGGCACATTCTTTTTTCTCCAAAACATCTGGGCTTCTCCATACTAAAGACATCATTAATAGCAATGGAAATAATCTGATAATTCCCACGTTCCTTATTAACTCTAATCCATATAGGGGCGAGACACTTGGATTTCAACAAGCAAGCACCATTATCTTCTCTCTTGAAAACAAATTTGCACAGAATCGTTATATACCTCTTGGTATGGTGCAACAACTGTTATAGTTCTTAAATCCTCTGATTTTGGAGACAGAATGCCTCACCATTGTCAACTCTTTTGTCTAGCATAAATCCTTGTCAGCTTATCAGTGTGCCGAATACACAGTCTCATTCAAAATGGCGGGTAGGCCTATAAAGACCGTTGCTGGCGACAGAATCAACACCAATATCACTTTGGTTCTTAATTTTGTACGTTTTGCAACAGGTAATCTACGATCACTATATTTATAAGAAAGGCCAGGTAACGTTAGGCTTGAGCTCGATCTGTAATACCACTTCAACTGAAAAAAAAGGGAAGGGCGCAAACCCACACATTCTCTCTAATCAAGTCAAACCGGAAGTCTTATGTTCTTGATCTATAGGTAATTTTTGATTTACATAAAATCAAGATGTTGTAGAAAAACAAAAACAAAAACAATGAGGACAGAACAGTGAATTTGGTGTGGGGGTTGTTTTTGGGGGGTTCAATGTTTTGAGCTAGAATATCCCAACCAAAATCCAATCCTAAAATTCTGTTCCCGAATTGATGCCAATCAAAATAGTGACACTTTTGTCTATGAAATTAAATAGATATATAATAAACATGGGCATACTATTAATGTAATGCTGATCAGACAAATTTACTTTTGTATGCAAGACGAAATTGTGTGTACTCAATTTAGACCATATTAAAGAAACACAATTTGAAAGTAAGATGACATTATATTCAAGTGATCTGGCCACAACAATGGATAATGAGGTGCTAAGAAGAGAGGCTCAAGCTGAAATATAAAAATCCCACTGTCATGATGTAAATAAAATGGTTTAAGTGACTGTTGAGTTTTAATCACGGGGGGGGGGGGGGGGCAGGAGAATTTTCAGGGGGCATCTTTTTTTGCACAGACTCTGAAGGGGGTGGGGGTGGGGGGTCACCTGTGTTTGCACAGACTCTGAAGGGGGGGGTCATCTTTTTTTGCACCAACTCTGAAGGGCAGTGCCATTTATATTTGTGTAAACCTTGGTGAAACCTGTGTCATGAAAGAGGATTCATGTATCTCAATCATAAAATTCTCTTGTATTTGGACATCTTTATTTTAATTGTATCCATCAAGCAGACTGTTCTCTAAGGCAGTCAGCAAGCATCTGACCTGTGGTGGTCTGGAAGCATGGGAGAGTCGTGGTTTGTAGTACATAGTGTAGCTGGTGGTCTATGCTAGATGAATCGCACCTACCGCTATTTTGCTAGAAATAGCTATGCTATGCCAGTAGAGCTCGGAACCAGTGCACTTGCCAGAGTGTGGAACGGTATATTACCAAGACCCCCCTATGATCGACCTTTTTGTAGAGTTTTTCCTAGGTCGGAACTTTCTAACCGATCCCAGAAGTTAGCTTGCATTATTTACAACAAATTTTGATTTGAGGAATAATTAAAAACTTCTTGCGAACTGCGCATTCGAAGGAAGCGAGGACAGTTTAAAAAGGCTGCCAAATCTAAAAGATGATGGAACAGCAAAAGGAGAATAGCAACTGCTGCTCTAAGCCAATCAGATGCGATCATGTTACCATGGGCACGCCCTCAACAATGACACATAGCGGCAGACTGGGGAATGCCGTAATCCCTGATCAGAAAAACAAGGACTGTCACTCTACTGAAACTAGAAACTCTGCGATTATAATTTATTCCATTAAAAAGCTAATGAAATGTTCCGATTCTGAACAGTTAAGTGGCTGGGAAACTCCCAGCTGGTTTGCAAAGGCTGTTTTTGCGACGATCCTTTATTGTTAGATAATATAAAATAGTAATAGGCGTACAGATATGAAATATAACCAATTTACTGAAATAAATATCTCTTGCGGCGGTTTACTTTCTGGATGAGAGGAAGCATGCAGAAAGGGTGCAAATCTTATTCATCAGTGCCATTTCTGGGTCGAATCCCTTGCCCACCTCTTGTTGATTAAAGATATGGCTGTTGTGCTATTAGAATAGACCATTACTCGTCTATTTATCGAGGTTGGCTAAAAAGATGGCAGGTTGGCTCAAGAATAGGGGCCTTCACGAATAGGTTGATGACAAACTTTGCAGTGGTCACTATGCCCCGGGGACGGGACTAGCTGCGGGCGCCTTCCCCGTCAGCTAATACCTTCACTATAGGTGTCAAACTTTGCCTCCTTATTCTAGGAATACAATTTGCTTTGTGGCTGGATAGCTGTTCCAGGATTATCAGATCACATGTTGACAGTAGTTTTGCCTAAACTTAAGTAGATTTTACCCGCTAGATCTTATAATAATAACAACTTTTGTCAAGTGAATCCATCAAAACATAGGGTGGGAAGAAGCATGCACACAGGGAAGGGTGTGCAGGCAGAGGACGGGGCAGAGGAGCGGGACGAATGTACACACAGCGACCATGCATAGACTTGCAGTATGCCTCTAGGGGGTCAGAACTAATGTGAGTGTTCAGTGCGTTGTATATAGAGAGAGAGGGACTGTGCAAGTCTGGTGACCAGCTGGTCACTGGTGGTACTGTGTGTGCTGCCCCTCTCTCCCTCTATGGGCCTTCCCCGCTCCCCGTCTCAGTGTACAGCTAGGTGCCCGCATTCCAGCCACCACTGGCCAGTAATGACCTGCGCAGTGAGAGTATCTTAGCACGTCCGGTTACCTCTACAATAATTTGTGATACCCCCTATTGCTACCTTTTTATATGATATACTTGTCAGTGATAGCTGGCCACCCTGTCCATGAAACATATACACACTACCCATCATAAACACATCCCCTGCTGCCCCACAAGCATCCAATACCACCAGGGTCTGGATTATTGAGTCATTTATTGGTAAGGAGCCATTAAATTTGCCACTGAAATCTATCCACCAAAGCATGTCAGATTTCAGGCCGGCCATTAACCTGCCGGATTCTAATACGGTTATATAAGTTGTCCATCAAGTAGCGTCTGACTGGACCACTCTGCAAGCCCAATGGGAATTGCCTGTAACCTGGTGCAGCTGTCTCTTTGAAAAGCCTTGCCACATACTTGCTCAACATGTCCACTGTGCTGATGACTTTATATAAGGGTAACACCAAGGTTCTGGTTCTGGTGTTTATTTCCATCCCCTGGAAGGTGTTGACCTGTGGTGGTAATGAGCTGAAGCCAATTTCTGGAATGCGCTATTGGGAAGATAATCTGCTTTGTATATGATTAATGTCGTTTGTCTGTAGAAATTGATAGAGTTCTGTGATGATAACGAAATTTGAAATAACAAATATTGTACCACTTAAGAGAATGTATTTAGTAACTTTTGGTAACACATAAAAACAATTGGTATATGCATTTTTGCTTATGTTCTATTCTGATATTATAGAAATGGCCAATAAATACTTTTTTCATCTTTAAGTTCATATATTCCCATCGACAATTCAATTGATAGCTTTGCAGTATAGGACACTTCAAGTTGTTTTCATTCAGTAAAAAATCATCTGATAATCTATGAATCCATGGTATCACTAGAACGACTTGCTTTTGCTATCTAACTCTTTTACATAACTTAACATAATTTTGGATCATCATACCTCTAATGTGCAGGGAATGCAATTTGCTGGGATTCCAGTTCCACAACGTGTACTAGCAGAACTGACACCTAGATCTAGCTAGCTTAGGAAGAGATCGAGCTGCCATAGTCAGTATGATAGACTGCAAATGATCATCATTCCCTCATGAATTGCCCAATAGTTTTTGAAAGGATCTGAATACAAAGAATTTTAGATCAAACCCTTTTACAAAGGTTTACATATTTTCCTCATCATACCCAAATCACAGCTTGATTTAATTTTTTACCTTTCTAGATCTCATTGCTAGTGGTTCACTCATCTGCTATTGTTTATTTTCTGAGTTACTAGCTTATTAATACAGCTTATTACAAGGTGGCAGCACCCATAGCAAGGTGGCTTCAGCTTCAGCCAATGAGCTCTCGTCACTAGAACATGTTTGCTACATGTTATCCTGACAGACTTTGTGTGATCCATCCAATTTAGGTGTTATCATCACCTTAATGCACATTATAAGCAAAGCTATAGCAATATACAACATTAGGAAAGTGCAAGAGCCCTAAATCCATTAAGATTATTGTATAACCTAAAGAAGTTATGATATTCAGTTGATTAAATATCTATTCCTAAATCCACACTGTAATGCCAATTGCCACATTCCAATGGTCACGAGTTCCAGACAAAGGGATAGGGTTAGGGGAATAGTAATGAGGGTCTTAGTTATAACTAAGGGGTCTAATTAGCTTAATGAGATAGGGCTAACAGCATAAATTATGATCGCTTCAGTATTATTATTTACATACCTAATTTACATGTGTAGATGCTACCAAGGTATCAGTAGCCATCAAGACAAACTCCCTCATCATCTACTCATCATGGGAATTTATATTCTTAAAAAATAACCTATTCATCAAATTATTTTCTTCCTTGGCATTTAGTCACAAGCCATAATTATCACACAACTGCACGCTTCTTGTCTCGCACACTTCCTGGATGTGTTCACTCCCTTGGTGTAATACATAGACAGAACTAACCACAGTTATGTATTTCCGATCGTTCTTCACCAAGTTGGAGGCGCTAGAAATCACGAGGGTTGGAGCTCAGTGTAGACCCAAGGGATTCCTATGCTGGACACGAGGAAACGATCGGAAATACATAACTAAGGTTAGATTTTAAATATGCTAGATTGCTTTTAATTAAGGTAACTTGCTGCAAGAGAAATACAGCGAGGGCGTGGCATGGTTTTTTAACTGGGTCATCTGTTTCTTCCCTAGGGGAAGAAACACTTGCATATAGAGAGTCTATACAAAGTCTATGGACACTCCATTCCATAGGTGAAATAAATAGACAGAATTAACCACAGTTATGTATTTCCGATCGTTCTTCACCGAGTTGGAGGCGGGGGAATCCCAAGTTCGAGATTTATTTGACCTCTACCAAACGATTTTAAACATATTAGATTGCTTTTAATTAAGGTAACTTGCTGCAAGAGAAATACAGCGAGGGCGTGGCATGGTTCCATTAACGCTTGAATTTATGATGGCCGTCATAACATTGGCGACGGCCGCCGCAATTTCAATGCTAAGCAGAGGACGTGTCCCCATGACAACGCTGGCCTACTTTCAGAATAACCAATGAAAATGCAGAAGGATAAACTGGGTCATCTGTTTCTTCCCTAGGGACGAATGAAACATATTTCTTCCCGCTCACTTGCATATAGGGAGTCTATACAAAGTCTATGGACACTCCATTCCAAAGGTGAAATAATAAATCTGATGGGGGGATCAGGATGATTACCAACTGTAGTAGACCAACTGACTTGTCTATAAACAGCTTCACTTGCCAAGTTTTCTCCTTTTTTCGTCCTTCCAGTATGCCAAGTCTGACGACATTGTCAGTCAGCTCAGACGTTGTGATTTCATGCGTACCATTGATTTAAAATCTGCTTATAGATTGGTAGTCATTCATCCTTCACAGCAAGAACTTTTCGGCTTTGTTTGGCCGTTTAGTCACAGTGTCAATACCTAAACACCTTTATAATTTTATGCATATTGTGTCTTGTGCGGCCCCCTTTTGTTTTACTAGAATAACTGAAACTGTCTGCCAAGTACTAAGGGACAAAGGTATTAATATCCAATATCTCCAATATTTCCTTAATTTGGGAAGTTTCTTTTGAAAAGTGTTTGGAGGCCCTCTCAGTTACCAGCCCTTCTCATGTCTGTGTACCTCAGATTGGAAATGCAAGGGTAAAAGTAAGGTCTTACTAAAGCTGGTCTTGGTGAATACAATCCTCCTTACACGATTGGTGGGTTAGGTGGCTCTAAATTGCATTAATCAGGTCGGTCAGCTAAAACAAGCGATGTCTTAGCTGACTGCAAAACTCAGCACCCACTTGAAGTGGATATTATCTGTGAGGTTTTTCGGTATTCGATCAAATACATACATATTTTTTCCAACTGTGTCTACAGGTGCGCTTAGAGTGGAAAGTGGAAAGATCAGGGTTCAGGCTTTAGCTCAATGGAACAAACAGTTTAGATTCTGCTAATTCTAGTTTGGGCATTCAAAACCTTGTGTTTCCCATCGCTCAATAATTCATTATCTGCCCTTAATAATTAGTCCAAGCTCCATAAAGAATTGATCTTATTAGGCAGGAGTTCTCACTTCAGTTATTGATGAGGGGACTTTGCAGGAAATTCGGTGATAAAGATATACCCAAGGAGACTATTCTCCCTACAGATCTCAGATTAATTTTCCAGCAGGTACATTTGACTTCGAATAAAGAGCTGGGTACCTGGCTGGTCATATTGCTGTGGCTTAGAGCCCTTCTGCATAAACCTCATGTGTTTAAAAGTGTGGCTGATGTGCATTTGCTCAAGAGATTGAACCTTCCCATAGAAGATTGGGGGGCTAAAATAACTGTTCCTTCAAAGACAAACCAGTTTGGTTCTTCAGTCCTGGAATGCCTTGTTAGCTACTGTTATTCTGAGTTATGCTTCATTTCTCAGATTCAAAAGTGGTTCACTTGCTTGCCTACCAAATTAGATGACCCTTTAATTTCATACAACAGTACTGAGCCTATATCTTATGATTCGGCCATGAAGTTGCTAAAATCTTGATAAAGATTTAGGTCTTCACTGCCTCAGGAGAGGTGCTGTGACGTTCATGTCTACTTGTGGCATTCAGATTCCAGACATTCAGATGCTGGGTGACTGGCGCACTGATGTGAAGCTTTGTTACTTGGCTATGCCCCTGGAATATAGAAGATCTAGAGAAATGACCCTCACATCAGCCCTATATTCTCCTAACGTCTCCTCAACCTGATATATATGGCTTAATTGGGTATTCCTGGTTGAAGGTTTTGCCAGTATCTCCTGTGCCGTTGCATTTATTTCTACGTCAAAAACTCAGTGATTTAATTCACAATAAAGAGAAAAATTAGAAGCCCCTGCACACTCGATATACCTCCTTGAGAGTTGATCATATTATAGTATTATTCTAGGAACTAGAAAGGTAAATCAAGCACCCCGTCGCGGTCACTAGTCAAGCACTAGTCTATACCATAAAACAGCATCATATTTTAACTATCATCTGCGTTATACACTATATGTATTCTATCAAAATGTGCCGAGAATCATAATAGAATACAAAGCATAGTAAGATTGGGCGTGACTCTCCGTGAAAATGAATCATGTAATTGGTTTTGCATTGTGCACCAATAAAAATGTAAACACTCTTACCAGAGATGAGTATTTATGTCTGTCAACATGCAAACTCTGGCATTCTTTTACAAGTTAGGAATACCATACGTCTGGGAGACAACGCACATATTATTACAAGACCTACAGCTAGAATTTCCTGAGTCAGGGAAACAAAGTATTATGGAGATCCATGAGAATGATTGCTTCTACGCAATAGACGAATAAACTCGAGTAAGGACAAGAAAAACAACATATTGGCGAATTATAAAATAAAGAGTTTTATTTGTATACTTACAATTGTTAGATTATTTCATGCATTTCAAATTGTTGTTTTGAAGGGTTTATACATTTCTGACACTTAGCAATCACGTCGGGACGTTTCCAGTATTCCTAAAAATTCTACCTGTCCATGAAATACCAATATCCAAGTCCTAAAAATTGTATCCGATTGGTTATTTGGACGGTGCTCTTTTTGTTTATCACATGAAATATATACGACTGAAACCCGTTAATTTACTTTCCACTGTATATTTGTATAGTTACCAAACATAATATCTATCGATCCTCAGTCATTATGGGTTATAAATTTGGATAAAATGAAAAGTATAGCAATTTATTCATATCTCAATAAGTTAAAGAATATATATAGAAAGAGGGAGAACAGAAGAGATTATTTTAGTAGGTGGGCCTACTAATTTAGGGGGAAATAATTTGCTTTTAGTGGGCTCAATCAAATTTACATTTAAATATAGTTGAGAATGAATTGGGCAGTCATTGGCTTAATGTAGTCATTTAAGAAGTATTAAATATTCGTGTCTTATTTTTAAGATCAATATAAGATTTTTGAACCGTGTAATTATTTCCAATGCCATTATCTTCATTCCTTTATCTTCATGAAAACTACAATTTGTTTCGTATAATGAATCAACAACCTTTTTTCTAATGTTGATATAAATTCTTCATCTAATAACTGACTCTACCGGCACGACGGCTTTCTTTTTATAAAACAGATCTATAGTCACATGTTAACACGGTTTAGGAATGCTAATGATGCAAATTACCCGGCTAATGATGAGGGTAGTGGCGGGAAGGAAACTGTTTAGTCAATTATTCATTTTTCAGCAAAACAAGAATACCTCTGTTCTTAAATAGATGATGGGTCCGAAATCTCCTGGTCCACGCCCATGCTAACTTCAGATTGTGGGATATTTGTATCAGCACAAATTTGTATTTTCAGTAAGGTACTTACTTCCAAGTAAAACACCCGACGAACAATTCAAAATGAGATGTAGAACATCGTGATGAATGAGTGTCTCATATTGGGCGACAAGCAAAACAACAACATAAGATTTATTTTATCATTGATGTAAGACGGGTAAGATGCATTCCATGCATTCACTATTTACAGTTATTTGCTACAAAATTTCCTAAACAAATATTCTAGAATTGTGTCAGTTTCCTCTAAAAGATTAAACGCACAATGATCTGTCCTGTCAGTGTTGCGACAGGTGCTGTTCCTCGGAAATGCATCAGAGCACCTGTCGATACTGCACGAGTATCGCGTTATATCTTCACTGTGCTCGGCGGCACCATATGTCATTGTTATATTATTGTCTATTATTGAATTATAGTAAGTAGAAGAGATGTCTTATTTGTATTACTTGGGTGATATCTTTATCGCGCCGACATTGGAAATACCACAATTGATAATTCAATTTGGGGTAAAGTGTCAAACGTAACAACAATATTTTGGGACGCTGTTCAATTTACCAAGTAAAGGTAAAAATCAAGTGGCAGGTTAGGCCCACTCACATGATCTTTCAATGATACATTCATCCTAGGTTTCACCCTAATATACCTTCGGAAGGACTGGACAATATACCTGTCATTGTGTTAGCAATATATCCCATGCATATATATGTACATTATGTATTACGAAATAATTATTTCGCACAAATCTGTTATTTCTCGGATTACCAAAAATGTGTTAATTTCTTTATCTGTACGTTGAGTAACATGATTATAGGGAATTGTCATTAACATTCTTCTTCAATAATGCTCTTAAAACTTGAAAATTCCCCACATTCTGACACGAACCTACGCCTAACAAAAGTCCAGTGTTCCTCTGAGGGAGTATGTCTGGTCGAGGGCGAACAAATACGAAATAAGTACGATATAAAAACAATACCCTATAAAATCTAAATAAATTTTTATGGAGTGAAATAAGGCCGCTTCAATACTGAGTAGCTACAACGGGCGAGACCAAGGGTTGGAGTTGGGACATTGAGCAGGTCCTCTTGCCTTGAAGGTCTTGTGTGTACATGGAACCGACTAGAAGCTAGCGATTTATTAAACCCATTTATAGTTGAAGTCAACACACAACAATGGTACGGATAGTAGGAGTGGGTGAGGGTAAATCCTCTCACTTTACTTATGTTGTGTTTACTTATGAAACTACAACATCAACTCATAATAGTACAGAGGATATAAATAGTTTATGATTTATAACTCCCTCTGACGGCAAAGCATGCACTCTAGTCGTGGTCTAGCTCGTGATTAACATAGTACATTAAGCACGGAATGCTCAGGGGATCGATGCCCGTGTAAATATTTAATATCTAAATTTAGAACGCTAGTTAAAAATATCTATACATATATTATTGTATATAAAAGATAGACATCAATGTCTACAAAGCCAAAGATGGTATTCGTTTATATGGGTATGTGTTTTCCAGCGCTGACAAATATGTAACTTTCTATGTTTAGAAAGTTCAGGAAAGTCATTGTATTTATTACATTTATAAGCGGAAAAAATGAAATTAATCAAATCATGTGACTTCATGCACCTGAGAAATGATTTGTATAAATGTTGTTTTTTTCCCTTAAAATATTAGATTTAAATCATAAAAACATAAACCTTTGGAGTGTGAGTGTCAACATATATTATATCTGGATATATTTACTATCCCGTCATCATTTAATTTCCCCCAGTATTTGAAGGATTATCCCAAGAAAACCAAATGTATTATGGTATATAGTACCTTTTTCGCGCATGCCTTGTCCCTATACTAACATCACTAATTGCTGAACAATGAAAGGAAATGTTATCAGCTATTCTTTCATAGAGGCTTACAACACTGAAGAGGAATCATTTCAAACATATTATACTGTGCCCGTATGAAAATCATTGTGGCTGGCTTCTCACGTATAATATACTTCAAATGACGAACATTATCCTAAAGCGAAGTTCCTCAGCATTCCTTACCTCTGATGCCAAAAATCCTCCGGGAGTGGCTTATTTAAAGTGCTTTCTTGAACTCTTAGGACGGAACTCCAAAACAAACAAAGCTGTAAAATCATATTCCACCTTCTAGTTCGGATATTCTGGGTGGGTGGTAAAAATAGAAACAGGTCGCCTTCAAAGGGTGTGTTAAAAGTGGCATGCCCCAGTTAAGATTTTTGAGAGAACAAACAAAAAAAGGTTTCAATAAAAAATAAAGCATTTCAGCTATCATATAACAACACCTCTATAATTAGGTGTAATTTCATAAAGTATCCGTTTACAAACTTGCATACTTTTCATGTAATAACCGATGCTTTGATTTATCCATCGGAGCCGAGATAAATAGGATATCAAAGTATACCTCTTATTTCCTGATACCCAATGCGTCCATAGCAACAAAGTAGTACCTGGGTTGAGAAGGTGAATATAATATATTTGAAAGCATAAGCCGGGCATGGGTTCAAGGCACATCCTAGAAGTGTTATTGAGGGGCCGCCCAAAAAGAAAGCGCCGATAAAAAGATTTTGAATTATCTTAACAATGCGTGGATATTTGATTTGTAGTCTTCCGTTCCATTATTTATCAAAAGAATAACCTCCTTAAAGACTATTCCCGTGTTTGCCCGTTTAGAAAATCTGCTATAGCATGGCTACTTTGTGGGTAATATAAATGTATGGGACGGCGAATTGTATTTACATTGTCCTAGTAAGTTATTCTCGAATGATAACTGCTGAAAAACTGCACTTGAATATTTTATCAACTCTACGACCCCACCCCCGCGCCTTGCTGATTTTTTTTTCATGCCTGACCTAAAAGTGAGCCTTGCATCCAGGTATAAAACTACCGTACACAGGTTGTTTCAGGGGGTGGGGGTGATGGGCGCCCCTATGCAGTGTGGTAGTTGTAGCTTAGAGGGGGTTAGAAAGGGTAAGTGTTCAGTTTACAATATTTCAAGGCAGATTACACTGCCTTTAATACCAGACTAAACATGTCCCTAGGGGGGAGGTTATTGGAGGGAACACGGATAAGAAGGCAAATTTTGCCCTTAGTGTGGGAATGGGCGTAATATATTCCATTCCAGCCGTCACCCGACCAGCGGTAAATATGCGTTAACATGTGGAATTTGCCCAGCGACAGGCCAGCCCTGTGCTTTGAATGATGATGATGAGCGCTCTGGAGAAGGCCTCGCCAAAAGAAAGAGGAGAAGCAAAAGTTTAACCTAAAGAACCTCAATACCCATTTATGCAGAAGTAGGAACTCGAACGGTCACTATACAGTATAGTGAGTTTACTGCAATGGAGAAGTGTGATGCTGGATATCGAAGCATGTTATATTGTCAATGCATAAATCTACATTTATAGTTTCCTATTCCTCCAAAGCTGCTCCCTAACACGCATTTTCCCTATATCTACATATGGTTGGAGTGATGATAAGTTTAGCTACAATTACCCAATACATGTACTAGCAAATACCCGTGCTACGCACGGGATTTGCTAGACAGTTAGTGACCCTCCACCATCGTCTCTCCTTATTCCCCCCTCAGCCATCTTTCTTTTTCAACCTTTTAGTAACTTAGTACCCATATTACCATTCACCCCCCTTATGAAACCCAATTAAGATGCTGTTTTGGGTCATTGATGTGCAACAGAGACAGATTCAGAAGCAATGTGAGATAGATACAGAGTGCTGATGACAGAAGCAAAGAAAGAGAAAGGGTGAGACAGGGAGAGAGAGAGTAAGAAGAAGTCTGGACTATGAGAAAAACAGAGAGAAAGATGGAGGGAGACTGAGTGTATTAGTTAGTATTTTTTTAGGTCTGGGCCTATATAAAATTGCACGCTGAGATGGACTGAAATTGATACAAGAACACAGACATGGCCAGAAGCACAAATAGAGAGAGAGAGGGGAAGCAAAGCAAGAGAGATAGGGATAGACAATTACGGATTATGAGAAGGAATGTGAACAAAATTAGATATAGCCAGGGAGAAAGATAAAGGAATGACAAGAGAGAGGGACCCTGAGGGGGAGGAGGAGGAGGAGCTGGTGGCAGAGAAGGAGGAGTAGTCGTGATTGAGGTGAACGAAGAGGAAGAGTAGCAGTGATTGAGGTGAAGAAAGAGGAGATAGAGGAGGAGAGTAGGGGGTAGAGAAGGAGGAGGTGGAAGTGGTGGTTGACGGGAACGAAGAGGAAGAATTGGAGGGGGAGGAAGAGGAAGAGATGGAGATGATGAAGAGGGAGGAAGCGGAAGAGGGAGGAAGCGGAAGAGGAGGTGGAAGTGGTGGTTGAGGTGAAGCATGAGAAAGAGGTGATGGAGAAGGAGAAGTAAAGAAGTGAAGGTAGAAGGTAGAAGAGTCAAGGAGGAGGTGATGGATAAGGGGCAGGGGCAAGCAGATGGGGGGGGGGGGGGTTGTGTATGTGTGCAGGTGTAGGGTGGGAGAGGAGATAGAGAATCTCTCACTTCAGAGTGCCAAAAAAGAATTTATTTTGAATGAACTAAACAATAACGCAAACGACCAGAAAAAATTCTGGGAAATAATAAAGGTAGTATCCCCCTCTAATAAGAAGTCTCACACTATAAACTTGACAGATGAAGAAAATAACCCCATAAAACAGCTGGATATTCCACAGCATGTAAATAATTTCTTTGTGAACATTGCGACCGAATTAACGAAAGACCTAAAGCCGGACTGGACCCCAAACACCCCACCAACACTTAGCTCACTCCAGAATATTCACACTAATGTAAATGAAGTGTGGAAATTAGTCAAGAACATTAATATTACCAAATCCTCCTCCATAGAGCACCTACCAAATAGAGTTCTCAAACTGGCTCTACTAACACTCTGTACCGAATTTACGTATTGTCTGAACCTATCCCTAAGCACTGCCTCAGTCCCTGAAGAATGGAAAATAGCTAAAATTGTACCCCTATTCAAAGGAGGTAACCCAAACAAGATAAACAATTACAGACCAATAGCCCTACTCCCAACCCCTAGCAAAATCATAGAAAAAATAGTACACTCAAGAATATACAAATACCTTGAAGCTTATGAAATATTAAACCCAAAGCAATTTGGTTTTAGGCCAAAAAAATCAATAATAGAGGCAATAAGCAAATTTACCGATGACGTAGCCTGGAAAATGGACAATAATACTGATACTCTAGTCTCATATATCAACTTTAAGAAAGCATTTGACATGGTTAATCACAAAATACTCCTACAAAAGTTAGATCACATAGGTATAAAAGGGAACCTCTTAAACTGGTGTACTTCTTATCTCCATAACAGACAACAACTTGCCATAGTCAACAACAACACCTCAGCCCCGATACCAGTCCTGACTGGAGTCCCCCAAGGCTCAATAATTGGCCCCTTATTCTTCAGTATTTTCATAAATGATCTAGCAAACGGAATCCGAAATTCACATATGTCACTATATGCAGATGACACTATTTTCTTCATTCATGGTAAAAAACGTGATGAATTATTCATGCAAATGCAAAAGGCCATAGATGATCTGCACAAATGGTGCAAGAGTAATCTCTTCTTAGTAAACACACCAAAGTCAAACCTCATGTTCTTCACCAGGTCTCCCTCTAACAAAAAAAGAGTCAAAACAATGAAAATAACCTATAACAACAATGAACTACACCTGGCGACACAATCAGGTGCTACGAGAACTTGCAGATGTGGTGGAGAGAGAACGGAAGAGTAAGGCGAGGCAACCAAAACAGAAACCAACACAGATCAGGTTTGTGAGAGAGGGAGAGACAGTAGCCAAGTGTGCACACAGAGCTTGGAGCATCCTAAGTCAAGCAGGAGACTGGAAGCTAGCAGTGGACCTGGACAAGCAACTGAGATTCCCTGAGATAATACCAACTAATCTCAGGCCAGACATGGTCTTGTGGTCGCCAGGTACCAAGAAAATAATCATCATCGAGCTGACAGTCCCATGGGAAGAAAGATGCAGTGAAGCCCATGAAAGGAAGAAGAACAAATATGAAACACTGCTTGAGGAGTGCAGAGAAAGAGGGTGGCAAACATGGAGCTACCCAGTGGAGGTGGGGTGCAGAGAATTTCCAGCACAATCAGTTTGGAGGATGTTCTCTGCACTCAGAGTGACAGGGCGGGCAAGGAAATCAGCCATCCAGAGATTGGCCCAAGTGGTGGAGAAAGCATCATGCTGGGTGTGGATGAGAAGAGACACCAGTAGCTGGAGGCCCACCACCGACGCGCAGTGACTGATCACCACTGTGGACCCCCCCATCCTGAGAGCGTACCGAGGTAGGGGTCGAAACGCACAATGAGGGATGGCCTTGGCTGAGGACGTTGGTGGTGCAGCAGCAAACAACACCAGTGCTGTATTCAACATATTTAACTGAAGCAAGTAAATGACTATAAATACCTAGGACTTACCATTGATAATGGCCTGAATTTCAAAAGCCAGCTATCGCAACTAATCAAGACTATTGTATACAAAATACATCAACTTCATAGGATTAGGAAATACTTAAATCAACCCGCAGCTCTAAAAATCTACAAGACAAAAATCCTCCCCTTTTTTGATTATGGAGACGTACTAATTCATAACACCCATAAGCCCCTACTAGACAAGTTGCAGAGGCTGCAAAATAGAGCCCTAAAATTAACACTTGATTTACCATACAAAACCCCAACCAACATAGTACATAGTAGAGCCAAAGTCCCCCTATTAGTAAATAGAAGGCTAGTTCATCTCAGGACTCTTGCATACAAAAGAAGCAAAGATGAGAATTTCACAAACAAACCCAGAAGAGAAACCAGACAACACAAAGCCCCCATTTTAAAAATACCTCCATTTAAAACAAAATTTGGTGAGAACACAGTACTTGTGAAGTGTGCAAAAACATGGAACGAGCTATCAGCCAAACAACGCAATATAGGAACTATAGAAATGTTTAAGTCAAACCAAAAACTGTGGCTCAACACACTATATGTACCAATTATCTAGCTGTCAAATAAATGGCCAAAATAAAACTGCTAACACTAGTATCATCATCCTGGAGATGCAAGTGGCAAAGCAGTTTCCCCTTCACCTTTCCACCTTTCCCCGTCCCCCTTCCTAAATGGTTCCTAACTCCTCCCTCATCGAATTATTGTTCTGTATCACTATGTATATATATCTTAGAAAATTGAACTAAACCGTTTCTTCTAATAGCATCATAAAGAAACGCAGCTAACACTAGAAACTGTTCTCCAGTCACAACTATTATCTGTACATATCATGCACTATACATGTAAAAATCTTTTGTACATTGTGTATATAATCAAACTCTGTAAAACCTACATCCTGGGGCAAGTGAAAAGCCCTATTACTGGGACTTGAACTACCCAGTATAAACAAAAGCTTTAAAAAAAAAAGTTGATATAGGAGGTGCAGGAGGAGGTGTAGATAATGAAGAAAGAGAAGGTGATGGAGGCGAAAGAAGGGAATGAATATGTATGTGATTGAAAAAGGGAAGGGGGAAAAGAAGGAGAAGGAAAGAGGTCGGGATAGAGAGACAGAATGTCAGAGGTTTGAGAGAAAAAGTTGGGAAGAGGAGAAAGGGTAGAGATGAGAGACAGAGTGAGCAATTATGAATGGAAGAACTTATATGTAAATGCTTAAGGCAACGCATGAAACATAGCTGCATGGTCAGTTATGCGTGTTTTTCTTCTTCTCGATTAAAATGTACTTTGTTAAATGTCTTGGCCAATAACAATATTTAAAAAAAAGAAAAAGAACTGGAATTAAGTCGGGACAGCCTGTTTAAACTTTCATGTTCTCAACACAAATTACAAATTCTGTGAGGTGGGAGGGAGGTGGAGAAGGAGGAGGAGGAGGGAGGAGGAGAAGGATCATATTACTTTTAGGAAGAGGGAGGAGGAGGATTATGTTATTATATTAGGTACATTAAAAAATGGTTGGGTTAAAAGGTCATCAAAGGTCAAAGGTATATGAGCAATTCCACCAAAAATGCCACATTTGGCCATCCAGGGCTGAAAATTCACAATTTTTTTAAATTGCTTCCATTGATTTTTTGTTTTTGTACATAAGCTAGATATATTGCTGCTAATATAGACGAAATTAGGAACGTTAATAATGAATATTGTGGTCAGGGCAGCTTGGGAGACACAGTGACCTCTATTCTAATAGTACGGGCAAAGGGGAAAGGTACATATTTGTACATAAATTAATTAGAAATAGAGTTAATTAGAAATAAATAATAAAAATATATGCATAATGTTTTTAATTATGTGTGTACGTGATAGATCTTGATATAAGGGTCATAATGCTCTTTAGTTTGTGAAAATATTCCAACTAGAAGAAAAGTTACAGCTAAATAACCATTCATTAATGGTAATGGTAATGGCAGTGGTACAGGTCATAGGTCATTGACCCTCTGGCCCATTATGTACATAAAACCCATTATATCTAGAATGTGTACAAAACTATCAATAACATGGTTTCCCCCTCGTTTTTTTGTTAAGTTGAGTTGCATACTTGTTTTGGTTGTTTATGAAGGTAAATATAAGTTATATTTAGGTATTTAGAGGAAAATTCCACTGATTCCCCTGAAGAAGGTCACCGCTTAGACCGAAACGCGTAGGGATACAGCCCTATTTCATCTAGCAACAATAAAACAACATATACAGAAATTACAGGAGTCCTTGTTTATACGGAGATTTTCAACATAACTACATTTAGAGGAAAAATTAATAGGGAAAAATTTAAAAAAAATAGTTTCAACACCCCTTCAGACCCCCATCCCCTCTAGACCCCCGTTACTGCGACATACTCTGTTATGCTTGTGGCCCCTAAATCAATAAGTTCAAAAAGATTTGTTGTATTTATTTATGTACCCTGGTGTTTCTTACATACTTTAACACTAAGAGAATATGATTCATGCTGTTATTAATTTATTTATTAGTGAAAGCTAGACCCCTTTTACGGCGACATTAATATACCCCAACACTTTTCTTAGTATCTAAAACCCCACTATTGAGCTGGGAAGGATTAGTTGGAGATTTTTCAATGGACACAATGGATGTACTAATCATAAAGAATGTTATAAGTAATGGAGGTAAGGGTGGTTTCATTTTTAGTTCTTCTAGGTCTATATGTTCCAAAAAACATTTACACCCCCATTACGGCGACAGGGGGCTACCCCATAATCAACTTTACATATCATCAAGAAATGAATTGAAAAGTTGAAAATATTGATTTTTTTTATCCATAAAAAGATATTATTTCAGAATAATCATTGACCCTCTGACCCATTATGCACATAAAACCAATTATATCAAGAATATTTATAAGTCTTTTCCCAAGAAATATGGCTGCATTTTTAAACAGTGATTCTGATAGGAAAACATGCGTTTTTATGTGTGATTCTGGCAGAAAAATAAGCGTTTTCTTGGCCTCACAATTAAAAAAAAACAAAAAACATTGTAGGATACTTCCCCCTAGGCGACTTTCTTTCCCCTGGATCCGAAAATACCAATGAAAATAATCTCAGATAAATATTTTAGCCTCTGGAGGAGCTGTTGTATTTTAACCCAAATGATGCACTTTTGGTGGAATTGCTCATATGTATACAGAAGATTGTGTTTTCAAGAGAAATGAAGATTGATGTCAGTTAAATGTAAATTTCGAACATTGTCACACAAATCATTAAATCAATTTATCTTGAATGAGATTTCCTGTAAAGAAAAAGTGTAAACCCAAGGTACTACTTGATCAAATTGGCTTTAAAATAATTCTCGAAATATGAAGGTAAACAGAATGTTGAAAGAAAATGAGGCACAGAAGAATTGGAAGGTGTGTACAGAGTACTAATACTTTTGGTCACTTTAACACCTTTGCATATGATGTATCGTATTTCTCAACTTGCCCCTTTAATTCACACCTAAATGCCATCCACTCCCCCTCCCAGCCATTACCAGCATGACACTGATCTCATCTGATGATATCAAAATCAACAACAGATTCTCCACACTGATATCCAGGATGGGAGGACCCCAGATGCTATCAATGATTGACAGAAATCTACCCAATCACCTTAGATGGATGTTTATCTACATCAATCTAAAAAGGGAATATTTTACATGTTTTATTTGCTATGACTCAACCCTAAAGCGGTCTGGCCACTGTCAACAAAATGGTGTCGATGCAAAGTCAATGCAAAGACGATGGAATTGGTGGCGATACACGTCGATGAGGAGGGTTATCGGTGGCTGCATCATCTTGGCATTGACAATGGAAAAAAGTTCAACAACTTTGTAATTCATTTTCCTGCTTTTACATATGGAATCTCATCAACTAGACATCGCCATTGGCAATGCATCGCCACGGCCGTTACCTCCATTGACAATGCACCGATGCAAAATTACATCGGCGGGAAATATCAAACATGTTTGATGTTCATTACTCTTACCAATGCAATTTTTACATTGCTCACTCATCGCCAAGATTTTTGTGAAACTTATTGCATCGTCTTTGCATCGACTTGTCATCGCTATGCCTTCGGCAATAGCCAGCGATGACAAGTTGATGCAAAGACGATGCAATAAATTTCACAAAAATCTTATCGACTACCTCATCGCCAACGCATCGCCAACGATTTTGTCGACAGTTTTTACTCAATATTATAACATTTGGATTCATTAACGATTCCTAGACGAGAGGGTTATTTCACAGTGGCAATCTACTCAAACTTGCAACACCTGAGTGAGTTAACTATGTTATTACTTAAATTACTTCCAAGTGTAAATCACAACGTTAAAAATCCAATAGTCCATTTTTTTACCTCAAGGAAAATAATTAACTTGCATATGACATGAAATATTGATTAAACTGCTGAAAATGTTATGGTCTCAGTTCATTCACTGTCTACAAAGTGAGAAGGAGACCGCGTATTAAGTAATGTATTCAGAACATTATCAGTGGTAATTTGCCTATGTGCAGACTTGGAAGATAAACCTTTAATAGAACCGGTAAATCTTAATATGCATTGGTGCAATGCCTTCACGGGATAATGAACAGTTTTCCGACCCCTGGATCTTAGCTCGCTCTTCTCTTGCATTTATATACTCAGACCATGTATCTAGGTAAGTAGACGACGGAGGGGACAAACTTAGCCACAGATACTACCCTTATCCTTTTTCTGTCTCAATTTTTATTGCAAAAATGCTATAAAACAGACAGGAGTCCATAAAACACAGAACGCAGTTGTTATGTTTATCCGGAAAAAAATTCTTCATCTGAATTGAATGCGATTCTTAGAAATAATGATTGGCTAAGCATACAGAGGGTTATTTTTAAAGATATTTAAAGTTATGTTCTTGTATAAATGTCTGTCATGGCGCGGCTATTCGTTCATGTTTGCTCAGACATCTGATACACATGAACTCGAGAAGTGCTTGCTTCTGCATATCATTAAAGGCTAAAAGGCTGTATCTTCCTGATGTGCAAACATGCTGCATCATATATATAATATAATATATATCAATACAACTTATAGCGTTTAAGGTGGGCTATGCCTGGGGTAATCATGGGCCTCTGCATCATGAGCATAATATTTATTTCACCTAGGTTACCACCATGAATTACGGTTTCGATTTATTTATCTATGAAAAACATCTTGAAAAGGATGTTAATGAACGTCGGAAACATCCGCGATTTATTTATTGTGATTATGAATGATTCTAGACGAAAAGCCACCTGGCAAAACTAAAAAGACCCCCGCTAAAAGTCACAATTTTAAAGTGATCTCACTCATGATTCGGGAACTAGTTCATGGCATGTAAAAATATCTCGAGTGATTAATCTTCTTGCAAATTCTTGCTGTTTTATTCGATATTTTATCCAAGAAAAATATATAAGATTTATCTCACAAAATCCAACATAGTCACCCATCCCGAAAACGTCATTTATTTCGTGGATTTCCTACTTATAATTAGATCATACTTATACTTATACAATTGTACTTATAATAAATATGTAATATATACAAATTCGAAGCAAAGCTCATTATCGATCGATGTGCTCGCTCTCTTGTTACATCAACTACTAGTCAATCACCGCTCCCTATTCATATAGTCTATTAATGTCGTTCAGTATATTAAAAGGATATCCTTTGTGGTTTTTGGTGGATGAATTAGGTATAAAGTATATAATATACATGGCGACAGGTGGCTATTTACAGGGGTGGCTTTTTACCGGATGGCTTTTACCGGATGACTTTTCGCCTGACACTATTTTATTACAAACAAAGGCCAACATACATTTAATCACAATAGAAAGATACGCATATCGACGACCATGTCGATGTTCTCATGCATTGCCTGGCTAATATCGTCTAGAGTTAAACACCGAGTTAAATATTGAAACAAGTTCATTCATGTCATAGAAATAATACATTCATCGTGATCCCAACTCGCTAAATCAACTGGTGGGGTTCATGATGCTTTAGCGATGATCTGCAGAACAAAGATATTGTTATTATGCATATGCACTGTCACCTACACAGCTCTATTGTCATTTTAATGCTAATACTTTCGAGCTGCTGCACTAGATCGTAGGAGACAGGCGATCCAGTCCCAATGGTTGATCCTCGATCGTAGGTTGATCGCCAGTCTCTCCCAGCAAGTAGAACCCTAATAGATACCGCTTAAGTGTAAAGACAAACGTGTACAGATACCGCATATTATTTATAGATGTTGCAATATTCAGTAGCCAGTTGAATACTCATATTAATAATTACGATCGATATCATATAATCGGTATTTACTTTCCTGGTCAATAAACATGCCATACAGGAATGCTAGATGGCATAGACAAACTCTATACATATCGAACTCAATCTCGCTATTAGAGGCAACTAAAACAGCTGAAACCCTTGGAATAAGGAAAAAACAAATATAACTTACACTACCCCCTGTTGATGCCATCGCATCATTTAAGAACTACTGTGTTTATTTTGTATTTGTTTATTTTTCAGTTTATCATCATCATATGACAATTCAGATAGAGGTGGGGGGTAACTTTTATGAAAATATATGACTACTGACATTTGTGTTATATGATTTATTTCGTATGACCTTTGTTTTACCAGTTTTGGTATTCTCAAATTGTTTGCTTCTGAATCTGGGAAAGGGCATGCGGAAGAAGGTACAGGGCTCTCAGGGTCGCATTTGGGAATTTTACCTTTGGAAGCCCGAGCTGAGATCTCGTGTTAAAACCTTGAATAACTGTATTTTGACTATATGATTGGTCTTAAGTGACTTGATAACAAGCATGGTCATGTATTGTTGAGATGTTGTTTATGAATTGACTAATGTACCTAGCAAATAGAATGACATTCGTTGTCGGATTTGTGAGGATACCGCATATGTAATTATTTGTTTGGCTGGACAGAGTGTATAGGCTTTTAAATGAAATAAAAAAAGAAAAGAAAAGAAGAAAATAATTATTATTCAACTTATTTTTACATTGATGGGAATACAAGTTAGAAAATTGCATACATTAGAGTAATACTAATTTCCCTACTCATCGATCGTTCAGTTATGCAAACATAAATTATGGTAAATAAAGGATTCATTCTATCAATCAAGTCACAATTTGGCATAAATTATACTGTGATTTCTTAGTTGCATACCCAAATCTGTCAGCAAGCATCCCTAAGTACACTTTCTTTGCCTCTGATCTTGCTTCCATTCGTTGTTTAATTATTATTATATCTACAAGCAGTACGATGATAAACGCATTACAATGGAATTATGTGATAGGATCGTTATAATTAAAGCCCTTGCTTTCTTTTGATTAGTCCCCTGGTACCGAAAAAGAGTAGGTATATATTTGCTTATTGTTTTACACCGTCATAAATACTCGATTTAATTATGCGCTATGGCTTTATCATTTATATTAGCGATGACAATTTGATTATAATAATCCCAATTGGTGCCATCATGTAGTTTAATTTGCAGAGTGCGGTGTTATCCGATCCTTGTAAATGATATCTCACTGTTTTCCCGTGTTAATTGTTCAGAAGGTATTCCCAGGGACCACAAGTTTAAGATTTGCATAGAACTCTGTATATAATATGCACACATTCTTACCAACATGATATCTATAATATCAATTCTTTAAAAGAAAAGTGTAATTCTCCAAATCTGTCGCCCCCCCCCCCCCTCCAACACATAAATGCATTCTGTTGTGAGGAAGGGGAAGGGGGAAGGGAACTGGGGAGATTGGGAAGTAGGGGGGAAGTTTGAGGGGCACAGTGCAGATCTCTCACGTTACCAAAAAGGTGACCTTGCACCTCTTCAGAAAACTACTTTTTACAATGTCATAATGAAGGTAAAAGAGAGTGAAATAACGTGGACGTCTACATAAAAACAATTGTAGAATATAGGCAGTTCAAGGTAACACTCATGGCAAGATATAGACAAGCATATGTGTTGAATGACATTTAAATTGTTTTTATTTTTAGCCCCTGTTTTTATTCTGAGCGGTTCAACGACCTTACGACCACCCACGATAATGTAGTAATCAGTATCAATGTATGAACTGGTAATGTTGACTAAGACCTGGTAATCGGATCCGATAAAGCTTTGTTTGTTTTCGTTAGACTAATCATATAGTATCAATATCAACACCGTACGACGATATTAGGCGATGTCTCTCCGAGTAATTATGTGAAACATATACCATTGATAAATTTAGTTCTATTCTCATTTGAATTTTGTAGTAGGCACCGCATTAAAGATAGCTGCGTGGTCAGTTATGCGTTTTTTCCTCTCCTCGATTAAATGAAATATGTGTTAAATGTGTATGGCCAATAGAAATATTTTTTAAAAAAATAACCCCTCCTCAGTTATACCTGTAGAACGGGGGTCGGGGTCGAGATGAGGTAAGGGGTAAGGGTTCTTCATCTTTATATCTCAAAATGACTCTAATAGATTTCTACTTGAAAGACCTCTCTGCCACTGTTTTCCTACCCTCTACTGATAAGAAAAAATTGTTTTGCTACTCTCTAGGCTGTACTGATCTCAGAGTATAAGAAAAGGTAACGGGTTGAGAGGGTAAGGGAGGGGGACAGCAAGGGTTTCTGGGGAAGAGACAATAAGGGAAAGTTAGATCGGGGAGGGACACTGACAAGGAAAAGAGTAGAGCGGGGAGGTAACGCTGGTAATAGAAAAATTCTAAAGACGGCCCCACCAAAATTATCAATTTTCAAAAACAGTTTCCTTTTCAGGGCCGTTCAGGCTTGGAATGCGTTACCATCAACCATCCAAAACGTGGACACCAGAAAAGCCTTTAGAAAGCAAGCTGAATTATTATAATATTTCAAAAATAAAAAACACAAATCTATCGCTCTGAACCTTCCCCTCCCTTCAAGGTACTGGGACTAACTAGTCATACTGGTTGAGTAAAACCTCCTACTGTTATTTATTAACAAATAAAACTGATTTTCATTAAATCTGTTGCTGTGCAACACTTTATAATATTATTACGTAAAAACAAAAGATAAGCCTGATGCTGATCTGTACTGATCAGAACCTTCAAATACATTGTAGGTTCAAGTATTATATCCTTTTAACACGTGTAAAATCATGCTTGTACTGGCATGATTGCTCTCCAAGAGAGACTCTCTGTAATTATTACTGCCTGTACCGAATAAGTAGTGTACCCTACTATTCGAAACAAACCCTAGTCACGCACCTATACTTAGATCTTTAGAAACTTAGCCTATTCCAACCAGGGTAGCGGCTGGAAGAGATGTGTTACCCCGAGTGACACATAAGCATGTCGACCCATTTGTCATTTATTTTTGTAACTGCCATAAGACAAATAAAAGATATTCTATTCTATTCTATTCTATAAATAAAGGTGGGAGAATTTCTACTCGTTTTAGACGGGGGGGGGGGGCATCTAGTCTTCTATTAGTAAGGCACCTGCCTGTTTTAATGAACTATGAGACTTTGAAAGATGACATATTGATGTGATATGAAGATGAAATGGTTGATTAGTTATGTGATGAAACCCTTCTGTGATCTACGATGATTATGTGTTATAACTAATGTATGTATTGTGCTTTGAATTTATGTTGAATGTGATAATATTCCTTCTTTTAAGAGAGCCCCAGGTCGGTTATTTCTTTCCCAATGTTAATATATTTGGAAGACATGTATCTTATTGTATTTTATTATTATTTTGCAATTCTCGCCGGCGTGCAAATCAATAGAGGTCCACGTTGTATGGCCAGGACTTTTGCTATGTATCTCTATATTATTTTCATTGAAAACTGATTTTTGCATGATGAACAATATTGGATTATGTGTACAAGATTAGTCAGAGACCTTCTGATATGAGAAACGTATAGAATAATTATCTGTACCTATTTGTATGTTTATGTATGTTTATTGTTTAGAAAGGGTTCGCCCCTGTGACGAAGTATTTTCCTGAGCATAACCTTCACTATGATGCCTACCTACTAGACTCCCCAAGTCCATTGTGATATTGTGATATCTATACTTTATAACTTTATCTTTATTCATTCGCATAGTGGTAATGCTTAACTAGTGTGCGTGGAATAATGTAAAGAAATTATTTAGAAACTTTATCAAATGTGAACCTTTAAGAAATATCGAACAGATGTTTTTAAGTTACTTAGACATTTGCGATATTCTCTATTAGAGTAGACAAGCTAGGGGATTATCTCCTGTGTATTGGGTGACTGGTTTATAGGGTTTAGCACCTTTAGCACTGTGATAGCCTAATAGGGCGACTCCACTATAGGTAAAAAACGGCGCCGACAGGCAAAATTCGTCGCCGACATGACTAAAAATTCACTAAAAACCTAAAATTCAAAAATCACTAGTGGAAGAGGGGTAAAATAGGTTGTCGGCAACACATTTATTTGTTGCCAACAATTGCAAAATATCTAACTTGATTAGATATTTCGTCGCAAAAAATTCGTCGCAGCCGTTTTTTGCCGTTTTTCCCATAGTGGAGTCCCTGCATAATAGCTACCCCTATGTATTTTCCCCTGCTTTAGCTTGTTCAATGATCATGTGACCCCTGTACTCTCCAATCATAGATTAGCTTTAAGGAATTCTCCTTGCTAATTCCTTGGTTACTTTAGAGTACCAGGATGTTATGCCATATAGATATATGTACCTTTTATGTATTAGTGAATTAGTTAGGAACCTTTGAATTAGTCAGTAACTTCTGAGTTAGGACTGAACTACTAGACTCGCCATGCATATCTAACCTGTATATATGTGCTTGAAAGAAATACAAGAAAACCTTCATACTCTACTTGAACTTACTCTTCCTTATTCCTGAATGTTAGTTTAACATAGAGCAATAATTGTGCTAATATAGTCTGAAAGTAATAAATAATAGATATATGATTTTATTTTGTTTACTGTGTTATACCTTATGGTCACATAAGGCACCATACCTAGAATTTTCATTTTCTGTACATGTTACCTGCATGCTGGCGCAAGCCAACTGAGTGTAATTACATATTGATTGGACGGCTTCACCGGCCAATCAGGGGGCACTGTGACGTCATGCACGTGTCCCCCTCGCATATAATGAGGGGCTGTGACCCCTCACTCTTCACTTAAGATCTACTACAATAAACTACGCTATGATACTCTACGCTACATCTCCTTATCAATTTGTGTTACACTACGTATAACAACTGTTTTGTTCAAAATGTATGTTGAACCAAATTTTAGCAACATTTAGCTACAAATTGTGTCATTTTAGAGGAATTCAACGAAAATTTATAGACAAAAAATCTTGTACATGTGTGTTAGTTTGGGCCCATAGCATTAGGGGCTAAAGTTGATTACCATATATCCTCCAATAATCCTGGTGCCTATTAACAAGTGGTCTGAACTGATATCCAGGTTTTATTACAGACATATATAAGATAAGTTGAAGTTTGACATTTTTAGAAAAGATTGTCACTAGCAAATACTAAATTCTCAGTAATTTTTTGGTTCACCTACTATCCATATTACATACATGATAAAATAGTAACTGCAGCTGATCATTGTTTAACTAGGTGTAAACATTCAGTCACATCAGTACCAAAATACAGGATTGTTTGGAGAATTTAGTTTGGAAAGTTTAGTTGCTTGACCAATAAGGCTGATTTTAAGGTTGGTACGTCCAGAATAGGCTACTGTAACAGTTTCATGACGTCATGTGGACATGTTGGGCAAAACTCCCATAGCCCCATCATTGCGGAGATAAAAAATCTCTGTTCTTTCATCGATCATATAGTTTTATGAATCACACATGTATCCATCTTTAGAGGCAAAAGATTTCAACTATAGCCCCAATAATCGTTAAACTTTTACTGGGGCGATGTATAGCGTGATTAGTTATCGCCCCAATCCTAACTCTATGAAGATTTTTACTTCCGGTCCACACATCGGTACAACTACACAACTAATTTACGTTACTTTGCGCCCCGTTATTTTGCGCAGCCTGGACACCTATATACCCACCTTATAAAACCCCAAATTATTGATGTTTTAGGGTTTGATTTTCAAACCTTCCAAAACGCCGGAGAAAAGCAGCTTTTAAATGGTTAGAAATCCGGAGGCCGCATTTTAGGACCCCCAAAAGCTGGAGCCTTGAGTTGGCAGACCTGGTATATACAGTAATGGATGTGTTGGTCTGATTAAGGGGAATATTGCACAAATCCAGCAATCACATTGATATAGGTGTGTTGTTATTAAGTCGCTTCGGGAAAAAATCGCTCACGTTTTTTATCAATTTACATCCTTTACACCGCTTTTAATTCTTAAAATCACAGTAATGCTTTAACAAAGGATAAACTTGAATAAAGATGAAAGTATTTTAGTATTTTCCCTCATTTGATCTGTATTTTACCATTCTACCTGTGTTGATAGCGGGGTTGACAGCTATGGTGTGACTCCCCTAAGTTATGCTTACTGTTGGCGACCACAAGCTTACTGTTGGCGACCACGCTGTCATAGGTGCCTTCAGAGTGTGGTTAAACTAATTTAGTATTATGACGCAAAAACGTCCTTTGATGAATACATCCAGTGCCTGATTCCGCCTCCCCCGAAAACAAGGTGACTAATAGTTTAGAGCCATTCTCCTCACAGTGGTACAAGAAACGAGATCAGCCACTTTCCCCGCACTATGCATGCATTGGCCGTTCTTATATCAGTAGCAGAATTAAGCCTCAAGCTCTTAATCAAGACTTGTGGCCGAATAGTTGGCATCCTCGTCTATGCATAGGTGACAAGCTCGAACCTCGCCCAGGTCTCACAGCTTCATTCTTTTCATCCTCTACTTGCAGGGACAGTGGGTGGGTTTGCATTTGAGGGGAAAGGCAGGCAATATTGAAAACATAATAGCTAGGTCTATATGATGTTTTAACCTGTGGAAACAATAATCAAAAACATAATAATTATTCAAATAATATAGGCAAGGCGTCAACTTGTCCGCCGCTACTTCCTGGATAATATGTGTTCCTTTTCGCTCGTGTGTCCCGACCCTCGGAGGGAGCGCCACTCCAGGATCATGCAGCAGCAGCGGTCCACCTCCACCCCATCCACTCTCCTGTGCTTATCCCTCTCTCTGAGGGCGAGAGGGGGTCAAGGGGGCGTTATCCAGTTATGTTTACATTTAATGAACAGAACTATTTGCTGTTATTTTGACAATTACTATTGTTATGTCATTATTGTATTTTATTGCATTGTTAATTACATCGCTAATTATATGTACCTTGCTGTACTAGCCTTCATTGGCACGCACATATTATATTGTAGATGAATTTTAATAAACTCCTTTTGAACCAACCCCATGTTGTGTTAAAGCGGAACATAGATATCAAACTCCAGTACCACATTTGGCCAATGTTGATAAATAAAAATGTCAAGTTTTAAGTGTACACCATAATCGCTATCAAATACGTATGGCAATCAAGTCTGTGATTTAACGAAGTTCATCGATGCATAACATCTAAATTTCAGAATAATAAATTTAGATAATTTGAGCGTAACAATACCGCTCCTTGTATTTTACAATCAGTTATGGGTGGAAATCTTAATTATGAACGAAAGCTGAGAGACGGCTGTATAATTCTATTTAAACCAGATGTTAAGTCAGTAGTAAAATATCTAACTTGCAAAACCAACTACGATTTCTATTTCAAACATTAATACCCATGTTGTCTTGGTACATTTACAAATTTGTCAATAGCTACCTGACAGCACCTTTATACCTTTAACGTATTCATCAAAGCCCTAAATGTATACCTTCGTCTATGCTGTACCGAAGTATCAATACATAAATATATAATTTTGTATTACATGACAGGACTAAATGCTCTTACAACTGGGGGCTTGCGGGGTCTCGTCTACTGTTTCCCACTGACTCGACTTTGATCCCTAGGACAGAACATATCAAATTACCAGGGCTGGTGGGTTACCCTGGCATATAAGGGTTTATCTGTGTTGTATCCCATTGTGACAACAAATACAGATAACCCTTCTTAACCGATAATACTATCCCCTCCCACCTACCGCGAATTGTATTTATAAGCAGATTTTCATTTGCTGCAAAAGTTTGAAAGAGAGTAGGGCACAAGAAGAGAGGGTGGGTGTAAGTACGGTCCCTAGATCTGAAAGTATGCGTTAAAGAATACCATATAATATCAAGAACACTCTTCCTGTAAGGTTGATAAAACGCAATCTTCCTGGACGTTTGCATATGGATATTGAGGTTTCAATGGACTAGTGACCAACTCAGGTCAGCCCCTTTTTATTATAGCTTGAATAGAGAGAATTCTTCCTTTAATGGAAACCATTAAGATAGTCCATTTACCGTTAGCTATTCATTCAATCAAGCATATTAGTGGTCTTCCATACATCTTCACAGGGTGAATACCATTTTTTTATTCTCATTTTTAATGCCATTTCTTTTTATCTCATGGATGACTGACTAAACTTACATTTAATGTGATTGGTTTGGTAACTTTCTTTGGCCAGTTCAGACCTTATATGCATCGATCGAATTAAATATAATTTGGCTTTGTAAATCATGACATTGTTACAAGTGGTGTAACACAATGGACGAGGAAGAATCGAGTAGAGTATGAATATAATTTTATTGGAGTTAAAATTTTAGGGATGTGTACATATATGGCTCAATAAGGTATAACAACATGGTAATGATCGCTCATCAAAACTCGCCTTATAAGTGTCACTGCCTCGATCTTTCTCCAAACCCTTTTGCAATTGGTACTTTTTTCCTTTTAAATTTTATTAAATTAAAAACGTAGGTATTTGTATTTGATATTTTTGTATTCAGCCAAAACACTATGTAACACGTACATTATTCTCAGTAATTGCTGATTCACAACAAATTCAAGATATAGTGTCAGAAATAACGTGAAAAGAAATAGTAATCCATATGAAAAAATATGCTATATGAAATAATTAAGATACTAATTTAAAACCGTCACCGACGCATCTATTCATATTCATGCCAGTCAAGGTTTCTAATACGTCAACAACAAAAAATCTCTGTAAAGATAGTGATATTACCAATAGTAAATAAGCTAGTGAAATATGTCAAGTCTCCCCAAACGATCCTTCACAAAAAGCTTGTTTTGGAAATAATGGGTGAACCATGAGAATAACCCTGTGGTAGACTAGTGTGGTTTATGTTCATGCACCCAGAAGCTCCCGGTACCCTTACACTTGGCCATGTATACGAGGTTCCCTATTGTCAAAAGTTTATTGTTGTCGAAACACTTTTTCTAGGCGCCTCCCAAGTTTAGTTATTGTCCCCGTTGGGAGGTTTGGGGTCTTTATATAGTTGAAGAAGAGGACGGGCAAGGCTGTGGTCTATAGGGACACTGGTGTATACATAGACACCCTCCCCCTCCAATTTTCCCTTTTGCCAGCTTACCCCGCCCAAGCAAAAGATGTCCCTGTCATTTTCACACCTTACCTCCCATATCTAATACCAACTGTCACCACCGATTCACGAAACCCTCTTCGCCCCGGGGCGGAATCATAATGCATGGAAAGACCAACCTTTCAAAGTTGATCTTTTCAGAGGCTATTCTCTCTTTTTCACAAATACTCAACGAACTGCCTCTGATCGAGTTTCAGGTAAAAAATGCATGCTGTTTTCCTCTGAGTACCCGGTGCATATCAAAGTTCAGTTTTCAATTCTGGTAGATTGGCACTGAAGAATAAATGCCAAAACTTAGCTGACTGCCTCCCAATAATTCATAGAAATGGAATCTCTTTTTAATTTTGCTAGAATATTATGTTTTATTCGTCCGTTCTTTCATTCCCTTTTGAAGTGGCGAAGCAAAAGACGTTGGAACCACTGCATGACCTTCGAACTTTTCCGACATTCTGATACGAACCAAATATTTGCTCTTGCTCTTAATATCATTTTGCTTTGTAAATCATGCCATGTTAATGATCACTTTCTACTTTTCTTTTCCATGATTACTGAGAGTGGAAAATATACAAACATTCTGCCCCGATTCCTGTTTTTCAATTGCGCCGACCACAAAATGCTATTACTGAAATAAAATATCTCCGATGTACGTGTATGAAACCCAGTTGGATATAAGTACATACATGTACATGTGTATTGCTTCATTGAATATAGTAAGACAAGCCCAAGGACATTAGTTTGTGCCATGTGTGTTTCTGCAACACATAGATACTGGTCCTATTCTGAATATTAATTTGCAATATAATAATTCTATTTTTTTGTACATTTTAGGGACCACAACTTACACACCTATTCATCCATATAATATACGAGCAGGGCGATTTCTAGGAAAAGAGGTAGAAATCCATATGAGGCAAAGAGGGTTTCTTTGTCTCACATGTTCCCGGAATTTGTCGTTTTACAAACCATCTTATTCATCTGTAGAGTTCTGTCCACCCTCTCCACCCTCTCTGGAGGTTTATATATATGAGCAATTCCACCAAAAGTGCAACATTTGGGTTAAAATACAACAGCTCCTCCAGAGGCTAAAATATTTATTTGAGATTATTTTCATTGGTATTTTCGGATCCAGGGGAAAAAAGTCGCCTAGGGGGAAGTATCCTACAATGTTTTTTGTGTTTTTTTTTAGTCGTGAGGCCAAGAAAATGCTTATTTTACTGCCAGAATCACCCAAAAACACGCAGATTTTCCTATCAGAATCACTGTTTAAAAGATACAGCCAGTATTTTTTGGATAAAAACTTATAAATATTCTCGATATAATGGGTTTATAGGCATAATGGGCCAGAGGGACAATGATTACTCTGAAATAATATGTTTTTATGGATAAAAAATCAATATTTTCAACTTTTCAATTCATTTCTTGATGATATTATGTAAAGTTGATTATGGGGTACCCCCTGTCGCCGTAACGGGGGTCTAAATGTTTTTTTGGAACATATAGACCTAGAAGAACTAAAAATGAAACCCCCCCTTACCTGCATTACTTATAACATTGTTTATGATTAGTACATCCATTGTATCCATTGAAAAATCTCCAATTGGTTCTTTCCAGCTAATTAGAGGGGTTAGAATACTGAAACAATTATATGGGGTAGCCCCCTGTCGCCGTAACGGGGGTCTAGGTTTCATCAATAAATAAATTAATATTAGCATAAATTATTTTCTATGAGCATTATAATGTGTAAGAAACACAAGGGAAAATAAATAAATACAAAACAAAATTCTGTCATACCTGAGATAGTAGCAACAAGCAAAAATAGTATGTCGCCGTAACGGGGGTCTAGAGGGCGCCCATGTCGCCGTAACGGGGGTCTAGAGGGGGCGGGGGACTAGAGGGGGGTGAAAACTATTTTTTCTATTTTTTTCCCTATTAATTTTGCCTCTAAATACTTAGACATAACTTATATCCAACTTCATAAACAACCAAAACAAGTATTCAAGCCAATTTAACAGGAACACAAGGGGAAAACAGTGTCTTTAATATTTTTGTATATATTCTCAATATAATGGGTTATATGTGGATAATGGGCCAGAGGGTCAGTGACCTGTGACCTGTGCCGCTGCCATTACTATTACCATTACTGAATGGTTATTTTGCTGTAACTTTCCTTCTAGTTGGAATATTTTCACAAACTAAAGAGCGTTATGACCCTTATATCAAGACCTATTATATATAAACTAATTTAAAACATTATGCTTACAATTTTATTATTTGTTTCGAATTTAAATCCTCATTTATGTAGAAATATGTACCTTTCCCCTGTCCCCTTACCATCAGAATTCAGGTCACAGTCTCTCCCAAGCTGCCCTGACCACAATATTCATCATTAACATTCCCAATTTCGTCTATATTAGCAGCAATATATCTAGTGTATGTACGAAAAAAAATAAATCAATGGAAGCAATTTAAAAAAATTGATAATTTTCAGCCCTGGATGGCCAAATGTGGCATTTTTGGTGGAATTGCTCATATGTGGTTTGTGAAGGTATCTGGGGTGAAAATGTGATGCCCACAACCTACGTCCAGGGGGACCTAAGTATATGAGTAATTCTCCCAATAGGGCATCATTTGGTTTTCCAGCCAAGGGTATCTACAACCTGTATTTAGGATGTCCAGACATAATTATAACCATTATATTTGGGTTTGTTGACAAAAATAAGGCTGTGGGAGAACTCCACTTTCAAAGTTCTTATGCCAGAATCTTCGCCGTTATTGCAATAACAGAGCGAATAGGAAAGAGGGAGGGGGAGGGAAAGAAGAGGGGGAAAGAGAGGAGGGAGAGGATGTAGGGGAAGGAAGAGAGGGGAGGGAGAGAAAGCGGGGAGGGGGAGCATGAGGAAGAGGGGAGGGAGAGAGGGGGGGCAATTGGAGATAGGGTTGGGAGAGAAAAACAGGTATGAAAGACAGAGAAGAGGGGGAGGGAAAAGAGGGAGATGGGGAAGTATGGGGGAGAGGGTGACCGTCCTACATGCAGAGGAGTGGGAGAGTGAAGAAGACGGTATGGTAATAGGAGAGGGGGAGGGGGGAGAAGGGGGGAGAGGAGGGAGAGGATGTAGGGGAAGGGAGAGGGGGAGGGAGAGAAAGCGGGGAGGGGGAGCATGAGGAAGAGGGGGGGGGGGCAATCGGAGATGGGGTTGGAAGAGAAAAACAGGTATGAATGTCAGAGAAGAGGGGGAGGGAAAAGAGGGAGAGGGGAAGTGTGGGGAGAGAGGGGGACCGTCCGGAGGACGGGTACTTTGCTAGTAACTACATAAATTATATCTATGTGTCTCTAGAGCTGTCATGCGCCTTTGGGGTTTTTGATGTAATTTTATCTTGGCAACATTGTAGTATTTAAAAAGGTGCTACTGTTTACAAGTAACATATTATCGACACAACTGTGGCTGTCATTTGGAAACAATAAAATGATTATATATGATCTGCATGGCATATCGGGTGCCTAATATAACTAACACTCCAAAATATGAGGAATTGTTAATAATCCTATTGTAACTTGTAAATGTCGCGGAAACATTTCGTAATCTCTTTGTAATCATTTGCAATGCCTTAATACCAATTCCTACAAATGGGTCTAGGCTTTTACGGACAGCGATTTACGATTAGTAGATTAGTATAATGATATAATGCTTAAAGCAGATTCACTGCATCCCATACTATTACGAATTAAATTTAATTTGATAGTAATAACTGTATGTACACCGATATTAGCTGATGTTGCTTACAATGGTATAAAGATGACCCACAATTAAGTTTAAAAAAACTTACAAATTTCCTGAAAATGTTATGCACCCCCCCCCCCCCCCCCCCCCACACACACACACTCTCTCTCTCTCTTCTGTGTGGTGGCTATCTTATAGTACGTCATGTCAGTCGCCCACTCGATCAGTAGCTCTTTCGTCACGATGTAGACGCGTTGCAGACCTCACTTGTTCTTCTTGTATTAATTGACCATTTACCCTAGTCCCTTTTCCGAACAATGATTCCGGGTGTGAACATTTATTATTTGAGATGATTTCCTTGATATCATGACTATCTCCAACACCATTTGATCAGTGTGCCGTGTTTTACTTACATATTCCATGCCATATGCTCTATGGAGAACTGATACAATACTTTCTTAGTACAGAAAATCCAGAAATGACATATTACACAGTTTGTAACTTCTAATGAATTCGACAATTAGCCTGCTATTTTAGCCGTTCATTATTAGCTCTAATGCTTAGTGAAGACTAATTCAATTATCATAGATGATGTATGGCCATACCATATGGCCGATAAGGTTAGTAATGAATTAACAGACATCATTTTTCTCCATTCATACAGCAAAATGAGGAAATTTATAAGTTATTGGTGGAAGTAAATTTGGACTCAGCTCACGCATAAACGTGTTTACCGGATAAAACCGGTCAAGAGCCTCCCCTGTGGTAGGGGAACTTTAATGTCTCATCGTATGACAACAACGGATTTCTGACATACCAGTGGGTATATAAAGTAATACAGACCGACATGGATACGCGGAGAGGCAATGGTTCTCTCTCTTCAAATTAGTTGTTAATAGTTTGATTCGGTAGTTTGCCATCAACGTTTGAACCCCTTATATCTATATCTTTTCCATATACCATAAAAAAAAAAGTATATAAATACCCACAGTATAATGTGGTTTCAAGAAGCTGTATGTTTTACTCGATTTTAGAATTAGGACTTCCATTGGGCTCTGGTTCTAATGGTAAAGCTAATACAGGTCGACTATACAATGATCCCTATACTAGGGGAACTGATTGGAAGTGCATTTGCATATAAAATGAATAAGATAAAGACAATAGCAGATTTCCTTCGCTCCGTAAGCACGTGATTTAGCATTGCGGACCCAAGTATATTTTCATTACAATTCAGGAAGACTATGTTGATCAATAATACGATAAAGGTTCTACTTGATAAATCATTCCAACAAAATCCATAATTTGATGTGTTAGATTTGGTGAGATGCTATTATAATTTCTAAAAAATAATTGAGGATAAATTTAGGAAGATTGGCTTAGGTCCCACACTGTTGAATCTATTGGTAAATGTTCTTTCTAACAGAAAACAGCTCATGAGATATGAACAAACCATGACAGAAAATTGAGGTGAAATTGAAAAGAAAAGCCACTGCGAACAGCAGAGTCGTACGGCCCTTTGGAAAATAAGAGAGGTACAAAGAAAAAGAAAGTTCATGGATCGTAGAGTATGTATTCTTTTAATGAAAACATGTACTTCCGATACTTGAATGTACGATTTTTTGTTATACTAAATCTCGGAAAAGACATGAGAAAAAGAATCCAACGTTGCTGGAATAAGGCTTTACGTGTATAGAGAGCCGACGAGATTGTCAGGCCTAATCCCCCTAGCATACCGAGCTGAGGTCTCAAGTCTGAAATTGAGGATCCCTCAATTCAATTCAATATATTCTTTATTTGTACCTAAACATGTCGTACAAATATGAGCCATGTTTCATAAAAGAAATCCTGGTCTTCCAGCATGGTCCTTGACTACTGGGATGGATAATTTTTAGATAATGTATGTATCGTATGCGTACAGATAATGTGAGAATGGATGTTGATTGAGATGTTTGTATTGCAAAGATCAAAGTTTGAGTAGAAAATAAATATAACAATGATCTGGGGAGGGAATGACTAGGAGAAAGATACTCGGTTGTTTTATTGAATGTATATCAAACGCTAGATTGGTTTCGGGGCTCTTTTTTGTATATCAGATGTCAATATTGAATGAAAACAGTAATACAGTTCTTTTGTTTGTAAGACAAACCAGGGAATAAGATAATAATCCGATCAGGATATCTATAAGATTAGGGGGCTATGCCAGAAATAATTATTTCTAGAACGTTCTCAGTTGATAGTAGATGATGATGGACAGATACTTGCAGGAAAGGTTTTTTTCTCATACAACTGTAGGAAAGCAATATGACTCCCTCCCTGACAAAAGAATTTGAATCACCTTAATCCTCAGGTATTGTTAATGCCCTGTTCTTGATGATAAATATATTGTATAAATGGTACGTGTATTTTTTTTATTTATTTTTATTATTCAATTAAAGGCATAAGGTCATCAATTGACTTATAATTAGTTCTTGAATAAGTTCATGTTTTCTGTTTGTTAAATGGATATTGATGTATGTTGAGAAGTAGAATAATTTAGTTTTTAATGTTTTACACGCAGGCAACGCGTGAAAACAACCATGATGGTTTCTGCGTTTTTTTCGAACTTGTCTCTGTATTGATCTTTTAAAGATAATGTGAATTTTATTTCCGGAAATGTGCAAATTGTTACCTTTAACATCAACCCTCATATACAAGTAAAATGGGCCCATCAGACTGAGGTTGGGTTGTCAGGAAAGTTCAGGATGCCTCGTTCGCCCCTCCTCTACAAATAAAATCTTTTAAATGCTAATACGTATATTGAAGGCTTAGATTGGTATAATATATCCATGATAAAATATGAGGTTATTTTAGCTTATTGTTGGGGGCAGCCGCCAGATACCTTAAACTTGGTGTAATTGTAATAGTGACATTTGGGCTACCGGTATGTTAATTATACATAGTTACCGGTACTAAACAAGCATCTAATTTTGTAAACCCTAAAACTCTTCAGAAACGCCCCAGAAACGCACGGTGGGGGTCATCTCATTCACTGTGTAATCTGCATTTGGGTGATATCAAAGCCAGGTGAGTACATTAATGAAGGTACCATTTAAGGAAAGCAGGAAAATAAGAATGCACCTAGATGCGAGCTTTCTATACAAATTCTATTCTATGCTGGGACCAATGTGGTATTCATGATATTATCTCGCTTTGTAAGCATGCGCTTTTTGGATTAATATTCCCTTCACGCATGTTGATAGACTATCAGATTCTCTCAGCCTCCCCCTGCTAAGTTTTGCACTCATTGCATGTTTCATCGTTATGATAAGATTTGGTATACTACAGTGGCTAGAGCCGGCTAAGTGTAAAATGTCAGTTTTACAATTCACCGCCATTTTCTCGAACTCTTAGTCTAATTCTCCCCGTTTCTCTTCATTTTGTGTTTGTCACTATTCGGTCACCTCAATGGACGATATGGATTCTTATCAAATGGGCATAGTAGGCCTCCTTTCCCTCGTTTTCTGATGGTTCATTTCTCTTTTCAAGTCTTTTCTACCTTTTTTAATAGCTTATTGCATTTGCTTCGTTCCCTTAATTTCTTTTTTTTCTGTGCGACCCTAGCTATCGTCCCTTTCTACCTCCTCTCCTTTCTCCCAATTCCTATCAAATTAATGTCATGGACATAGTTCTTTCCAATATCTGAACTTTTCTATTACGCATTCCTGATCTTTTATATATTACATGGATTAATATATGATATACTGCCACATGTAGGCCCAATATTGCCAACGTTTTGCGCAGTGTACCACGGAACTCATACCATCAAAATTAAATAATAATTCTAAAAAGAAATATCTATGAGCCCAAAGTCGGTGTCATCAAAAGTCACCCACAGCATTTTCTAGGGTGAAAGGTCAGTCAGATTTCTCGAGCACATGTTAAACAGCCTCAATCATCCTATCCTGATGCCATACATTTTCCTTAACTTGAAATGACCGAGTTTCATTGAAATTAATACTGTGGGTAGGACTACTCCATGGAATAAAATGATTGTATCTTCGCTTGGATGCCGAGAAGACTCTTTCCCCACCGTTGCCCCACTTTCTTGGCAACGACATGAATTTCCAAAACCAAACCCCTTCCACCAAAACCCGACCCCCTACACCCCCACCCATCAACACAACATGCAGCCCTCCTGCCCCCACTCGCTACATCCCGATAGGACGAGACAATAGAATTTAGTCAGGGGAACTCTTGACCCATGAACTCAAGGCCCTTTCGTTTTCTTCAAGTCCAGTTGCAGCAGTTTCACGGTAAATGATGCCATTGTTGGCGTCCTTTGAAATTTCCTTGAAGCAAGGGCGCCATCTTGGGTGCCCAGTCTGGCCTTCCCAGCATGCTACTTCAAAGGAAACACTGATCCCGCAGTGATGGCTACGAACGCCACCCATCGGTCAAAATCTAAACCAATTAGTTGCCGTCCTTCTCGATAGCAGCATGTCAAAGGTGGTTTTCCCCGACCGCTGTTCCCTACGGTCATTACTTATGGCTTTTGTTGACGGTTAATGCTAATAATTTTCTATGGTTTTCCTATGAAATGTACCATGAAAAGCAAAATTTGGTAATCCCTGTATCCATGGCTAACTACCCACTCACAGCTCCCTAAAATATATGCCTCAATCATTTTAGCTAATTTGTAGGTAAAATATTGTGGTTTCTCCAAAGCTTGCGAAAACGTTGATATTACAGTTTGCATGGTGTTCAAGCTGCACGACACATCATCACGAAAAGTACCAGTATGCCAACTTCTTTTGTAGGATATCAAAAAATATAAAACTAAGCAATTATTTTCCTTGTTTTTATGCAAGTAGTGGTGTTTTTGCCTTGCTACTTTAACTTGAAGGAAAACAATATATCTTCAATTATAACACTTGGAAATACTTAAATTAAAAGATTTCAAGAACCAGTAATAATTTGATAAGTTTTATCAACCAGGTATGACGGGTACACAACTTATAAAAACAAAATATTTGGTTACTTAATGCTTCGATATTAATCGTTTTCATCATTATTAATCAAAGTCTCCTTCTTCATTATAAAAGAGTATTGTTAAATGGATTAATGTATTGTAATCTTGCCTTTTTATAATATTTACATTGGATCTCTTGAGAATATAGTGTACCGCTAAATGGACTCCAAAGAAAATTATTAAAAAAAAATATATGAAAATATTTCTGATTCGTTCAATGAACTTTTCGCAAACTCATTATACTGTATGCACATTTAAATACATTAATTAAAATGATATGATTTAGAGTTAGACTGAGTCACTATGATGACATTCTACTGAAACTAATCCCAGATAATGTGATGAATATACCCCAACTCATCCTTTCCCAGGGCTAAGGTCCCCATAGAGTTGAAACGCTGAAGCGAGGGACAATGTGGCAGGCATGCCCGGGAAGGGAAGGGAAGGGAAGGGAAAGCAACCGGAGTGAGACAAGTTCCTCGCATCTCTCGAAAAACTCAGTTGGTAACTGACGCATTTAATTGTCACATTTTACTGTCGGCACATTTAATTGTGACCTAATTATATAATTTAATGGAATTATTGATTACTATCAAGCGGCCACGATTCTTTCTCATTTCACTTTTTCTCGGATCCACCGACGACAACAAATCGTCACTATTTAAAAGCTACCACACGATCATCGGTAGGATATGTTCAGAAATCTTACAAAAAAGTCCACAACAGGGGAAAGTTTTAGCTGGCTACTTAGATGCTGAAAGACAAGGTGTTGACTCACATGACGAAGTGCGAGTAGAGGGGCTGTTGTACCTATTCTGAGCATGACTTGGTGAAGTATGTGCGGAGCAAGTGGACGGGGACGAGGACAGAGGGGCCGGGGAGGCCCGGGTAAATATTATGCGCTCAGGGGTCACGTAAGTCTATAGGAAGGAATGTGGTCGCCAACACAGATCCCCCCCCCCCCCCCTCCTGGGGGCACCCTTCCTCACCTGAGGAATCGAGGATGGTGGTTGTGGTGGTTGCGGCGGCGGGGGTAACTTAGAAACATTTGCCCCGTACGTGTATGCCCACCGCTAACTCATGTAAAGTTATGATAGGATAGGCAGAGAGGGGTTGGTGGTGGCGGTGGCGGAGGGGTGAGGGGTATGCATACTCTATGCAGATTCAAAGCATTGGTCGACTAGTTGGGAAGGTGCTACCTGTACTTCAATGTATGTAATACATATGTCAGCGCTCCCTTGGGTCGATGTGTTTTCCCTTCCATATTGGTTGAACGTGTTTAATTTCCCCTTCCATATTGGTTAAACTTAGATTTAGGTATTTTCGGTATTTCACCTTGTTCTACCTGAAATCTAATGTTTGTTCTTGAATTGTTGCGTTTGTACATAATTATTGGGATTCTTTCATGTACATATATATGTACGTAAAATTACCAGCGTACTGATACGTGCATCATAATAATAGTTATTTCAAATCACAATTTTGGCACATATAGGCTACAAAAACGTGCCTTCTAATACATGATCAGATAATATAAGATGACCGAGTTTAGAAAAATATCAATAGCTTTGTTCCCTCAATGCGATTGCAGATGAGAATAGGAGGGATAATTTGTATAATTATAACAGCACTGAATATGCGACTTGTGTGTGTCTTAAACCCAATGGAATAATTGTTGTCATCCTTTATTCCTGGGGTTTAAACTTCTTCAGCTACTTATCTTCGCCAGGAAATGATCAATGTAGATAAAGGCAAAAATAAGTTGTATTTACACGATTTTATTAAATAAATACGTCTTTGGCATATATAACATTATTTTACATACATATTTACATAAAAAATACTTTGCATATGAGATCTGTAGCGGTACTAATTTTCAATGCATTTTGGTCGTTACGACATGCTGAAAGACATATAGATCATGTATGTACTGAGCCACGACTCCTTGCGATTCCTCTACGATCTGTTTCTCAATAGATTTCTTTTCTAAAGGGGGTCATAGGAGGAATGTTAATACCAGTAGAAGAAAACAAAGTTTGTATCTAACTTGTTTGTTTTTTTAAAAAAAAGTTGCAGGGCAGGGGATACAAAAGGCAGCGAATCAGATCAAGTGGAATCCCGTAGGAAATCCAAAAGCAACATTGTTTCACTAAAAGCAATACTTCTAAGATATACCATGGCCACCATTCAAAGGAGTCAGAATGAAGAAATGCATCATGTCTTATGTCCAACTGCTTAACCAATGTTTCTTTACAAATGGCATATGGTATTAATTTCTTTTTTACCGTTTTCTTTGCGTTATGAAATTGTATTTGTGCGTGGAACCATTAAAATTATCATATAGCTTGGACATGGGAAGAATTAGTTATTTTGTCGTTTAAAATAGGAAATATAAGTATTCTTATTTACACAACTTAGACACAAGATATCATCATTGAACATGTGAAAATATTTTAATCGTCATTGAACACAGTTTATCGTCAATTTGTCGTCCCTTTCAACAACCAATTAAAGATATTTACATAACTCATAATAATGCCCTCATAGTGCAATTATTTATATTTATATAATATTGTTTCTAAATAAAATAAATAAAATGTTTGACGATGATTAAACTTCCGAAATGCCAATTTCCAACATAAACAATAATAATTTAAACAAGTTGATGCATAGAACCGGTCAAACGTTAGAGAAAATAGGTACGAATTACTTTCAAATGTGTTTTAATTCATTGAATTTGTTCATGACATTGAACGCTGGGCCATATTATATATACATACATAATATGTATATAGATATAGATATATATATAATATATTACCCAAGTTATCTGCAGTTTCTTTACATAATTTACAACTAATAATTTAGGCTATATGGTTATGGTCATCAATACAACAGAATAATCGCATTCTGATTGAAGTCCGAGAATATTTGATATTAATAAGGTAGGAGGGACAACCAGTATTTTCTCTGGGCCCTAGCCCATATCCTACCAAGTGAGGTATTTCATTTATCTAACCAAATAATATTGGTTAAACCATCAGGTTGGGGGATTGACGAATACTTTTTACAAAAGAATGCTACATAACGATATATAGCACAACAAGAGGTCCCAAGTTAAGACCCAATCGAGTATTGTTGCTGATAGTAATTATAGTAAATGCCTTGATACCACAGAATCAATACCTTCAGTGAAGTGCGTGATATGCAAGTACATATATAACTTTACACCCTCTTCGTGAATTATAACATTGATTTCATTCATCACTTTATGATCGAATTTCAATAAATTCGTTTTAAAGTGTACTTGTCCAGATCGAAGTGGTCATCACCAAAAAATGTAAAAGGAACAAAATATAAACACCGGAAAAGAAAATTAACAGATCTTGTGACGCAAAATGTGCGTCTTGTCAGTTATTTGTGACAGAAGACATGATCGGATAAATTTTTACAACATTCATTCTGTCTTTGTCAATTGAACCTTTGCAATAATATTTTCATCTTGAAAAATAATATTTTCGTTTACATGGGCATACTTGCATCTAGAATCCCAGAGGTGAGATTCATGTCTAATGGCGTGGTAATAAATAATAATCAAAACGAACAGATGCAGGGTGGGTTAAGGGTTGAGGGAGAGGGCGGGGGTAGAAAATATCATAAACAAGGCCCGTTGCATTAGAGAAATGACCGACGCTAAAAGGTTGTTCGATTTGTTATCGAGTGAAGATTTGCCTTCTAATAAATGCCTCAAATCATTCTTGGTAAGGGTTCATTAACAGGTCCTCTTCGAAGGTTTCACACAACCTTTGAATTGTTGTCACCGATAGAAGATAGGAAAGCTGCATTTGTCAATTCAAAGATCATGCAGAATTTCGCTCTCTGCAACAGGCCGTGTGAGTCCGTAACTAACTACTGAAACAAATGTACATCTGCCCAATAACATATTAATGTTTTTATGATATAAGATTTAGGGAAACTTGGAATTGATTTAAATTGATTCAGGAACACTCATGTTTCTTAAATTAAATCAAGTCCTTATAAAATAAGAGTGACACTTTTATGATTAGCACTGTGATGACACCAGACAATGTAATACCGTTTCTGTCGCACTGAATAGCTGTCCGTTTTACTAATGAATGAATTATTGCTTCATGTTGTCTTGAGTGTCGACAGGGTAATATGTAATTTGGTGACATTTTATCACACACAATTGGTACAAAGACCACATTTTCTATACATGTTTTCAAGGATAGTACATCAACGATTTTCTGCCAATTTTCATATTTCACAACAAATTTAGATTTACATTGGCTTCCATTTAAATCGGCGATTATGAACAAAGAAACTGCCTATGGGTGTATAGTTTGGGGGACCGTTTAGAAAGGTGGGCATGGTTGGAAGTAGGGAGGTGAGAAGATTTAGGCAAGAGTATTTTGAATACAGAATGCATCGAAGGACTTGCTACAGTCACATAGCACATTGGTACAATGTCATCGGGGACATGACATAATTTCTTTACATTAAACTGGCTGAATACGTCACAGACAAGTGGACGTTATAATTAGGGAGAACGAAATGACTATGAATCACTTGATTCTGGTGTGACAATACTACAATAAAGAAGAAGTCAGTTTCAACGAAACAGTCTTATCATAAACGTTTTCGAAATTGTTCATGGCTAATCTATAGAAATTAATCATTAATCTCATTTGAAAGAATACATGAAATTCCCAATGGTAAGTAACTTAAGAATTACTATTGGTGATACTGCTCGTCGAGTCATAATCCTTTCAGTTCTCTATCTTAGAATAATACACACGTTATTGCTACATTTAGCGCGTTAATGTGTTACATGGAAGCTTGACTAGAACTCAACGGGATGTAGCGAAGTGTTCAAGTGTGCCTCTGGTTTTTCTTTTACCCAATCTCTTTCTCTCTCCTTGCGCGCTCTTTTTCTCACTTCTGACACTATGGTTTTTGCAGGATTCGTCCTGGTAGTATTGGGAGGATCGCAGCAGGATCCGGCAGTGGTCGAATACTGGCGGATTTATCCATCATGCCTTCTCCAAATCTCGATGAACACGCCGAGAATGGATGAAAGCATTGTCTTCGGAGTAATTCTGAAGAAAAACATCAAACCTCCATTCAAACTCTCGATCAACAAACACTCCGCACTCCCCTTACCCCTCCTTGTCCTCCACCTTGCTCCACATAGTTTTGCACCTGTCTGGAGAAGGCCCTAGTCGGATTATGGACTAGTTATCTACCTGACGACGACTTTAATAAGGAATGAATGGAATCGCTGACCCTGGCTCCTCAACATCCTGGCGCCACCCTCTTGCATTACAGACCTCGCCACAAACATGGCAGAATCGGGGTCAAAATGATTCTTTTTATTCCAAAGTCATTTTCTCTCATTACTCCTCCTTGAGTCCATCCGTGAGGTCGAAAGGTTCTGAGATACCTTCGGCCGCAGAGCCGCTTTTTCATGACTGAGAAGCCACTTTCTCTAGCACTTGAGCAGCCACTACTTCCATCTCCGGTTTCTTTGTCGAGAAGAAGAGCCAGGGTTTTGCAATACTGGATGACGACGACATCATCCTCCTGTTTTAAATGGTGACGTCGCAGTGGTAGTTTAACCCTGTGACGTGGAAAGCGTTTTGGGAGTAAGGGCACCATATTGAGAAAGAATTTTTTAGCGCATGGCGCTTATTGTTTTGCGTCATGTCTTGTCGGGTTTCCGACTTGGCCTGTCCCTCCAGAGCCTACGCCCAGTCCTTGGTTGATGATGTACATCGAGTTTTAGAAATTGGTAGCATTTGTCTCTCTTGGTCCTTTTCCCTTGCCTTATTGGTTGTCCGCTTCGCCGGAAGCCAATATATAAGTCCGTGTTCCATAGTGATTGGAACTTGGTATATCCATCCCTTGTGAGGATCTCAATAAACTTACATCCTTCGTGGTTTCCCTTCTCCTGCAAAGATAAAAGCAACACGGGTTAACTACAAAAACTTAATCCATAAAAATCTCAATTCAAACTGTGTATGTGGTCCGGTGGGACCTGGTTATGATGTTGTCCTGGAAAAAGTAATTCAAAGAATTGCAATGCGTCCAAAAGACCGCCTTGTTCTGTTTTAAGGTGGCCATGTTCATCAAATGGCATTATCTTCATTAACATAGATGTAAATAGATCTGCAATTTAGCCTTTGTTAGAAGGACGAACCCGATTTAATTGCACCAAAGGCAAATTAAACATATATACGATGAGAGAACAATGGGTATTTGTTTGTGGATTGTACGATCATGGCAGGAATACATATGCGCTCATGAAACCACAGCTCGGATCACAGGATTATTCAAGGTAACGGGGCCCCTGGATTCGCAGAGACCGAATCCTGACTAACCTTACTTTCTATTTGCTAGTGCTCCAACCTCGTCCTCTTCTTTTGCACCCCGACCCCGACCCCTTCTCCCCCAGACATTAATACCGAAATAAACATGAGAATTGCTGTTTGGTGATCTATTTTGAAATTATTTCCAGCGACCATTTATGAAAATAAAATAATAACATGTTTGGTTTTGGCCAGAAAAAAGATGCTAATTAATTTGTGCTTTATTTCAAATACCAATATCAATGCTTAATCCGCTTGGCCTAATTAAACAAAGCCTTCCGGAACAATACCCACAATCTAACACCACATTTATTATACCCTCTCCAGTATTCATGAGATGTCCACTCTAGAGGCTGATCCTTCTCCTTGCAACCTGTGCCTGGGATTTGACCTCTCCACTTAAGAGTGTAGAGACGACTTCAGAGTTGGTATTCAGCAAACTCCTCGCTTCCTTCCTCCTGTTTCTGCCTCTGCGCCCCTGGTACTAGTGTCTACTGGACGTTTTTACATCTCCCTCACATGTCGAGGCAGACGTCACAGCAGACCCTTCTAGTAAACCAATGTTTAAGGTGAAATAACGGCAAATAGCCCAGACAAAATATAACCAAGACCATTCTGCCTCCTGTCTCTTAAGTCTCTCTTTCCCCTTCACCCCTGTCCTTCCCTCCACTGCCCCCTAGCTAGTCCGTACCTGCATTTGTCCGCCTCCTTAAAATTTCGAATAAAAAGGTTGAGTAATGTTGAAAATGTACCTCTTAGACTAAATAGGTCATAATGTATTGGTATAATGGGTAATTATATCTTTAAAATGGGAGCAATTTGCAAATGAGTGTTTTTTTTTTGTTTTTAAAAGGTTTTATTCAATATATCCTGCCGACTAGGCTCTTACAATTCTAATCAACATTCAATTATCGTTTCCCTCTCTATTTTATATTTTTTTTGTATTTTCGGTTTTCTCTTTCATCTCGTCTCTCCTGGACTAACAGGTTGTTATACAAAGCTAACAGTTATTATGAAGATATTAAAACACAACCAAAACTCCTCAAGTGTTATATGTTATTCTTCGAGTTCACGCATAAGCTGGTTCCAGAAATTTGTGTTCCTCTTCCCTTTACCTTGAGCAACATTGTTATATTCCAGAATTCTAAGATGCATTTTTGCTTCATTGACAAAGGCTTTGAAAACCATTACATTTTCGTGGAATAATCTCTGCCTATATATATACCATTTCAATGCAGAAAACAACCAATTAATAAAATCTCTCTGAGGGCTCTTACCGCTGTATCCAAGGAGGATGTTAGTTAAATTCAACTCACTCGGTCTAAAACCTTTAATTAAGGCAGTTCTCTGAAACCAAGATCTTAAGGTTTTCCACAGTAAACTCTGGTTGTTGCAGTTAACGAAGAAATGACAAATAGTATCTTCTTCTGGACAGAAATCACATGATATTTTGTTCTTAAATTTGATTTGAGTCAAATACACATTACATCCCACCGTTTTATGTATGATCCTATATTGTAACGACTGCCATTTTGGTACATCATAGCTCTTGTTCGGTATAACAAATTTCTCTTTCCAGGTTTTTTCTGAACTAACAAATTTATCCTCTATCAGAAGACTTTCCCAACTATCAAGTTTTTCATAGTCTGGGTTCACCTGCTTTACCAACTCCGCATAAACATTCTTGGTTAACAAGTCTTCAACCTTCAGCAATTTGTTGTTGATTTTGAACATAATATACTTTTTCTTTGGTATCACAAAACTTTCCCTTGCCACCATTTGTAACCATTTTCTGGGGATCGCAGCCACCAGTTTTAATCTATCACTTATATCGCAGTGTATGTTATATTTCACATTTAATTCGTTTACAGACATGATCTTCTTCTCATCGTTTAACAGGTCACCTATTGTTTCGATACCACTCTCTAACCAATGATCGTTTTGAATCGGTTTTTCTTTCTTTAGAATATTTCTGTTGTTCCATAATCTTTCTACATAGACTTCAAGACCTGAGACTGGTTCGTTATCATAATAGACCTCATTCCACACTTTAAAAATATCTGTATAGAACACACTTAATGATATCTGTGGCATGTTTTTACAGGCAAGTATCTTCCTAATATCTTCTTGATGAAACGCTTCTAATATCCCAACCCATTTATGCTGTTTTCCATACAACATTCTCTGAATCCATTTGATTCTGTTTGCTTTTGTTATTTCGTCTACACATCTGACCTTCAGCCCTCCATTTTCATAGCTTTGTTTCATGAAGTCGAAGCTGATTTTCACATTTCTCGATCCCCACATCATAACCTTAGTCATCTTGTTTATCTCCTTGACAATGTTCTTATCTAGATGAACAACGGAAATTACATGTTGTATTATAGGCAAAATCAATGTATTGTTTACTAATGTTTTACCTCTGAGAGACAAATTTCTTGCCCCCCAGACTCCAACGACACCCCTCATCTTAGCTAACGCCGACTCATAGTTCTTGCTGGGCTCATTCTCCCTGCAGTAAGGATTAAATATGTGTATCCCCAGGATTTTTATCGAATTCGCCCAATCAATTCCACAGCTCTTATCGTTATTAAGTGCTTTTTTCTCAATTTTTATACCCTTTGTCTTAGTTAAATTTAGTCTGAGTCCCGACCCTTCCCCAAACTTTCGAATAATATCCATTACTTTCCCCATTGAGTCTTCGTCAGCTGTGAAAATAGTGGTGTCGTCAGCATATTGCACTATTTTGTGCTCGATTTTCCCTGTAACAATACCTCTAACACTCTCTTCTTTTCTTATATAATTAGATAGAAACTCAACCGCAATCGTGAACAAATATGGTGATATTGGGTCACCCTGCTTAACACCTTTCTGTACACCAAAGAAATCCGACATATGCCCATTGTTCGTGAAACATGCTACAGAACCGGATAATAAAGTTTTAACCCAGTCGATAATATATTCGGGGAAATTAAAGGCTGCCAATGCTCGATACAAAAAGTCCCAATTGATGGAATCATAAGCCTTTTGGAAATCCACAGTGGCTATTCTTCCCCCCTTTCCCTTCATTTTTTGGTAGCTTAAAATGTCATGAATCCTTCTTACCGCGACCCCTATGTATCTATTGGGCATAAAGCCATACTGGTCTTCATCAATAACCTCGCTAATTACTCCTTTGATTCTCTCAGCAATGACTTTCGAAATGATCTTGTAATCGACATTGAGTAGAGTAATGGGTCTCCAGTTTTTTAAATATCGTATGTCCACGTCCTTCTTTGGTATCACAGAAATGATGCCCTGATATTGGTCCCAATACATCTTTTTGTTTTTCTCCACCTCCGCTACCATTTTACAAAATATCCCCTTTATATCTGGCCAAAAGTATCTATAAAATTCGACAGACAATCCATCATGACCAGGGGATTTACCATCATTCATCTGCTTAATTGTAAGCCAGATCTCGTGTTCACTGATCTTTCTTGACAATCTCTCATGATGTTTTTCATCTATACTGGCATCCATGTTCTGTAAAAATGGTTCGGCGCTCTGACTATCTATTACGTTTCGTTTATATAATTCACTATAATACTCCCTACCTTCCTTCACTATCTTAGTAATATCATTGGTTAATTTATTTCCAACAAACATATTATTGATAGACTTCTTTTTCCCATTTTTCCTTTCGAGCTGTAAAAAGAACTTAGTGGGCCTTTCACCCGCCCTAGCCCAGGTTGCCTTAGCCCTAAATAGTGCTCCCTCAGCTCTAGCTAGCTCACTATCTTCCAAGGTATTTCTGATGTTTTTCATTTCATCTATCTCTTCATCACTAAGAACATGTATTTGATCCAATTCGGATAATCTGACCTTTAACTCGTTCTCTCTGTTTCTCTTTATCCTAGCATCCTGAACACTCATTCTTACAGCTAGACTTTTGCATTCGTTCTTTATTATATGCCATCTAAAACTGTCACTGATATTAGTTTTTGAGAATTCGTATTCCTTCACTATCTCTCTTACCCCTTCAACATATTCTTCTCTACACAGAAGTTTATTGTTAAATTTCCAATAACCTTTTCCCCTTCCCCCCTCCCCCCCCGAGCAGACCAGATGTATTTCCTTATGGTCGGAGGATGTATTTATCTTTGAATACGCGTCTAACACCTTCACTCTTAAATTTTCTTGTATAAAAATATAATCTAATCTCGATGTTTGATGCTTTCTCCTCCATGTGTGACCCGTTACATCAAATTCCGCCATCACATCACATAATTCAAACTCGTTTAAAAACTCCGACCATTTAACTCTAGCCTTATCTCTCGGATCCCCATCTAACTCCAAATTAAAATCTCCCATGACAATTAGACTGTCATAATCTAGCTCATTGAGAACTGCACCCACCTTCGTGAACATATCAATTTGTTTTTTGGCGAAACATGCATTCGGAAAGTATGACGATGTAATACATAACTTCGCTCCGTATATTTCTACAACAACACATACAAATCTCCCCTCTTGATCATTTCTATCTTGAATAATATTAACATCCAAGTCTGGGGAGAATAAAATCATTACACCACCCTTGTTCGACGACCCATGGCTGCAGAATAGCTTGCCAGGCCACTGTCCGCGCCATATGGTCTCCGAGTCCGTGCAGCTATGTGTTTCCTGTAGCGCCACGATAGTTCTTTTCTTCTCTATTAATTTAGTTAGGACAGCTTTTCTCCTTTTAATCTGGCTCAGACCATTCACATTTAATGATATAAAGCTAAGATTAGTGTTTTTTTCCTGGTCAATTATCAGCAGGGACGGTATTCCTTGATTTGTTTCCTGCATCGTTGCCGAATCTGTGTTGTTGTCCTCCATCTTGGATTTTGTTCAGAGAGAGGCTCAGCTCGGCAATGTTCCGTTCACTAAACTTTCGCGGTCTTGTTCTTGGCCGTTCTTGACGTTTTTATGGACTCTCTGAGTTTGGTCCACTGGGCACCCATGATATTACCCTCCTGGGGCCATTTGCTTTTATCGAAAATATCAGGGTTTTTCAGCCCAATTCCGACACCCCAAATGCTATCTGTAGGAGACGCCTCGGCCAAAGCCTTGTCACCTGTGCTCATTAGGTAATCCACCACATGTATGTTGGCTTTTGCCTTGGCTCTCAGGCCTTCCTCAACAATAGTGTTGATTCTTGCAAACCACTCCCTATAGACTCTTG